>CAUDMG010001479.1:0-600000 GCA_958450375.1 Homarus gammarus
CCGAACCATCACAAGAGCACTTAAAACTACTAAACAAAATAAATTGTCCGTGACCCGTGGAAGGATAGCATCTGTGACTGGGATGAATGAGACACACTGTTACATTTAGACACTTATATTCCCTCCAACACTACAAACACAATCCAATAATGGTACACCAATATGCGCACCTCTTAACTTGAACTTAAAACACTACTCTGGGGAATAAAAGTTATACATGATATAAAAATTATTAGAACCTCAGGCAACAATAAATTTGAAGTATTAAGAACTGTTCCGTGCACACATGAAACAGGCCTTAAAGGCTTTCACACAATAATATCAGTCACTTAGGTACCAAAAAAAGAAATTAACTACTCTACAATGAATAGGCCTTAAGGGCACTCAACAAAATTATATGTCACTGAGGAATGGTAATAAAAATGAGAAATTAAATACTCTACAATGAATAGGCCTTAAGGGCACTCAAAATTATATCAGTCACTGAGGAAATGGTAATAAAACATGAAATTAAATACTCTACAATGAATAGGCCTTAAGGGCACTCAACAAAATTATATCAGTCACTAAGGAAATGGTAATAAAATATGAAATTAAATACTCTACAATGAATAGGCCTTAAGGGCACTCAACAAAATTATAGCACCCCAACAGATGCACACTTCCTAACCTAACCTAACCACTACTCTGGGGAACAAGGTTATACCTGAGATCAGAATTATGAAGAACAATCAGAGGCATTAAAAGAATCAAATCACAGTATGACTCTGGTTCCACTTGATGGCACAAACATTCAAAACAATATTATCAAAATTATCTAGAAACTATTAAATTACACCCGTAATAAGGGAGGGAAAATGTTCCTCCAGGTATCTCCTAGAGACCTAGACTCACGGTCTCAGTGTGTGACCATTAGTCTACTCAGATAGCCTCAGTGTACTCCCAGTGCGTCCATAAAGCGGACGGGAGTGAGCCAATCAGACCTTGTACAGTTGAGAGAAGCTTTAGCGTCCCGTGTCGTTTAGTTGTCGGGAGCACTCGTTCACTCAAGAGATCCTTTGCTACCCCGCTAAACAGTGACAGGCCTACTTTGATCGGTCCAATGGCGACAATCGCCACCCTCAATCCTCAACGGCAGTCTCAAACGGCAGTCAATCTCAGGTCAACTCCAGTCAACTTCAGTCAAGTGGGTTCTCACGGAAACCCTGAAATGAACTCACTGTTAGCTCTAGTTTACTTTATCACTGCCCTATCTAACCCTGTCTGAGATCGAATGAGACTTACTTGTTATACTGCAATATTTCAGCACAGGTGACTAGGCCACGTGACTATTTCTGGGACAGACGCGCAGGGACGTCTTGTTCGTGTGAGTGCTATCCGGGACTGAGAGAGAGCCCGCTTCGTGTCCTCTCAAGGCGTTAGCTTAGGCCTACGTGACCTATTTTCCGCCTAACTAATAACTCCTTGGGACACCCTTTAACATTATTCAGACTGCTAAACGATCTATAATAATTTCAAATTCAATAATAGTCCCTTAACTTCATGAATCGCATCATTATTAATCCGGTAAATTACATTTAATATCATATAGGCCTAGTTCCGCAATCTCCCACTATGTGCGGGGAGCGCTCTCTTCCCTCAGACGACCTTGAACGCTCAGTACCGCTAATGGCGGGGCATTCGAAATTACTCTGAAATTTCTGAATATTACATATATATATATATATATATATATATATATATATATATGTATATATATACATATATCAGGTTCTTAATTACGGCAAATCAAGGACCATGGTTTTCTGAGGAATAACAAACAACCGTTTGAGATTGATATCTCTTTACTATAAAAAAATATAACACAAAACTCTGACACCACTCAACAAACATCAAACAACAATTACAGGAGTCAAACAATTAAGGCAGTCAACAGTTAATGGAGTCAAACAATTAATGGAAACAATTAAAAGGGAGCAAACAATAAAAGGGAGCAAACAATAAATGGGAGTCAGCAATTAATAGAATCAAACAATTAATGGGAGTCAACAACTGATAGAATGAAACAATGAACAGATATTTCCTACAGCATTAGCCCTGGGGGAAGGTTCTGGAACACTGTGATCCACACTCAGGGTAGGGAAGCGTCCATTCAACTCTACACTCGAGCGACGTCTTGAAATGGCAGGAGAAGACCGGGACGCAGACGGAATAAGATGAACTGGCAGTCGTGGTATGCGGTAGATGACCAGAGAATGGACAGTCGATAGGTGAAGGTCTGGGAACACAGCCCACGAGTCCAGGACCTATGATGAGATCACAGCCAGAATTTGACGGACAGCGGGGTAGCTAGATAGTGACTGTATGGCGGCTGGGTTGAATCTGCCCGTAACCCAGATAGTGGCTGCCGTTCTCACCTCTGTCCAACCGCCCCAAGTGTCGTCCGCACCAGCAAACGAGCGAGTTAGCAGCGGTAACCAGCAGGAAGATCATTTCCACCCTTGCACAGCTCCCCCAACAAAAATCTACTGTAAGGTAGATTAAAACTTAAGATTAGTACACAAAGCATAATCATCTTACAACAAATGCTTAAATACACTTTGCACAATAAAGAAGGGTCATAGAAAAGAATAGGGGGTAACTTCATGTCCAAACGGTAAGGCTGTATCAAGGAACTGCATGTGGGGTCCACTTCAGTCCAAGTTTAAGTTTGGGCCTATTTCCAGTCGTAGGGGGTTCTTCTATCTTGTCAGGTGTTGGCAGCAACTGGCAACCGAGATCAACAGACTCTGGCGTCCGAACTTCACAGGAACTCTTGCAGGGTAGTGCCACGACTAACTCCAGCTTGGGGACGTCGTCAAGGACACGAGCAATGTGGGTCATTGCAATTATATTGCTTTAACAAATTAGCTCGATGTAATTTAGGCTTCTTAGAGGAAGGGGGTGAGAATCGTCCAACAAAATATATGGCTACCCGAGAAGATGGTTCTCCAATGACGGGTAAGGGTTCAAGTGGAACAGGACGGACTCTACCCTTGGCGGACATACGTGGGCACTGATCACAACTCCTCCAAAAAACTCTAATATCCGCTCCCATACCTGGCCAGTAAAACTGATTAGCAACCTTCCTATAAGTTTTCCAACGAGAACAGTGACTTACAGAAAGAATGTTACTACGACAAACAGCAGAGACAACAAGTAAAACCCGACCTACTTTGGCTGGTCGCTTGGATGAAACACAAGACCTGTGTAACACACCATTAATAGAAACAAACTTATAAACCGACCCATCTCTCAACCTGATCCTCCTCCCCGGAAGTCACCTTCTCCCTTACCCGCTTCAGAGTGGCACACGAGTCTTGAAGCTTGGCGAACTCCTTGGGAGTCACAGTCAGTGGCAACAAATTCGGCAGAATCAGGGGATGCGGTCGTTTCACCTTTGCCGTCCGTGTCTCTACAGCTTGGACCTTGGCTGCAGGCGTGGCGGCATGAGTGGGTGGCGAGGCGACCTCGGCAGGTGGCGTGGGGACTGGTGCTGGTGGCGGGGAGAGTTTTAACGGTTCCGGGTCGTTAGGGTCACGAACACCGGGAACATTACCAATGAGGACACTAGCAAATTTAATGGGAGCTCTTACCACATTAGACCAACCAGTGAAATAGGGGCAAGGCAGGTAGGACCTAACAACAGGGAACTGGTCAACACGACCTAAATAATCGGCGACACTAACCTTCGGGCAGCTGGAGATATCAGCGTCAGGCAGGGCTTCTTCAGAGACAATAATGCACGAGCAACCAGTGTCCCTGATGAAAGTAGATGCCCTACACCCATTGATTGTTCCACTGACACAATAACGTGGGCAGCTCCTGTCTTCCAAGCAGAAGCCGACCTTGTTGCTGGGCTGATGAGTGTCAGCAGTCTTGAAGGCGAGGGGATTCCTGGGACAGCGAGAACGAATGTGCCCTTCTTCGCAGCTGTGACACCGCACGGCTGGTGAACTACTCCTGTGTACTCCTGGGGATGGTTCCTCGGAGGACGGAGGCTTCGCAATCTTCACTATAGGACGGGAAGACTTGGGGTAGGCGTTGCGAGCAGACGCCCAGTTGTCGGCAAGACGAACAGCTTCCCCAATCGTCGCTGGATGGTGTTCTTTGATGAAAATTCTCAAGTCTGGAGGTAGAGAAGACAAAAACTGATCTAATATCATGAAGTTAGAGAGACTCAAAGGTTTTCTTCAACCTCTGATGCCTCTAGCCATTGTTGAAACAAACGACCCAGGTGAAGCGAAAACTGCTGGTACGTTTCTCCTGCTCTAATCTTCGTTCTGCGGAAATCAACACGATAACCGTCAGAAGTCTTGTTAAATCCTCGCAAGAGAGCTTGCTTCAACAAGAAGTAATCTCTGGTGATGTCGGCAGACAGGGACGTGTAAATATCTACCGGCTTACCACTCAGTAGGCTACCCAACGTTACAGCGTAGCTATCTGGGTCTACACCAAGCAGCTCAGCTACCAGTTCAAACCTAACAAGGTAGGAGGCGATGTCTTCTCCTTCACGGTACACAGGCAAGCTGGGTTTTACCACAGTCTCTTGTATATGGCCAGAGGATTCTGGTCTACTTGAAGCATTAATCCTAGTTCGTTCTACGTCCTTTTTTGCCTGCAACTTCCCTAATTCGAACTCTATTTCTCTCTGACGTTCCTCCAACTCTCTCCCTTTCTGAAATGCCTCCATCTCTCCCTTTCTGAAGTGCCTCCATCTCTCTCTCTCTCTCTTTCTGACGTGCCTCCATCTCTCTCTCTTTCTGACGTTCCTCTCTCGGCATTCTATTGGGTGATCACATACTGACCAATCTCATTACCTGTCAGACCCAGGGCCACCGCTTGACCTTTCCACACCTCAAAAGTAGACATAATGATCCGAAAGGCCAAGAACAAAGAAAAAACAAACAACTTACCCCGCAAATAGCCAAAGGTAACTCACCTAGTGGCTCAATCAGACCAGTAAATGATTTGATCCGACTGGAGGGAACCTCGTTCCGCACCCAGCCCAGCTGAATCACCTCAGGGTAACGAAACCGCACCAGGTGAAACAACAACAAAAATGCTATGACAGCATCCACAGTGCACCCCAACCAACACTAATTAACTTCCCCAAGTACAAGGGAGAGCAGCAAAATTAGCACACAGAAGGAAGGGATAACCACGGAACAACACTTGCTTCCGGGCCACAGACAACAAGGTGGCGCGCTCACGGCGACTTACAACAACACAGGAACGAATGTTAAACCTCAGAAGCCAAAGGTCAGAGACTATCCTGGCAGGGTCGCCACTTGTAAAGGGCCTGGGACTTAGGGATAGAAATCCCTAACCAGACTAATCATGTTCTTAATTAAGGAAAGTCAAGGACCATGGTTTTCTGAGGAATAACAAACAACCGTTTGAGATTGGCATCTCTTTACTATAAAAAAATATAACACAAACTCTGACACCACTCAACAAACATCAGATAACAATTACAGGAGTCAAACAATTAAGGCAGTCAACAGTTAATGGAGTCAAACAATTAATGGAAGCAAACAATTAAAAGGGAGCAAACAATAAATGGGAGCAAACAATTAATGGGAGTCAGCAATTAATAGAATCAAACAATTAATGGGAGTCAACAACTGATAGAATGAAACAATGAACAGATATTTCCTACAGCATTAGCCCTGGGGGAAGGTTCTGGAACACTGTGATCCACACTCAGGGTAGGGAAGCGTCCATTCAACTCTACACTCGAGCGACGTCTTGAAATGGCAGGAGAAGACCGGGACGCAGACGGAATAAGATGAACTGACGGTCGTGGTATGCGGTAGTGGTAGATGACCAGAGAATTGACAGTCGATAGGTGAAGGTCTGGGAACACAGCCCACGAGTCCAGGACCTATGATGAGATCATAGCCAGAATTTGACGGACAGCCGGGTAGCTAGATAGTGACTGTATGGCGGCTGGGTTGAATTTGCAGCTGACCCAGATAGTAGCTGCTGTTCTCATCTCTGTCCAACCGCCCCAAGTGTCGTCCGCACCAGCAAATGAGCGAGTTAGCAGAGGTAACCAGCAGGAAGATCGTTTCCGCCCTTACAATGTGTGGGTGTGTGTGGAAGTAAATCACAGTAGGTGCTCGTGATCCAATTATAAAAAAATTTTATATGTGTATATATATGAATTTTTTCCAAAGTTTAGTTTAGTTTTCTTATATATATTCTCCTATTCTGTATATTATATTCTGATCTTGGGCTTACCTTGGAACCCTGTGTTACTGAACAATCTTCAATACTCACAGGAGCTACCACCACCACTCAAGTTTTATATTAGTAACCTGTGGAAGACTTTAGCAGTAGTGTGGCGAGGGTGCCCGTATCATTAAACAACATCTTCCCTTGAAGAGGGGTCGTCGTGTTTCAACCCGAGTTTTAAACTAAATGAGTCCTTAGGGACACCGCAGTACTGTACTACTGTATACTGTCATTGGGGTTTGTTGGAGCTCTGTAAGCTTTATACCTTATACCTACCAAGGTTAATCAGCAAGGCAGCTGGGCAATGGTTGGTATGTGCCAGGACGTGTCCACATGCTAGTGGGCCTATGCGCAGTACCACTGGGGCCCACTGCTACTCCGAGATCCCCAGCTAGGCTAGCCTGGGCCCACGAGGAACCCAGTTACCGTGTGTTGCCACGAGGAGGCACAGCAGGAGTCTTGGTGGTGAAGAGGCTGTCTGCTGGCAGGGGAAGACTTCTGCAAATTGCTTCCCTGTTTGCCACGAAAGCTAGCCATTGGCAGTAGCTGAAAGAAAGAGGAAGCAAGCAGTGCTTATTCCTTAACTCTAACATAATGCTGCCACAGTAGACGCATTTCACCACCCTGTGTGTGAACACGCATACACACACACACACACTTGTCAACCATCAGTGAGCCAAGACATGCCCTGAAGGCGCTCTGGGTTTTGGCAGCAAGGCCGAATCTGTTTGGCCCTGCCCCCCCCCCCCCCCTCTCCCTGCTACATCCCAACGCCCTCCCAGCCTTATTAGACACTCAAGTGATCAGTGCAATGATTGATTACTAAACAGTGTTCCGATAGTGCGTCCCAAGGAAAAGCACAAAAACACAGTAGTGACTAGATATTGGGGCACTGTGTCTGCCACCTTCAAAGTGCCAGTGACAAGGACCACCGGGTTAGGTTGTGTCATAGGAGGGAAGTTCAGCTAAAACTAATGGCCCATCACCTTTTTGGTAGATTTTAGTGTATATAAACAGAAAATAATTTCAGTTTCAATATTTTGCAACCTTTTGCTAGGTAAATTTTAGCGTGAAATTTATCGAAAATCTAACGTACAGCTGCATTAGTGCATTACAAATAAATAGTGAACATTGCTTTCTGACTTCATTCTTTAACAACCCAACTAACAATATTTTTTTCTGTTTCAGATTCTGATGCATTTACAAGTTGATAATATTTGCGATGGCTGCTTGTGTCAGGACGAGGAACCAAAAATCCAGCCATCTCAGTCACTATCTTGGGTCTGGGAGAGAGCTCCTGAAGTCGGAGTTGCCTACATTGAGAGATGCTTTGAGATACGGTGTTTTAATCAGGAAAATCAGTGAAAAGAACCAAAGAACTTACACAAACAAAGACATTGCCAGTGATATGACCAAAGTTGTCTTGGCACAGTACACTCTGGCTAACGCTCAGTTCAAGCCTCCAGTCATAACAAGTCAGAAGAAGATTAGTGAGAGACTGCTAGCCAGTTGGGAAAAGGCAAGAGATATCTCTCTTGGGAGAGGAAAACTTGCAGTTAAGGACAGCTTTGCCAAGCAACTGGACCAGTTATTTGACATAATTACTTGCAAGTGCCCAATTGTTCTCTGTCCTGAGTTTGGATGCGATCGTGACTGTAAATCCGAGGCCCACATCTTCTGTATTTGCAAGCGTGAACTGAAGATTCCTGTGATCGAACTGGCATTTGTCAAAGCACAGAGAGAAAAGACTGGCAGTATAGGGGGCTCTCATGATTTCTAGCCAAGATATTCCGGAGTCCAAGAGACAGGAGGCTGCCACAGAGAGACAGAAGAGGAGAAGAGTTGCCGAGGAAAAGAGACTTGAGAAGGCCCAGGGTGAGGTAAAAAAGGCCGATGATTGGAGTCAAGCTGATTCAGAGTTTAATGACTTCCCCATGGCTGATCCGAGTGCGGACCAGGAGAATGGTGACTTTGTCCCTAACCCAGAAAATAATGATCCCAAACCTTCCAGGCATAAGATTCGAAATAGGAAAGATATCCCGAGCATAGCTCTGGCCAGCATGAGACACCACACTGGTCTCAGAGAAACTGCAGAGATAGCAACAGCTGCCTGGGTTGACGGTGGTTTGATAACACCTGATGATGTTCACCTGGTGATAGATCATAACAAAGTAAGGAGAGCTCAGGAGAAACTTGTCAGTAACCTAGAAGAGGAGTTTGATAAGGGGATAAGAGAAAATGGAATCAATTGTTTGTTCTTTGATGGGAGAAGGGATGACACTAAAGTGTTCATGAAAGTTGGAGATTCTGACAAGTTGTTCCCTGCCATGGTGAAGGAGGAACACTACTCCTGCTGCAGTGAACCAGGAGGGAAGTATTTGTGGCATTTCACTCCAGAGAAAGATGACATCAGGAAACCAGCTGAGATAGTGGCAGATAACATTGTGAACTGGCTCAGAGAGAGGAACGTAGACCAGACCCTGCAGGCCATTGGAGGGGACAGCACCAACACGAACACAGGGTGGCAAGGGGGGGTCATACAGTGGATAGAGCGGAAGATTGGGAGGAAGCTGGTCTGGATTGTTTGTGACCTCCACACCAACGAGTTGCCACTCAGACATCTGATCCAGGAGCCGGATGGCAAGACTCTTTCAAACAACAGATGGTCTGGTCCTCTTGGCAAGATGCTGGACTCTGCCACTGCGTTAGAAATAAATCCGAGCTTTGAAAAAATCACAGTTGGCCCTCCACTCGTTGAGCTTGCCTTTACTGTCATTGACGACCTGAGTACTGACCAGTACTATGGTTACATGATTTGCAGTGCCATCAAAACTGGGGTCATGCCTGATAGACTTGCTTACCTGCAGATAGGTCCAGTCTCACATTCTGGTGGCTCACAACGGCTCTCAGGTTCTGCACAATTTGGGTCGCTCATCATAAACTGAAAGGGAACCAGCTTCACAACCTGAGACTTATTGTCCAATTCATCGTGAGTGTCTACTTGCCAAATTGGTTCAACACCAAGGTCAAGTCATCGTTCTCCGAAGGTCCGAGGCATGTTCTCTTCCAGCTTGAGCTCCTGAGGAGTCAGCCAAGGAAGGTTGTTCAGATTGTGGAGCAGACTGTGAGGAGATCTTCCTGGTATGCTCATCCCGAGGCAGTTCTGCAGACAATGCTCTGCAGTAAGGATGAGGAGGAGAGAAGAGTGGCAGTCAAAAAGATCTTGGATATGAGACTTATGAGAGGATCTGGGCATGACGAATCAGTTGGTGACGATTCCTTCAGGGTCAGGAAGACTCCTGAAGTCAATCTAGGTGCCAAGACCCTCACTGATCTCATAGATCTGGATAACATCCAGGCTGGCAGTGAGCCCCCTCTTACCTGCAGCCTCACCAATGTTCAAGTCAGAGCTTTCCTGGACAACCCCATGCATGTCCCTGCCTGGCCCTCGCACACCCAGAGTATAGAGCGTTGTGTACAGCAAGTGAGCGAGGCCAGCAGTCACGTGTACAGCCAGGAGAGGAGGGAAGGCTACATCCGAGCTCAGGTGGTCAGCAGGGAGGTGATGAGTAGAAACAGAAGCAAGAAAGACATGTTCTCTATGGTGTGCAGCAACACCGGGTCGTAGTAGTAAAACCGGTTTTTGTATTTGATGATTTTGTTTTCTAAAGGAATATTAAATTTAATAAATGTGTCAAGATCATTCGTTTCACTATTCTGGATCATTTTCATCCTAATAAATTAACCTGATACATTTACTTTACTTTAAATATGCTATTTAGTGGTGTTGGTAAAAGGGTGGGATTACTGAATTTTCATAAGATTTCAAGTTAAAATTTACCTAGCAAAAAATGAAAACTTTTCAAATCTGAAGATATCACATGATTCTGCACATAGAACTACATCATTAATACCATGGGCCGATTTTTCAAACTCAAAAAAAAAAATTCGCCTCCGTATGACACACCCTACCACCGGATGTCTACATACATAGTGGATACTGTGTCGGCGACCCTAAGCGCCAGATACAAGGACTCACAGTGCTTACGAGTGAAAAATATTAACAGATGTCTACCAGTGTCAGTGGCCCTCTAAGTGCCGCCAGTGACTTTATGGCCACCGGGGACAAACACTTCCGTCCGTCCACAACAACTGATATCAACAGATGGCCTCCAATTACTTACTCCCGACGTTCTCTGTACCTTCTAAAGCGTGGGAACGGTTATCCTGATGGCAGTGTTATCGCGCGACTCAAGTCACTGAACGTACTCCATGTGTGCAGCCGTAGACAGGGGCGTCATGAACAAAAGCCCAAAAGAACCATAACCTCCACTAGGAAACCCCTGACAGACAGTAAAAGAATTTGAAGTAGCAAAACGTCTGGACAAACTGAAGTTAAAACGCTCCACCACTCCCATTGACTTACCAATGAAACTCTTCAAGGAGCTCTCCCCGGAGCTTGCTAAATCCCTCTGCTCCATCATCAATGCCTCCCTCAGTCAAGCCAGATGCCCAGCTGACTGGAAGACTTCATATGTGTCACCAGTACCCAGGTTAACCAGCCCACAATCCATAAATCAGCTACGACCCATTGCAATCACCTCAATACCCAGCATAATCTGTGAAAGTTTTGTGTTTGACTGAGCTTATGCTGATATTGCAGGCACCGTAGATCCTCAGCAATATGGTAATATGAAATTTTCCTCCACCACTCACTGCCTTGTCAGCTTTCGACTATATATGCCGCCATCTGGAGAAACAAAAATCGTCTGTAGCTGTCCTCTTCATTGATTTCACACAAGCATTCGACCTAGTCGACCACAATTTAATCATCAACAAAGCTATCGACCTCGGGTTTCGAAGGAGTCTTATACCACGGCTTACAGACTTCCTCAGTAACCGACGCCAAGCTGTACGCTTCCGAGGGGCTGTCTCCACCTTTCAGTTACTCACCTGTGGCGTCCCACAAGGCACCAAGATGGGACCACTATGCTTCCTTATGCTTATCAATGATGCCCTAAGAGAAACCCCTGCTCACTGGAAATATGTCGACGCCTCCACCATTGGGATCAGAGTCAACAATTCTGCTCCCGACTTTACCGCCCTTTAGGATTTATTGAACAGTCTCCAGAACTGGGCCACCAACAACCACGTCACCATCAACCATACCAAGACCATGGCTATGCATATCAACCTCTCCTCCGACGTTGTCCCACCCCCTACCATTACTTTAGGTCCCAACACACTTCATGTTGTAGATTCTACTAAGCTCCTCGGCGTCACCATAGACAACAAACTAAATTGGAAACCACACGTCAGTGAAGTTGTCAAATCCTCCAGTTTCCGTCTGCACCTCCTCCGCCGACTCAAGTTCCTCGGAGGTCCTGCCCCCGAGCTCATCAGTGTTTACTCAACATTCATACTTCCCAAGCTCACCTATGCCTCACCTACCTGGTCTTCCTCCCCAATTGCCACACAACGTAAACACCTAGAAAAAGTGCAAAGAGGGCATACAAGATTATTCTCTCCCCTTTCTACTCCACATATCAAGAAACGCTCATTACATTGACCCTCTCGGCTCTCACTGACCATCACCACCACCTCATCTGCAAATTTAGTGAGAAACTTCTGCACCATCCTCGACACCGGGTCCTACTACCAGCCGAGATCCCTCGTCCGAGAATTGCTGTTCGACACCACAACTGCATCCAGCCCATACGAGCACGAACTGATTGCTATAAGAACAGCCCAGTCTCAACCCTTGTAAAAATTATCAATAGCACGTAATCAACCAGTGTATTCACTCCCAGTCAATATTACTTTTTGCACTGTAACTCTGTTGAAATGCCCTGTAGTTTGAGCTTCTCCCCACCTAGTTATTATATATCATATTTGTATCACTTAAGTTACTTGTATATTATTTGTAAATCAAGAGACCCATTCCCCAATTATGTAACTGTATATTTTCATCCTTCCGGCTTCCATGCCCTTTCAATAAACCGTAAATTGTTATTATTTATTATTATTATTACACACACACACACACACTACTACTACTACTACTACTACTACTACTATTTTGCTTTCACTCTGAATCAAGCATGACGATCATCAAGCTTTGACAAAATGATATGTGCAGTTATAGATGTCACTTACGTTGGAGGGCTCTAACGAGCCTTAAAAGGCCGATGTGGAGGCACATATGGGGGGCTACATCCAGTGCATGAGGGGCGGCGGCAGTGTTTTTTCGGCTCTGGCGCTTGTGTGCCATGTTATGCAGTCGGGCTTACTCGAAAGTATTGACACCTTCTCGTGTTACAGTGTGGAGTAATCGTCTCCCTGGTGAAGGGGTCGATTTGGCACTTTTTCAGGTTTGTTTTAAGACCTTCCTTATACCTTTCCCGTTGACCGCCAGCGTTACGTTTACCATTTTATGGGCCATGGTACAGTAGCTGATTTCACAGTATACTGTTGTCCATGCGGGTAACAGCCAATCCAACGTAGTTGTTCACAGCTAATGGCAGCCTTGATGATCCTACAATTGATGTAAGCGAAAATTCTCTTTTCTTTCCAGCGAAATGTGTGAGCCAAGGTACTGAAAGTGGTTAACAATAGAGAGGGTAGGACTGTTAACCTGGATGGATGGTGGAGGTGTGGCTGAACCAGGGACAGTCTGGAAGAGACTCTGAGTCTTATGTACGTTCACCTTAAGGCCGAAGTGTGCATAAGTGTTCAGGATCTCCCACAGGTCGCGTTTAGTGTGAGCGACGAGGGTGAGGTCGTCTGCATACTGAAGTTTAGCGATGAAAGCGGTTGAACATCTTCTTCTCTGCCTGGATTCGTCCTGTGTCGAAAAAGTCCCTTACTGGAAGTCCACAATCCGCCTGCTTAATTGGTGCTGACACAAGAAAGGAACCAAGAAAATGGAAAAGAGAGTTAGTGCCATTACATATTCTTGGTTAATTCCAGTTTGGATAGGGAAACACTCGGTCTGGGTGCCATTGTGCAGGACACTGCCCTTAATGCCCTCCTTCAGAGGGCTTCCCTGTTGAACGAGTCGAAAGCCTTATTAATGTTGATGAAGGCCATGTACAAGTCACGACGTTGTTCTCTGCATTTTTCCTGTATCTGATGGGCAGCATTTGTGTACGAATATATATGTGTGTATATTACAGTATATTGGGGTGAGTTTTATATAAAACTAAGGTGCTAATACAAAGGCCCAATAATCCAAGGTTGGGTAGGTAAAACTAATTTTTCTGTTTTCTTAGACACAGGTGCTAAAGTTAATGTCTTTGACTCACATTCCCTTTCGTCCTTGGCTAGTGACTCTTACTCTTGGGTGAATTTAACTCTAGCCAGCATTACAGGTATTGGCGGTCCAGCCGTTAAGGTCACAGGAGCCATCCTACTTAAAGTCAAAATAGGGAATTTTTTTTTAGAAAGTACCCTTCCATGAAGACACATAATGCATCCCGCAGACAAAGCAAATGCCCTAATGAATGGAAAACCGCATTTGTCACCCTTATCCCCAAGGTCCCCACCCCACAGTCCCCTAGTGACCTTAGGCTAGTTGCCATTACCCCCATTCCCAGTCTACTCTGTGAAGACTTTGTTTTTGAATGGGCATTTGCTAGTATTTATCAGTCAATTGATCCACAGCACCCTGGCATTATGAGGACTTCCTCTACTTCACACTGCTTAGTTAGCTTCCTGGATTTTCTGCACAAAAACCTGGAGAAACGTAAGTCATAATTGGCCGTTGCCCTTGTTGATTTCATTAAGGCTTTTGCCCTTGTTGATCACTGCACTTTTATCAACAAGGCCATTGCACTAGGGCTGCCCACAAACTTGGTCTCATGGCTCACTGATTTCCTGAGTGAGCGTCGTCAGGCAGTGAGGTACCAGGGTTCTGTCTCCACATTCCAGCACCTCACCTGCAGTGTTCCCCAGGGGGCCAGGATGGGACCACTGTGCTTCCTAATCCTGATCAACGACGCTCTATCGGACACACCTCGCAGGTGGAAGTACGTGGATGACTGCACTGTGGGGGTTACAGTGGACAACACCTCACCAGACTACTCATCGCTACAAGGCACCCTGGACAGGCTACAGGCATAGACTATGGAGAACAAGGTCACCATGAATCACACCAAAACCATAGTCATGCACTTCAATGCCGCCACTACTACAGTGCAAGCTCCAGCAGTTACAGTGGGTGCCCATCCTCTCCAGTTAGTGCAGTCTGCCAAACTCCTGGGTGTAACTATAGATCACAAACTGGACTGGAAGGCCCATGTAAACAACACAATCAAGGCAGCCTCGTATCGACTCTACATGCTACGACGACTCAGGTCACTTGGGGCACCCACGCCAGAGTTAGGGACTATCTACAAAGCATTTTTCTCCCCAAATTAACGTATGCGTCACCAGCGTGGTCGTATTCTCTCAACTCTACCCAACAACGTTAGCTAGAGAAGGTACAGAAGAGGGCCTGCAGAATCATGCTCGGGCTGCAACAACGCTTTCTACTGATGCCTCTGTGGACATGGTCAGTGAAGATGAACAAACACAAACAGAAAATGGTGGTGATGTCGAGTGTAACCAAAGTGTGTCGTTGGCTGCCACTGACTTACAACAATTGTTGAGACGTACATGGTCTAGAAATGTTTCAAAAGCGTTATGTGGCCTACTGCCTGCCGAATTGACAAGCAGCGCAGAAAAGAACAATATCATACAGTGCATTTTGCTTCTTTCCAAATACATTTCATAATGGCCAGTGTTAATACCAGACAAAGATAGAGAGCGGTGAAGGTGATGAGTTGGAACATCTCATCCCTTAGAAAACGATATCCTGACCTACACCACAAAGTTGTGACTGAGGACATCGATATTGTGTCTGCAGGAGTGTCTCACACCGAATGGTAAGCCCCCACCCAGTCTGCCCAATTATGTGTATTATGATCCAAGTTCTACTCACACATGTTTGATGTATGTTAAGAAGTCATTCCGGCATGTACCTCTTGTATCCAAAAAGACTACGAACCTTCAGTACCATAGGATCACTATCCACCTGGGCAACTCCACACTCAACGTGCTAAACGCCTATGCTCCCTCACATCAGCTTCAGTACACAGATCTCCCAGACTTTTTACACACTGAGCCCACTGTCCTGATGGGTGACCTGAATACTAGACACAAGAAATTAGGTGACTCCACCACTAACACCAATGGTAGGAGACTTATCTCACTTCTCAGCGCATATGAAGATGCTCAAATTATAGGTAATAATGAACGAACACACATCTATGGCGGGGGTCTTGACAAGTGTATTGGTTTTAATATTTCATACACAACTCATAGCTCTGATGTTGTCACTGATCTTATGTCTGACCACAGCTCAATCCAAGCGAGTATACATGTAGCCAATGACACCCCCACTGGTGGTAAACTCAACAGACGTAGAATCACAGACAAGAAAGAACATGAAAGCCAGTTCATAGACTTCATCCATGACTGGTACAAGAACTACAAGCCTGACAACTACCAAAGTTTCCATGACGATCTGATAGATAGGATTTATGCATACTTCACCAACAATGCCTCCACCAAAAAAAAGGAGAAAACGTGGTCAGCATAATGGGAACAGGCAACAGCAGTGCTATAATGACCCTGAGCTGAAAAAACTCAGGGCTAGGGTCAGGAGGGTGGGTAAGGGTTACAGACAAATTAGAACACCACAAATGTTACAATTGTATCAAGCTTCCCTTGCTGCTGTCAGGGAACGTGTAAACGAACTCAGACAAAATGCATGGGAGACATATGTCAACAGCCTGAACCAACACACATCCCTCAACAAAGCCTGGAAAGACAAACATAATCAGAGGTAAAAACAGTAGACACGTCTCCCATCCAAACCCTCTGCAAAAGTCGAATGAGCTAATAACAAAGTGGGCTCATGTGTCTAGCTATGACATGTTACCAGCTAGGACTCGGGGACTCCTTGATGCGAAGTCTGTAGAGAGAAGTAATCTTACTAACTTTATGCTGGGCAAACAGCACGATGAGTGTGATGTTCCTTATACTGTGTTACGAACCCCTCCACCGATTGTCTTCATCTACCTACCCAGCACCACGAGCAACGCCATCTAGGGACGAAACACGAGTATGGCTCGTCTTAGTTACCACTCCCGGGTTTCCCTTCTCCATATCCTGGTTGTTGCGTCACTTCCTCCCAGTCTTCTTTGTGAGCTCCAATTCGAGGAGAGAACACTTCACTCTGGGAAGCGACCACAGGATCACCTATCCTGGAAACCTACGGCACAGTGACTACCTACCGTCTTCTGCCATACTCAGCCTTGCCCGTCAGCCATCTCAGCTCCTCACTTAAGTATTTGTAATCTTGTATTGCCTCTCCCACCTCCACATTGCTTCACTATTGTTCTATGTTTTATTACTATGTATATACTGTTCATGTTTAGGTTAAGTTTGGTTAAGGGTAGTTTATAAGCTGAATATTTTGTTAAGGAATTTATGGTACTTTATTATATACAACAAAAACTCGCATCCTTTGTCTACCCTTTTATAGTCCGATTGTCTTTGTTTTGTCTTTTTTGTTGTTACCTGTTGGGACCTGGGTAGACGTATAACTATATTCTAAATCCCCAACTCGCAACAACTGAGTGGGAGCTTGACGCCGCCCTCGCCAGAGGTAGGTCTACTTCCCCTGGAGAGGACGGAGTCACCTACAACATCGTTAGACTACTAAGGCGTGTGCCAGACAATCCATTGTTGGTATTGTACAATACGAGTCATGCCGAGGGCCAACTACCCACATCATGGACCAGCAGTATTGTTGTACCAATACCGAAACCAGGACAGCCTGATGCTTTTCGTCCCATATCACCAACCAGCTTCCTGTGTAAAACCTTTGAGAGGATGTTTCTTGGCAGACTCTTATATAGAATCAGAGAACACATGTCTCCTAACATAAATGGCTTCACCCATGGTAAAGGTGTACATAATTGCATCACCACATTCCTAACTGTGCATGGTGATGAAAGGCACATATACACCACATTTCTTGACCTAAAAGCTGCATTTGATATTGCCAATAGGCAACTTATATTGTACGAACTAGCCACAATGGATATAGAAGGTAGGCTATTACACTGGATAAGTGGTTACCTAACCAACAGAAGGGCTGCTGCACAGTTTCAGGGTTACGAAAGTGAAGTTAAAGATATGCAACTTGGTACCCCTCAAGGTGGAGTACTTAGTCCCGCTTTGTTCAATGTTCTTATGAATGCATTATTAAATTTAATACCAGACAACCCCAGCAATATCTCAATCAGCTATGCTGATGATATTCTTATACATACTAAAACTCATCGTGAAATGCAAACCACCCTGAACCATGTATACGCAGCCTGTGAGAACCTTGGTCTTATTATCTCCACTGAGAAAACTAAGGTGTTCAACAAACAAGCTGGTAACCGCAAACGCGGCCCCCGCCAAGTTCAAGATAGGTAACAACACTATTGACTGTTTCAATTCAATTCAATTTCAATTGTTTATTCCTTGATAGAGGAAGCGGGATTCTAGTGCTGTCACTAGGTACCCCTGTACAATGACACCAGAATCATCTGGCAAGTGTGAAAAGTATATACAGTATAAATATTATAAAGGGGCTTACTAAAGCCTAAGGAAGGAAGGATATTCCTTTAACACATAATCAATATTATTTACAAAATATGTGGCCAGTATGGGGAGGATCATAGTGTCTCCGTCAGGAGGTCGTGAAGTGGTGGTCCAGCAGGCGTCACGGAAGCGTTGTGTGTGGGGACATCTTAGGAGGTAGTGAATAAGGGTGCGGCTGTCGGGTCGTCTGCATAACGCACAAGAGCGTTGCTCAGGGGATGCGGGGATACCAATCTCCCAAGCAAAGTCATACCCAATGATACGGGCAGCAATCACGTCCCATTTCCGCGACTATGTTTCTTCTTTTAAATATTTTGGTGTTTCCGTCACTTGTGCCCTACCTGCCATACAACAGCTAACCCGCAATGTACTGACAGACTGAGACCTCTTAGAAGTGTAGCAGGGTACAGCCCGCACTATGGTGCTAATATTAGAATTGCTAAAACTATGTACGTAGGCTATATAAGATCTCTGATAGATCACCACGCACCAGCCCTGGTCCTTCTTGACGGGAAAGGCGTTGACAAGCTCGAGAAAATGCAAAATAAAGCCCTCAGAATTATCCTAGGATGTCCCATGAGCACTAAAGTACTTAATATGAGGAAAGAACTAGGTATACCCAGTGTTAAAGATAGAATAATTGAAGTCAACCTCATGATAGCCCTGAGGCTTCTGCGTGGTGCTCCTGATAACATTTTCTTAAAATTGCTAGAATGTATGAACCATGGGACTGCCGAGTCTAAATGGATCCAAACTACAGCTACTCATATGAAGATGTTTGGACTAGACCACCTGTACAAAGTTGAGACAACAGCGCTTCCTGCCACCCTGGCGGACAGTTCCCTTCGATATCACAATACCGACATATCCGCCTAAAAAATTTATTATACAAAGCATTTATCTCCAACACGCTGCCAAATTGAGAGCTTTTGAACACACACACACACTACAGACTGATGATAATATCACACACACCTACACTGATGGATCTCTTAACACCGCCTGTGGGAGGGCTGGAAGTGCTATTGTTGTGACTCAACCTGACGGTAATGTACTTGAGAAAGGAGTTAGAATTAACAACTGGGCATCCACTACAAACTGAATTAGTTGCCATACTCGCAGCTATTAAATTCATTGAAACCACTGTTACTGACAGTCTCATCATCATTGACTCTCTATCCTCACTACTTGCCCTTGACATCCTCGACTCAGGTTGTCACGCTCTTGTCTCTGAAGCCAGTCACAAATATGCGTGCCTTGTTGACCGGGGAGTCAAGGTCAAACTGTTGTGGATCCCCTCACATAGGCCTAATAAAACATGACAGAGTTGATGCCCTCGCCAAACTAGCGTCTAACAAAGACACCGTTGAATACAATTTGGGTCTGTCAAAAAGAACCCTTAAAACCGTAATTAGGAAAGAACTTATTGATGAGTTTGACGCAAGTAGACTAGTGCAAACAGGAACTAGTCGATCCATAGTTTACCATGATGAGATGTATCAAGTGAAACATGTATATGGAGCAAGTAAAAAGGTCACTAGATTACAAGATGTTGTAACCGCTAGATTAAGGTTAGGATGTAAGTACCTATGGCAGTGTGTTCCTCAAGCAGATGTAAACAAGACTAAATGTAAAGTGTGGCCAGACATATGGCCACACACTTGAACACTACGTGAAGATAGAACATTTTAGGGACAGGTCCAAGCACACTGTGAGTGAAATGGCACAACACTTCATCTCTAATGGCAAGAGAGCCGACATATTTAGATTGTGTCCACTTTTTTGCACTTAGTAACTACATCAGTTCTCATGTACAGAATCAAATACGCAATGTGCTTGAATACTTCTCACGTAAATGTGAATAACAAAGTGTGAGGTCAGACATACTGCCTCACACGCCTGTACTCACGCATTTGTGAATAAGTTACCCTTTATGTATAGAACTAAACAAATAATGTAATTGAAATGCTGTGTAACTTTCAGTGCCATAATATCCTGGCAACGGGGGTTAATTATTATAACCCGTTGCAAACTCTACTCTGTAATCCTTTTGCGCTACCGCTCACAGGATGAGTGTGGGGTGCACAATAAAGTAGCCGCTGTAAGCGGCAAAATCAATCTCTCCACCCTGGAAATGCTATCCCTCAGTGACCTCCACCACCACGCACTAGCAGGATTTGGCAGTGGACTACTGCACCATCCTCGTCATCGCAACCTACTGCCACCGGCAGTCCCCCGCCCACCTTGCGCAGTCCGCCACTACAACAAAATTCAGCCCATAAGAGCCCGCACTGATACATAAGAACAGCACCATCCCATCTATTGTTAAAATATTAAACAGCTCCTGATTTATGTACAGTACTGTTGTAAAGGCCTGGGACTTAGGGATAGAAATCCCTTACCAGGCTAATCAGGATCTTAATAAAGGAAAATAAAGGACCATGGTTTTCCGAGGAATAACAAACAACCGTTAGAGATTGGCATCTCTTTACTATAAAAATATAACACAAAACTCTGACACCACTCAACAAACATCAAATAATTACGGGAGTCAAACAATTAATGGAAGCAACAATTAAAGGAATCAAACAAATAATGGGAGTCAGCAATTAATGGATTCAAACAATTAAATGGAGTCAACAATTTATAGAATCGAACAATACAGGGGAGTCAGCAATTAATAGAATCAAACAATTATAGAATCAAACCATGAACAAATATTTCCTACGGCAGTGGCCCTGGGGGAAGGTTCTGGAACACGGTGATGCACACTCAGGGTAACGAAACGTCCACTTCGACTCAACACTCAGCGACGTCTTGAAAAGGCAGGAGAACACCGGGGCACCGACGGAATGTGATGAACTGATGGTCGTGGTATTGCGGTAGTGGTAGATGACCAGAGAGTTGGCAGTTGATAGGTGAAGGTCTGGGAACACAGCCCACGAGTCCAGAACCTATAATGAGATCACAGCCAAAATTTGACGGACAGCAGGGTAGCTAGACACTGACGGTATGGCGGCTGGGTTGAATCTGCCGGCGGCAGAGATAGTCGCTGCCGTTCTCACCTCCGTCCAACCACCCCAAGTGTCGTCTGCACCAGCAAACGAGCGAGTTAGCAACGGTAACTAGCCGGAGGATCGTTTCCGCCCTTACAACTGTACAGCCCTGTAAATGTATCGAATGTGTATTATTATGTCTAAATCACATGTAAGTTTGTATATTTTCAGCCGCTGGCTGCACCTCTATTAATAAACCGTTTATTATTATTATTATTATTATTATTATTATATTATTGTTATTATTATTGTTATTATTATTATTATCATTATTTTTATTCTAAAATATTTACTATTCCTCATGAGAATCTTATTCTTTTTGATAAAGAAATGATTGGATTATCAGCTTTTGTTAGACACCCTACTAATTCAGCTCGTAGTTACAGATTGATTGACTCATCGACTGAAGCATAGGATGTACACCCACTAAAAAAATATTCGGAACCCTTACGGCGTAATACAATATGACACGGGTGCCGAATAATTTTTTAGTGGGTGTACCCTCGGTAAAAAAAATTACTGTACAGGTGGGGGTCCGATGATTTTCCAACTGAACATTCCCGTTGTGTCGCGAAGGTTGGTTGGCCTGAATGTGACCCATTTCGTACTTAATTTGGTAGGCCGAAATCAGCTATTTTACTGACCATATTGAATTATTTTGTTACAGTATGACTGGAGAATGTCAGTATATCTAGATAAATGTAACTGTATATTATATTAAATGATCCACACACCGTGGACAACAATAACTATGGAAGTGGATGAGTTGCCATGAAGTAATGCCACACAACGTAAACACCTAGAAAAAGTGCAAAAGAGGGCATGCAAGATTATTCTCTCCCCTTCCTACTTCACATATCAAGAAGCGCTCAACACACTGACCCTTTCGACTCTCACTGACCATCACCACGACCTCATCTGCAAATTTGGTAAGAAGCTTCTGCACCATCCCCGACACCGGCTCCTACTACCACCTGAGATCCCTTGTCCGAGAATTGCTGTTCGACACCACAACCGCATCCAGCCCATACGTGCACGAACTGATCGCTATAAGAACAGCCCAGTCCCAACCATTGTAAAAATTATCAATAACTTGTAATAAATCAGTGTATTCACTCCCAGTAAACACTGCTCCTTACACTGTCACTATGTTGAAATGAACTGTAGTCTGAGCTTTTCCCCATCTAAGTTATTATATGTCTTATTTGTGTCACTTATGTTACTTGTATATTATTTGTAATTCGCAACCCATTCCCCAAATTTGTAACTGTATATTTTCAGCCTTTTGGCTGCCAAGCTCTTTCAATAAACCGTTAATTATTATTATTATTATTATTATTATTATTATATGTTTGACAGAATTAGTGGATATAGTAAGGGTATAAGTTTATTTTGCAATCGAATTTCGAATTTGTATTTGTATTGCTACTTCACTTTGGGCTAATGCCACATTATGTCATTCTTTATTCGTATTGGAAAATATACCATGCTGTTCCGAAACATCTGAATAGCTCCACAGATTCGTATGCCGTCATAATTGAACCCGGCCCAACGACGTTTTACCATACGGTCGATAATTCCGGAAAGTCTAGTTCGGGGTACTTGGTTCTAACTACAGGGGCGAACATAAACACCTGTAGAGTTCTGTAGGTTCTTATTAACGGAAATATACAGGAGTGCTGATTTTGATTGATTTTGCCGCTTGCAGCGGCTACTTTATTGTGCACCCCACACTCATCCTGTGAGCGGTAGCGCAAAAGGATTACAGAGTAGGGTTTACAAAGGGTCATAATAATTAACCCCCGTTGTCAGGATATTATGGCACTGAAAGTTACACAGTATTTCATTTACATTATTTGTTTAGTTCTATACATAAAGGGTAACTTATTCACAAATGCGTGAGAACAGGCGTGTGAGGCAGTATGTCTGGCCTCACACTTTGTTATTCACATTTACGTGGGAGGTATTCAAGCACATTGCGTATTTGGTTCTGTACATGAGAACTGATATAGTTACTAAGTGCAAAAAAGTGGATACAATCTTAATATGTCGGCTATCTTGCCATTAGAGATGAAGTGTTGTGCCATTTCACACACAGTGTGCTTGGACCTGTCCCTAAAAGGTTCTATCTTCACACAGTCGAGGACGTAGTGTTCAAGTGTGTGGCCATATGTATGGCCACACACTTTACATTTAGTTTTGTTTACATCTGCTTGAGGAACATACTGCCAAAGGTACTTATATCCTAACCTTAATCTAGCTGTTACAACATCTTGTAATCTAGTGATCTTGTTACTTGCTCCATAAACGTGTTTCACTTGATGCATCTCATCATGGTAAACTATGGATTGACTAGTGCCTGTTTGCACTTGTCTACTTGCGTCAAACTCATCAATAAGTTCTTTCCTAATTACAGTTTTAAGGGTTCTTTTTGACAGACCCAAATTGTATTCAACGGTGTCTTTGTTAGACGCGAGTTTGGCGAGGGCATCAACTCTGTCATGTTTTATGAGGCCTATGTGAGAGGGGATCCACAACAGTTTGACCCTGACACCCCGGTCAACAAGGCACGCATATTTGTGTCTGGCTTCAGAGACAAGAGCGTGACAACCTGAGTCGAGGGTACCAAGGGCAAGTAGTGAGGATAGAGAGTCAGTGATGATGAGACTGTCAGTAACAGTGGTTTCAATGAATTTAATAGCTGTGAGTATGGCAACTAATTCAGTTTGTAGAGTGGATGCCCAGTTGTTAATTCTAACTCCTTTCTCAATTATATTACCGTCAGGTTGAGTCGCAACAATAGCACTTCCAGCCCTCCCACAGGCGGTGTTTAGAGACCCATCAGTGTAGATGGTCTGTGTGATATTATCATCAGTCTGTGCGCTTACAAGCGCAGGTAGTCCTTACACTCCTACAGGGTCAACTGACCTCACTCTGACCTCTCAGACGACATGTGGAAAGTGGTATACTCGCAGCTTTCAGATGTCGCCAGGCACATTTATCTAAGAGTGTGGTGACATGAAACAGGGGCATTGCCACACGCTACTGACTAGAGAAATAATGTGTATATATAGAGTACATACATGGTATACATACAACATACATAATATACATACAGGGTTTCGTTTCAGAGTGCTGATCACTTGTTTCTAGCACCTGTGGCCGAACCCATACACGCGGAGGGTTTTGCGAGGAATGCCACAGGGGCCTTTTTGAAACACTTCGTTTGTAGTATGTTTGTTTCGCGCAGGAATTGTAATGCTAGGGGTTTTTTTTTACCGAGTGTAAGTAGCAAAAACAATTATCTGTACATACTTTGTGGGAAACAATATGAAAACATGGACGATAAATTTGGGTATATCAGGGCTGTCACGAGTCACACGTAAAATTTCGGAGCATATCGACCCCCACTTGCACAAACAGTTGTTTTAGCTACTGTATTTACAATGAAAGACAAAAGTCGTGTGGTGAAATTTGGTGAACACATGTGCCGAAGGGCTAAAACTTTTGGTACATGTCCCCAGTAATACACATTGGCAGATTCCTTCGACAGTTTCTCATACGACTGAGGGTAACTATAGAAACACTAATCATTGCTACTTCTAAGAACTGTCAGAGTAAACTTGTACATGAAATCCACCTTCCTTCTAATCAATTAACCAGATGCTACAATGAAGTTAGATGCAGATTGGTTAGCAAAATGTGGTTTTAACCCAACAAATCAAATTGTCAAAATTTGCTGTCTCACTGAACCATCTTCGGTCACAGCGAGAGGGATTAACATCGACTGCTCACTACATCCGAGTCATGATGGTATATGTTAGTTTACTTGTCTAGTACACTGCTGTACCCTCAACGTCATATCCTTAGTTGTGGCTAAATGACGTTGGGCGAAGCCATATCAAAATTGCGCACCAGCGATCATTCACTCTCCTACTTCCATACAATAAATTTGCGTCGTTCGTCGAGCTGTCATGGACAACATTGGCATATCTGTCTTTTGTGTGTGATTGGGCATACACCAGTGATACTGGGCATTTATTGTTACTTGTACGTGTGAATATATGAAGTTCATTTTTTCACTCTATCTTTGCCTTTGAACCTGCCATCATACATAATATCGAGGTCCTTCATCAAACACAAACTACTTACATTAATTCCAATTACGCTAAGTAGTTACAATTATGACCGTGGTCCCTGGGATTGCTTACTAATAATGTGCGTTGGAATGACTAATTAAGTGTCTGGTGCTATCTGGTGCTGTCAACAGAATCGTCGTTCCAAGAAGGAGTCTTTTCTCTTTTTCAATTAAGACCTTCCAGAAGGTCTTACACACACACACACACACAGAGAGAGAGAGAGTCAGGTTCGCACAAAGAGAGAGCTCAGCAACTTCTTCAGGGGACAGGAAAGATCTCCTACGTGACATGCTGAATGCTTGCAAGTCAGACGATAATGGAAGCAGGGTCGTGTGCTGTGTGCCAGCGCTGCCGGGCAACTTGTACTGCATGTAATGCACGTATATCCGTAATTGGTGCCAGCTGATACCTATTGTTTATCAAGCAAGGATATATCCGTGATTTCCGCCAGCCGATTACTATTGTTTATCAAGAATACATCCGTGATTGACGCCAAACGGGTTAAGGAGGGAGGTATTATTATGCTGGACATGAGAGGAAAAGCTTGAGGATCCAACTGGTGCCTGACCATCGACCCGTGCCCCCCCCCCCCCGCCCCCCTTTTACTTAATCTACTAACTTGGTGTTCCGGACCTTATGTTCTTAATCGTTGAATCAATATATGGTCCATGGTTCGACCTCATGGTCATGTGTTCCGAAGTTCCGTATCACTGTTGTTCGTATCTCGAATGTACTTTTAATGGAGCAGTACCTGAGGGAGGAGGGTAGAGCATTCATGGATGGCACGAAGGTATGGAGCTGGTGGACACTGGAGCCGGTTGTGGTTGGCAGCAAATTGCGTTACTCTGCCTTAAAATGTAATGTAAGTTTAAAAATATTAATGTACCTTGGTATATTGTAGGATTTGGGTGATTATTAGCGCATAGTTTTTGATACTTATGTACAGTATCTGTATGTTGTATGAGTGTGATGAGTGTTAATGTTAAATAATTATTGATGGTTGTTGAATTTTATTGTAAATATATTGTACATTCAGATATGGTAATTACTACTTCTCTCCTTTCGCCTTAGTAATGTTGAATAGTGCAGGAGCAAAATTATGGTAAACATGGTAATAAATTTATGGAAACGAAAACTTATAGCAAGATCTGTAACTGATTAGACACAAACAATTGCTAGAGTCGGCCTTAGCAATTCTATTAAACTCTGAAAATTTTGAGTTGTTAGTCATAATAATATAAGTACTAACGCTATATTTTGTCGAGGAGGCAGAATTCTCTTTAAGAGTACATGAACAGAAAGTTAGTAAAGATACAGAGTAGAAATGGAGAAAGCTGAGTGAATGGGCAAGATATTAAAAAAAGAAATGAGAAAGAGATGAAATGTGGAGGAAGTTATACGAGTATATTATATAAACTTTATACTATAAAGGGATAGCGTTGGCAGCATCAGGTGTCGAGTGTCATCTCACGGGTGGAAAGGCATAGTCTACTCTATGGTGTTGAAAGTCATCATATTTGTGGTACTCCTTGAAATCATTATTGATTATATATAATGAATGACAAACTCCAAATTATTTTCTGCCTTGCTCATCAACCAAAATTCATTGAAACTTCTAATAATACATAAAGTGAAAAAAAATCCATATTTAAAAATATGAATCTGTATTTTTCCGACGAAATCTTAAAGTTGCTGGATATTCTAGCCGGTATTTTTGTTTTAGAAAGTAATGAAGAATTGGCAAACAGCTGATTAACAGTTTCCTTTCCCCCATCCCCGATGGGAATAAGCAATGTACATGGAGGAGTTTGGCGCTCTATCTCTCAATATTCAAGAACATGAAATGGCCACGCTGGCCCACTCCTACAACTACCCCACTCATCAGTCAGAACGATAAATGCAAAAGTAAACATTGCTTTTATAATAAGAAGTATTTCCCTGGACTATTTCCATGAAGCATGTTGCTGGTCTGGTGCGTGTGTCAACGAAGCTGAAGTTTGTGTGCTCGCCCTCGACAGTGCTTCGGTTTAGCGGTAAAGTAATATTTATCTATTCTCACGATTATCCTAGGCTCTCGGAGTTGAATTGGATTTGTTGGAAAATACCTTGTGCACATTAAAAATAAAAGCACAATTAATCATAGCTTCCTCAGATATTTTTTTCATAACTTCTTGTTTTGCCGATGCATTCACTCCAAAAGTAAATAGCAAGAACCCAATTTTGAAATGACACTTACGGAAACTACAGTAAGTTTGTACTTTTGACAGCTTTAATTCTGGAATTTCCATGCAAAGCCGTCTTTACTTGTGGAGTATTTCAATAGTTCATTTGATTATGGCAAGTTTCAAAATTAATTTCTAGTTTTGGAGGCCCATATTGTTTAAACAAAGAAGGTGCTGTGTTCTATGGCCTACTGCTAGCTGACTGAATAATAAGGAAGCAAATGTACCTTTATATAATAAATTATTTTAATGTCTAACTAAGAAGAGGTGACAATGGGTCTCGGTAGTCATCCACCCCCCTTCGTATCCCACTTGAAGATTGGCTCTCAAGCTTATCCCATTTGAAGTTTAACCATCCTGATGCTAATAGGGAGGGCTAAACTCAAGATGACGGTAAACCTCACTAATCACCTGAAGATTGACCCCACAGCATATCTCACTTGACGTTTAACCACCCCAACGTAACATGGAAGAGGGGCCAATGTTAAGCTGATCCATATATGCTAAATTTGCGAATGGTCTCGGTCTCGGCCTAGGTACTCCGTCTCAGACTTATTGCTCACAACTAAATCATTGCTCTTAAGCTGGGAGAGAGTGTCGGGACCATGGAGAATGTCATCGTAGACCAAGAGGAGTGTGTAAGGGTGAATCAGGAAGAGAGTTAGAGTAAACAAGTGAGATATAGTGTCGATCAGAAAGAGAGAGAGAGAGAGAGAGAGAGAGTGTGTGTGTGTGTGTGTGTGTGTGTGTGTGTGTGTGTGTGTATTTTTTCTTTGGGAATGAAAAGGGTTCCTAAACTATGTATGTCTACCTCCTTTAATATCAAGGAAACTGATTGATGTCATTATTTCTTAGATTGACGAGGTATTTATTTTTCCTAAATGAATATAATCATACCATTACCAGGATATGATGCAAGAGACACACACCTGGAGATACATAATATTATACCATGCTAGATATTAGTTTATACTCACGTGACACAGTTATGGTCAGATACTGTAACTCTTACCTGAAAAAGAAAAGATATATACTGTACTATACATTGTAGCTTTTGGTTGGCATATCTTATGATATATAGGCAGATAAACAATATACAAACTTCTATTTGAATAGCATACAGATGACAAATGGAGACGCGCTCCTACAATCCTTGGGATGGCACATTAACTTGCATTACATTTAACTGTCCTAGTTCTAACAAATATTTGCTTTCTTCCTTTACTCAAAACAATATAAAAATAAATTTCACAATGTCAAACCCCTCAAAGGCGTTTTTTCAAACAAAAACAGCACGAGGAAAATGAGCGTCAGATTTCCCATAATATCCCAAAATAATCTACTGATCACATATAGTAATCATTGAGGTACATCAACTAGTTCACTTGGAAAACTTGCATAAAAATAATTTAATACTCCTTTTCATCCTCATGCGTGCTAAAGTATGGTGAATTATATAAGTTTAATATTAAATTAATTTCCAAAATGGGAAATAGCCCTGAGGTTTTACATTACAGCCCCACCAGTGGGAGCTGCCTTGCGAGTCCCGATGATCCGGTGAGCCGTACCAGAAGTGGGCTTGGCCCTCCTTCCTTCCCTTCTCGGAGAAATGGGAAGAGTTTCCCAAACTTGGTTGGTCATCAGGGTGGGTCCAGACAAAATGGCTCTTATTCTGCTGCCGGTTCGAAAGCAGACCAGCAGCATCGTCCCCAGCCCAGACCACCAACGCTGGAATACTCTCCCACGTGTTTGCCATGCGTGATGTTCCATAATGCTGGGAGACGGGAGTCCTGGAGGTTAAGCGACTACGCACGCTGCGCCCTGCAGCTAGTAACACACCTATTTGGTCCCATATTCCAGCTAGAAGGTCGGCTTGGTTGGTCCCGATCAAGTCAATTGACTGATCACAGTGTGGCTAGGGTCAAGTGGGCCACCAGGGAACCTGGCACTCCTTTGGTCCAGGAGCTGCTGTCTTAGTCATTTGGTGGTTACCCGCATGTACTTCCCCGCTATTCCTGGGGTTACTGGTTTTTTATCTCTGGCATTGACCTACCCTTGTTGGGCTCCGTGGTGGATAGTGCGGTAAGGGAATGAAGTAATTTAGGTTTTGTACGGAAGGTAACAAACTCAAATAACCGGCCAGATACGCTCTCTGACGACCCTGCACCCCTCCCTGGACCTTCCTTTGGATCATAAATTGCTACATTGTGGCCTTATCAGATCTGAAAAAATGGCTCTGGATCACGACAAATATCCAAATATGAGAGTAGCAGGAGGTCCACTGGCCCCGGCATCCTTCATGACGCTTCTACCTGTGCTCAAGCAGGTAGATTTTGCAAATTATCTTGTGCTCCCTACCGTGGAAGGCAAGCCTGTAATGGACCTGAACATTTTTGATGTCCACTGGTCATTAGTAACAATTTGTGGGAGAGAATAAAAAAATATCCACTCAGCAAGAAGTGAAGGTCTCCTTCCCCGAGGAGAGTGCTCGACTCCGTACCCTGACTGAGGTACATGGTGTCCCAGTCTCCTGTACTTCGCATGTCACCTTCAACCAGTGTCGAGGAGTGGTATTCTCTAAAGATCTGCTCCAAGTCCAAAAGGTGGTGAAAGTGGATAGGCTCCGCAAGAAAGAAAATGGCGTTCTTAACCCTATACCAACTCTGTTATTGACATTTAACTGCTTCGAAATTTCAACCTCTATCAAGGTTGGCTGGTGACTTGAAGAAAATAATACATTGAACAATAAACCATTGAATTATTAATTATTGACCTTTATTCTAATTTAACTATACGAAACAAATAACAATAAAAGTAACATAAGCTTAGATCATACAAGTGAATACACAAAAAATAGCATATATGTTATAACCAAGAAAAACATCGCATCGCAGTTAAAAACAGAGTAATGAAGTGGAGGAGTAGTGGGTATCCCTTACAGGCTGTACTCAGTGGGTGAGGAGCGACTCTGCTGAGACCTGTTTGTCATGTCCTCGGGACAAATGGTGAGGATGGTTAAGTATGATTTATTTATAGGGTGAGCGGAAGTGTGGTTACGGTATATGGTTGCTGAATAATGTGAGTGTCAGGCTGGGAACAAATGTTCTGAAGATTGTAAACATACTGTAGGTATAATGTTACAGTAGTTTGGAAGTGAAAAATTTGCTGGAAGGTGTTGTTCAAGTGTACACTGTACAGTAGGGAGTGACAGTTTTGCAAAAGTTTTCAAAATCTAATTGCTTCGGTTGGATTATTTGTCTATCGGCCACGCTAATTCCGAATATGTTTGAGTTTTTTACATCATTGCATTAGAAGGTTTGTGGATACTTTTGGGTTTGGCATGAAAAAGGCGAAAAAACTGTAAATAATAAAGGGACTGGCAATGTGGCACAACCTGTTAAAATCAAGTTATTGAATTGGATTATTCGACTTCCCGTTCTTCGTTTTCTTCCTTTTCTGTTTCTGTCCATTTCCCTTCATCATCATCGTCTCCCTCCGCATCCTCCACAGGTCGTGGACTCTCATTTTCACCCTGATTTCAGAGATAGTGGGGACAGTGGCCTTCCTATGCACATCCAGTACCTTCTCAGTCACCTTGTTGGTGGCATCCATATAATCAAAAGCATTTGTTCTTCTCCTTAACCTCTCGTTTTCTGCTTCATAAGCCAGGGCACTTCCAACTTCCTTGTTCAGAGGCAACTTGTTAGATGGCAGAGGCATCCGAACCCCGAACACCTTATCGTTACCCTGGCGCAGCTGAGTGTTGCTAATCTTAGGACGACCCATCTTGGTGGCGGCCCTTTGAACTAACTGCAAAACAACACAGAAAAAACAACTTTCAGCACTTCAATATCACCACCTATTGAACAATATTTTATTCAAAAGTACAGACTGAGATTTTGTCCTTAACTGTCCAAGTCAAGCTACTTGGGCTGAATTCGTTGATCAGTCCTGGGACGAATATTACCAACGGCGTGAATAGATTCCGTGGAATAAATTCAGGGCATTCCCGTCCAGGGAGCCTCAACAAACTCTGTAAATATTGCCATTGGCCTGCCATTGGCACATATGCGGAGTTTGGTAATGTTCCATGAGCGGGAATGTCCTGAATTCATTCCACGGAATCTATTCACGCCGTTGGTAATATTGGGCCCTGGTTTTCGAAATATACGTATGTGGTGACTTGCAGCAAAAATATCGGCATAATTTGTAGCGCATTGAGTTGTAAAACAATAGCATATTATGAACCAGTGTACACAGTAGTCGAATACTCCAATTCAATAACTTGATTTTAACAGGTTGTGCCACATTGCCAGTCCCTTTATTATTTACAGTTTTTTCGCGTTTTTCATGCCAAACCCAAAAGTATCCACAAACCTTCTAATGCAATGATGTAAAAAACTCAAACATATTCGGAATTAGCGTGGCCGATAGACAAATAATCCAACCGAAGCAATTAGATTTTGAAAACTTTTGCAAAACTGTCACTCCCTATTGTTCATTGTCATGTGACACATGTGTATCTACAACTGAAGTGACAATGAGACTGCAAACAAGTCAATTATTATTATTATTATTATTATTAGTTGTTGTAGTAGTGTAGTATTAGGATATTTAATGTTAAGGTAAAAAAATTGGCGGCGAAGGTGTGGCTATTGGGGGAGGCTTGAGGCCACGTTGAAAAAAAAAGTAGTAGTGTAGTAGTGTTATTATTATTATTTCTATTTTCATTATTAACTTCATAATTTCTGAATTTCAACGCCATGTGCAATAAAAATATGTACGCCAAAAAAAATTATATTTTTTTTTAAATTATCGGAGAAAAATTTAATGAAAGCTGGAAAATGAAACACAATTTAATGACACAAATGTAAACTAGATGGAATGGAAGCCTGTGGGAGAGAGAGAATAAGAAATATATTTTGGAATTATGAAAGGATTGGAAGTTTGTAAGACGCTACAAATGTTTCATTTTTCCTTGCTGCATATAGTAGAAAATAGCTTAATTGCTATGAATAAATCAACATAAAAATATTTGTTTTATAGAAAGATAGATATGATAAAAAAACCGAATGTAATTAAGTTTGTGCTATGAAAAAGTTAATGGATGAGACCGGCATCATTAATGAAGGAAACAAGTATTGACGGATTTAGATGTGAATGATGACGACAGATGTCACTGATAACAGTAGAAATGGAGAGAAAATATAATGAGAGACAACTCTGATATTTCTTTTAAAACCATTTTTTTTAACGTTCAGGTCGGCCTGTTATCTACCGGGTATAGTGTAAGCATCACTGTGGCATCCATCATCATTATAATGGTAAATCTCACCATTCGCATTTCACGGCTTAATGACATTCTTGCCAACACAACGTCTGCCGCAGGTACTGCATGAACGTGAAGATAGAAGCACAGCTAGGAGGAAAGCGAGACAGTTTTTGCTTCCTAATGCTCATACATATACAAGTTTATCTAAATGCTGACGTGTGTAATATTTTTCACATACTGGCTCCGTCAATCGCTTCTTTATTTCATTCATATGTCAATGAGAGACATCAATGGCGAGAGGTAATATCTGCTTATACGTACATATAAGAAAATGGGGTTTATACATACGAAGTAAACTTCTGTATTTTGTTATTGTAGAAAAATTATTTATTATTTACAGTATATCTTCTGTACCAGTAATCAACGAATTAATAAGTATTTTAGCTCTGGGCAAAGTGTGAACAGGATACTGTGTAGGCTCATGAATATTAATTGATTTTGATGCATCAATTTGGTTTACCGAGTTTAGACAATTAGATCAAACTGGTGATCCTCATTAAATGAAAAAGTGGTGATCTTTATTAAATGAAGTAGTGGTGATCCTTACTAAATGAAGTAGTGGTGATCCTTACTAAATGAAGTGTGTGGTGATCCTTACTAAATGAAGTAGTGGTGATCCTTACTAAATGAAGTAGTGGTGATCCTTACTAAATGAAGTGTGTGGTGATCCTTACTAAATGAAGTAGTGGTGATCCTTACTAAATGAAGTAGTGGTGATCCTTACTCAATGAAGTGTGTGGTGATCCTTACTAAATGAAGTAGTGGTGATGCTTACTAAATGAAGTAGTGGTGATCCTTACTAAATGAAGTAGTGGTGATCCTTACTAAATGAAGTGTGTGGTGATCCTTACTAAATGAAGTAGTGGTGATCCTTACTAAATGAAGTAGTGGTGATCCATACTAAATGAAGTATTGGTGATCCTTACTAAATGAAGTGTGTGGTGATCCTTACTAAATGAAGTTGTGGTGATCCTTACTAAATGAAGTAGTGGTGATCCTTACTAAATGAAGTGTGTGGTGATCCTTACTAAATGAAGTAGTGGTGATCTTTACTAAATGAAGTGTGTGGTGATCCTTACTAAATGAAGTAGTGGTGATCCTTACTAAATGAAGTTGTGGTGATCCTTACTAAATGAAGTAGTGGTGATCCTTACTAAATGAAGTGTGTGGTGATCCTTACTAAATGAAGTAGTGGTGATCCTTACTAAATGAAGTGTGTGGTGATCCTTACTAAATGAAGTAGTGGTGATCCTTACTAAATGAAGTGTGTGGTGATCCTTACTAAATGAAGTAGTGGTGATCCTTACTAAATGAAGTAGTGGTGATCCTTACTTAATGAAGTAGTGGTGATCCTTACTAAATGAAGTGTGTGGCGATCCTTACTAAATGAAGTAGTGGTGATCCTTACTAAATGAAGTAGTGGTGATCCTTACTAAATGAAGTGTGTGGTGATCCTTACTAAATGAAGTAGTGGTGATCCTTACTAAATGAAGTAGTGGTGATCCTTACTAAATGAAGTAGTGGTGATCCTTACTAAATGAAGTAGTGGTGATCCTTACTCAATGAAGTGTGTGGTGATCCTTACTAAATGAAGTAGTGGTGATGCTTACTAAATGAAGTAGTGGTGATCCTTACTAAATGAAGTAGTGGTGATCCTTACTAAATGAAGTAGTGGTGATCCTTACTAAATGAAGTGTGTGGTGATCCTTACTAAATGAATTAGTGGTGATCCTTACTAAATGAAGTAATGGTGATCCATACTAAATGAAGTAGTGGTGATCCTTACTAAATGAAGTAGTGGTGATCCATACTAAATGAAGTAGTGGTGATCCTTACTAAATGAAGTGTGTGGTGATCCTTACTAAATGAAGTTGTGGTGATCCTTACTAAATGAAGTAGTGGTGATCCTTACTAAATGAAGTCTGTGGTGATCCTTACTAAATGAAGTAGTGGTGATCCTTACTAAATGAAGTGTGTGGTGATCCTCACTAAATGAAGTAGTGGTGATCCTTACTAAATGAAGTAGTGGTGAACCTTACTAAATGAAGTAGTGGTGATCCTTACTAAATGAAGTGTGTGGTGATCCTCACTAAATGAAGTAGTGGTGATCCTCACTTTTGGAAGTAGTGGTGATCCTCACTAAATCAAGTATTTGTGATCCTTACTAAATGAAGTAGGTGGTGATCCTTACTAAATGAAGTACAGTAGTAGTGATCTTTACTTAAGGAAGTTGAATTACTGGTAATTCTCACTGGTTGATCCAGTGGTGATCCTCAATTTTGGAAGTAGTGATCATACTACATGGCTTCTCAGAAAGGGAATCAATATCGTATCATATGTTCGTGTCGTGTTCAAATTTCATCACAATATTCATCAATAACACAGCCTCTACTATTCAAGAATTTACGTGACACGGACGGAGTACATTCAATATTAGGTGCGGGGAGACACTACAAATAGCATAGATAACAGTTTTTAATGTTATAAAAAATCTTCAAAATCAAGATATTTTGTTTTTTAGTGAATATGATATTTATAATGTTCCCAAGGTTCTTCTACTTGGATAACAGAGCCACATTAACATACAGAATGCTGCACAGTAAATGACAAAATGGTTGAAATGTTTAATTATGAATTAGATAGTGTTTGAACTGGCCCTTAACCGTTGATTCTTGAGGGGTTAATGCGCTAGGATATATAAAAGTATTTAAGGTTTTTAGTAGCGAAAACCCAACGGCCTTTTCTGTATTTATTAAGAAAATATATAATCTACAGTTCCAAGTATATATCACCGTAACTTAATCATTGTAGCTATGAGTGTTAAATGAGGACCGAGGCTATGTTAAATAGCTCTTCTAAATACGTCCTGCTTGTGTGAGAGGTTGAGTGAAAGTGCCTGCTGTAGCGGGCTTCTATGACCTGACCTAGCATTTTAAGGCCACGCCTCAAGGAACTTACCCATCACGTGATGTAACCATGTCACCTTATAGCCAGTGGAAAGTTACAGGGGGTGATATGATTATATAAACTGAATGCACAACCCGACATAAGGGGCTGATGCATGTTTTGAGGCAGGATTATAGTATGAAGCTGGGCGAATCCTTCGGAACAAACCTGACCACAACTGTGATCTCTGGCCACTTGATCATGCTTTATGCTGTATCTTATTATGTTTATATGGATTTTCTACATCGTCTATAATATATCATGTCGCTTCTCATGATTGGGCGCTCACTCATCTCAATGTTCTTTCTCAGTCTAAATATCCTTATTTATTTACTTGAAGATATATGGTAATTTAGAAGTTATATGTTGTAAAAGGTGAATATTGACAGTTTCTGAATATTGCTCGCTTTTGAAGAGATCGAATAAAAGATAAAAACAAACATTATATAACAGGATATAAAATTTCGGCGCATTATGCTTTTTATTAATTAACTGGAAGTACAACATGTGCAGGTTCAAGTTGGGTCCATTTGCGTGCTGAAAAAAGTAACATTAACAGGATTTCGTTTTTTTTTTCCACGTCAATTTTGTTTTCCATGTCAAATACTGACAAAATTTCAAACTAATTACAGTTTTCAAACGTTGCCCTCATAGAAAAAAATAACGATATTGAAATAATTATTATGAGTGCAACCAGTACTCTATCCGGTAACTTTACTCTGTAATATGGACCGAAAACATTATAGAGGAGAAAATGTTATTTCTGGTTAGAAATATAATTTTTTATATACAAACTTTTATTTCACATAAAAACTATATTATTTTATTTCTGACAATACAAATTATGATGTATATGACGCTTAACCTATTCTTTGTATGAGGTTTGATAAAAAGGGTTATAATAAGTATTATTTGTAACGAATATCAAAATATATATATTTTGTAATAAGAGGCAAGTAAAATTTAAAGAAATAGTGTATGATTTTTTTCACAGGTAATTGAAAAGCGCAGCAAAATACAGCAATTTTATATTTACAAACACATGACCATGTTCATGCTGTTTTGTGTGCCATTGTGCTTACATACCTATGTGGGAGTGTGGGGTGTGTCTTCTGTTTGAACGTGTGTTTGTGTGTGTGTGTATTTATCTCTGTGTGTGTGTGTATTCATCTGTGTGTGTGTGTGTGTGTGTTGTATGTATGTATGTGTGTGTGAGGGGGGGGGGGGAAGGGGGGGTCGTGACTGGGCGAATGATGGAATGAAAGGAGTAGGGTGGGTGAAAGGCTTTGAGCGAAGCCCCAAACAGAAAATGGCTTGGACTCCGTGAGGCAGATAATGTATACTTATATCATCTGGCAACCCTTGTAGTTAACCGCTCTGGTCGACAGACGCTTATGGAGCTCCAGTAAGATCCCAACGACGGATTAGGTGAAAGAGGTGATTAACATGGGTATTCAACGACTATACCGATGGATGAAGGCAATACACGATGGACAGGCTATCAGCAGTCCATTGGAATTCGCCCTCTCCCAAGTTTTTACAGCTACCTGCAGTACTGGATCAGGAAAAGGAAGAACCAAGATGTGTGGTTGCAGCTTGCGCTCCTGATTCACCACATAAATAAACCCACGTGAGGGTATCATCTAGCCCCCAAAAGTCCTATGGCGACAGGTGTGTGGCGATGAAAACAGATAGAGATCTCTGCCAGGATCTCTGCCAGTTGTCTTCTGACCTCACTGGAGGAAAGGTCACAGCGGCTTAGCTCCCTGGGATCAATTGTCAGTAATGGCTAGTGCTACTTGTGAACTGGGCTGTGCCCTTTTGAGGGTCGAGTTAGAGAGGACCAAGGAAGAAATCTTGAAATTAAAGGAAGAGATGGCGAGGATGAAGGAAGAAACTAGGCAAGAAAAGCCAGTGTCTGACGAAAATTCAGGCAAATGGAAGGTTGTGAGGAGAGGGACGACTAAACTGGTGGTAAAAAAACCCACCAAGGATACAACAACAACAGCTAAGTGTACCAACTCTTTCAGTCTCTTGATAGATGAATTAGACGTTAATATAGTCAGGGACAAGACTGACAAGGAAAGTACGAAAACCTTAATTGTTGGTGACTCCCAGGTACGGTACCTGGACAGAGTGTTTTGTGGTAAAGATAAAAATAGGATGAGGGTGTGTTTGCCAGGAACTGGGGTGGGGGATATAGTTGACAGGATGGACAATATCTTGTCTGGTAATTCGTGTGAACACAAGGGAGAGATAGTGATCAAAGCGTACAGCCAGACTAGATCGCCATGTTTAAGAAGGCTGGTGTGTATGTGTGTGTAAATAAGAAATAAGAACAAGTGAAGTGCCCTTTGTTAGAAAATAAACGGTTGTGACAGCTAAGTATCGTTGTGTAAGTAAGGGCGCCGCAGTAGTGTTTGTGACATCAGATGTGTAATGAGTCCCTACATTGACTGTAGGGTCTCTGTGGTCGTGTTAGTGTGACATCAATCGTGCATATGGCACGTCACGTTTTTAATAATAATAATAATAATAATAATTAACGGTTTATTGAAAGAGCTTGGCAGCCAGAAGGCTGAAAATATACAGTTACATATTTGGGGAGTGGGTTACGAATTACAAATAATATACAAGTAACATAAGTGACACAAATAAGACATATAATAACTTAGATGGGGAAAAGCTCAAACTACAGTTCAATTCAACATAGTGACAGTGTTACAGTATTACAAGTTATTGATAATTTTTACAATGGTTGGGACTGGGCTGTTCTTATAGCGATCAGTTCGTGCACGTATGGGCTGGATGCGGTTGTGGTGTCGAACAGCAATTCTCGGACAAGGGACCTCGGGTGGTAGTAGGAGCCGGTGTCGGGGATGGTGTAGAAGCTTCTTACCAAATTTGCAGATGAGGTCGTGGTGATGGTCAGTGAGAGTCGAAAGGGTCAGTGTGTTGAGCGCTTCTTGATATGTGGAGTAGGAGGAGGAGAGAATAATCTTGCATGCCCTCTTTTGCACTTTTTCTAGGTGTTTACGTTGTGTGGCATTTAGGGAGGAAGACCAGGTGGGGGAGGCATAGGTGAGCTTGGGAAGTATGAATGTTGTGTAAACACTGAGGAGCTCGTGTGCAGGAACTCCGAGGGACTTGAGTCGGCGGAGGAGGTGGAGACGGAAACTGGAGGATTTGACAACTTCATTGACGTGTGGTTTCCAATTTAGTTTGTTGTCTATGGTGACGCCGAGGAGCTTCGTGGAATCTACGACCTGGAGTGTGTTCGGACCTAGAGTAATGGAAGGAGGTGGGACAATGTCGGAGGAGAGGTTGATGTGCATAACCATGGTCTTGGTATGGTTGATGGTGACATGGTTGTTGGTAGCCCAGTTTTGGAGACTGTTCAATAAATCCTGAAGGGCGGTATAGTTGGGAGCAGAATTGTTGACGCTGATCCCAATGGTGGAGTCGTCGACATATTTCCAGCGAGCAGGGGTTTCTCTTAGGGCATCATTGATGAGCATAAGGAAGCAGAGTGGTCCCATCTTGGTGCCTTGGGGGACGCCACAGGTGAGTGACTGAAAGGTGGAGACAGCCCCTCGGAAGCGTACAGCTTGGCGTCGGTCACTGAGGAAGTCTGTAAGCCATGGTATGAGGCTTCTTCGAAGCCCGAGGTCAATAGCTTTGTTGATGATTATAGTGTGGTCGACTAGGTCGAACGCTTTAGTGAAATCAATGAAGGCGACAGCTACAGACGTTTTTCGTTTCTCGAGATGGCGGTATATGTAATCGAGAAAGCTGACAAGACAGTGAGTGGTGGAGGAAGTTTTCATGTTGCCAAATTGCTGAGGGTCTACGACTCCTGCAATATCAGCATAAGCCCAGTCGAACACAAAACTTTCACAGATTAGGCTGGGTATTGGGGTGATTGCTATAGGTCGTAGCTGATTTAAGGATTGTGGGCTGGTTGACTTGGGCACTGGTGATACATAAGAGGTCTTCCAGTCAGCTGGGCATCTGGCTTGACTGAGAGAAGCATTGATGATGGAGCAGAGGGGTTTAGCAAGCTCCGGGGAGAACTCCTTGAAGAGTTTCATTGGTAAGTCAATGGGGGTGGTAGAGCGTTTTAATTTTAGTTTGTCCAGGCGTTTTGCTACGTCAAATTCTTCTACTAAGTCAGTGGGAAGGGAGGCTGGTAGGTAAGCAGGGAGAGTGGTTGTGTCAAGCCGTGGGAGCGTCTGGCATATAGTAGCGAAATGGTTATTTGTTTGCTCAGCTGCGTCAACACTAGTGAGATGGCTAAGGAAGGGGAGGGGGTGTGTCTTATTGTTTAGTCCACAGAGTTCTTTAAGCTTACCATACCATTGACTGATGTTGGTCTGTTTCAGGTGTTGTAATTTGGTTGGGTAGTGGGACTTCTTTGCAGTGCGTATTTCGCGGATGACTCGGTTGCGAAGGGACCTGTAGCGGATGTAGTCATTGAGATGAAAGGCTCTGTCTCTCTGTTGCATAAGTCTTTTGATCCGAGGTGTGATCCAGGGCAAGTCAGCTGGGTGAGATCTGACGGACTTCTCGGGGAAGAAGTGGTGGTGAGCTTGCGTGGTGGTGTTGGTATAATTTATCCATTTGGTTTCCACGTCATCCACGCTAAGTACTTCAGTCCAGGGATGGTGAACTATCCACTGCCCGAAGAGGCGCACTGCAGAGTCAGTAATCGGCCTGTAGGTCTTGATGTAGGGTCTCTGTACTTGAGTGGGAGTGGCAGCTGGGGACATCGCTTGCGCGTATGGCACGTGTTTGTGTGACATCACTCATGTGCATGGCACGTACTTGTGTGACGTCACTCGTGCATATGGCACTGCTTGTGTGACATCACTCGTGCGTATGGCACTATTTGTGACGTCACTCATGCGTATGGCACGCGTCAGTGTGACATCACCTCCTATTGTGTGATATCAGCGATCGTGGGGCGTCACCATAATGTGTTGTCTAATGGTAGACCCTGCTGCCCTATGGCATCACAAAAATTGTGACCAATTCCCAGGTTTCTGATCTGACTTTCTGCCTCATTTACGCACAATTACAGGGCCTCAATTGTTTCTCTTACTTTGACAACACAACATACATACTGTATATTGTTTCTCACTCATGATCTTTTTTTCGTTTTTGTATTTCTTTATTATTATTATTATTATTAGTAGTAGTAGTAGTATTACATTTTTGCACCCCAGGCCACAGATGTGGGTCAGTGACCTGTGCCCGGATGGGCTAATCCCAATAAAAATAAAGTAGTAGCTGATACTAAGCGTTACTGCATACATTTATCGAGCAAGACAGATCACGCTCGCTGTTCTGGAAGGGAATAAGACACTGAGACACTCGTCGTAGAAACCGACGCCTCACCCACCCCGCCAAGGCAGCGTGAGATAAGCCTGTCTTCCGAGAAGAGAAAGGAACCACCAGACGAAGGGATTGAAGGGCAATTATGTGAGCACTACCAAACGATGCAGCAGATGTTGGCTCACATGACAGCAATGATGCAGAACGTCACCGAAGGTTTGAATCGACTACAAAGTAAGGGCAACGCAGAAGATCGCGGAAATGTGCTATCACTACCATGAGATTACTAATTTTGAGTCAAAAGTTTATGCGATAATATCGGATTCTAACCATATATCGAGGATTGCTTATAAATTGCGGAAATCGCTCCCTACGTTAGAGTGGCTCCTTTATTTCTCGGAATATTTACATTCTGCGGAAACTTCGGTTCAGAATATTGTTACCAATAAAAAGGAACTAATTGACAGCATAGTAGATGCAGGGATAGGGCGTGTGGACGCAAAGCTTGTGCCTGTACAGACGCTTCTTGGTGCATTACAAATTGCCAAGTTGAAGTATAACTTAACTCCTATTTTTAATGATAATGAGGTAGAATATTATTACCCTCTGTTGGAGTCAACTCTCACGCACAATGCTATTCTCACCCACATCCCTATGCGAGGGCAACATCAGTTTAATGCATGGCATTTAGAACCTTTCCCCTGGTTTGTTAACGACACACTGTATAGTCTGGATAGGCCTAAAGAACATTTACTTGTAGATGAAGAATATTCTTTATTGGCATTAGATGATCCTGAGGTACTCTCGCGGTGTAGGTCGTCATATCTACACCTACAAGTATGTCCAGCCTATATGTTTGCGTTCATTCCTGCTGCAGAAGGGATATGTGAATTGGCAGTCATACAAACTAATGTACGCACAGCACTTGAGCAATGTAGCTATAGGCCAGTTAGTGTCATAACTGTGTTTCACGCTCATCTCCATAATGTGCAGTACTTATTCTTTCCAAATACTACTATGTTATTTTAAAATACCACGCTGGTGGTAAGCAGCTAGTTGTGAAAGGTCATTATAAGGCTCCGGATTACTGTGAAATCACTTGTAGTTCATTACGGACCTTGCCTACTCATCAGCAGTTTGCCTTAAATTTGAATCTCAAGTCTGCTTTAATTCCAATGTATCCTGTCATGAACTTTACTGTAAAAGATATTCAGATAATTTCTGAGAAATTGAAGGTAATTGCATTCTTGAAAGAGACAAAATTTGCTGACTTAAATACAAATTTGCCATTTTATTTATCACAGGAATTTGCTATACCTGGTCTCACAATTCCCACGCATCTGTTAATTTTGGCATTGATGTTTCTTTTCTGTTAGTATAAGTCAGTATCATCCAAAATGAAAATTGTCCATAACATTTTAACCCGTAAGACACTAAAGTATAGGTCCGCTGTAGTAGATGAAACTCCTACAGTCGTAGAATCCCCAGCTTAGTGTCTCCACATAAGTTTATAACATGGTTAGGGTTGTGTAGGATGTACTGTACTCTGTGAGCTTATTTAGGCCTCACGGAGCTTGGCTGGTAGGTGACCAAGCGATGTAATGGCCCCTGTCTCATCAACAGAAGTTTTATATAAATAGGTTCTTTACATTTGATTTATATTCAAATTCATCCCCTGTAACTTTCCACTAGCTATGAGTTGTCATGACTAGAACACGTGAGTGGAAGATTCCTTGGCTCATTTGACTATATGTCAGCACTTGTGTAAGAGTGCATAAGCCGGCGCCCATTGTCAGTCAGACTCATAAACTTACATCGTACGGACGTTGATTCACTTCTATATACATAGACGCCGTCCTCTCTCTTCACGCTCATAAATAGTGGAAGTTACGGTTGATCTACACTCAGGAATTATACAAACAATACTTTTTAATAAAAGAAGAAACTTCAATTGGGTTTCGTTACTAAAGCCCAATATAATATATATGTGTACCAACCTGGTTAACTTTAAATTAACCAGCCGGTTCACCACCCCGTGTTGAATCCAAACAAAATAGAAAAGGTGAGAATTTTTTTTTTATTGTGCAGCCGAATATGAGTCGATGTCATTGATCAGCCAGGTGATGCAAGGGCCAGACCTTAACAATAAATTGATGGGAGAGTCCTCATCAGATTCAGGCAAGGAAAGGTGACACTCATGGCTGATATGGAGGCAATGTTCCACTAAGTACGAGTAGTACCCGAACATCGAGACGTCTCACGATTCTTATGATGCCAGGACGATCAGTACATCTCTTTGGAGGTATGTCGAGCCCTTTATGTGCCGGGTATGTTCAACAACGAACATTCCAAAATTACGGGAAAGTCTCCATGACGACATCAAAAAAGCGAATCGCAACTTCTACGTTGACGATCTGCTTCTCTCAGTAGATTCGACGGGGAAAGCAACGATAATTACCCATCGAATGAGACAGCTGATGAAGAAGGGCGGGTTTAGACTTACGAAGTGGGTCTGTAATCACAAAGAAGTCCTCAAGGTAATTCCACAGACAGAGAAAGCCGTGGAAGTAATTTTGAAAGACGACAGGCTCCCCGCTGGGAATCTTGTGGGACCTGCAAAAGGACGAACTAAACGTCCGAGTCCAGATCCCTAAGAAACAGGAGACGAAACGAGGCCTTCGGAGTATGGTCAGCTTCATATATGACCCACTGGGACTCATCGCTCCGAGCGTCACAAGAGCCAAAATTATATTCCAAGATGAGTGTAGACGAGATGTAGGGTGAGATGAACGAATGGCTGAACAGAACAGGGTGGCTTGGCGAAGATGGCTAGATGAACTTCCTCACCTATCACAGGTACACGTTCCATGGTGCTACCGACCCAAGGATGCAAATCCAGTGGCTGCCATGCAACTACACCACTTCTGCGACGCCTCCCAACAAGCGTATAGAGCTGTATCATATCTGAGGACCACGTGTGCAGACTGAACCCACCATATTTCCTACGTGTGTGGCAAGGCCAAGCTAGCCCCACTGAAACAGCAGGCCATACCTCGACTCGAGCTCTGAGTGGCAGTACTGGCTACCAAGGCAGACAATCAACTACGGCGAGAACTTGAATTACAAACAGACAGATCAGTGTTCTTAACAGACAGTATGGCAGTCCTTCAGTAGATACGAAACAGCGAAAGACGCTTCCATTTCTTCGTGGCCAATCGAGTGGCAACGATACACGAGGACTCCAATGCAGAACAATGGCGCCACGTGAAGTCGGCACTGAACCCAGCCGACGACGCTAGTCGTGGACTACATGGAGCAGAGCTCAACGAGGAGGACAGGTGGATTCGGAGACCTGCTTTCCTATTGTTGGAAGAAGACAGTTGGCCAAAGAGTTCCATGAGGATTCCAGACCATAGAGAAGGAGACCCAGTGGTGAAGAAGGAAACCACTGTGCTGACGACGAACGCTGACCAGGGGGAGGGTACCCTCGATAAGCTATGGGCCAGGTACTCCTCGTGGCATCGACATCTGAAGAGCGTAGCGTGGATTAGAAGGCTTATAGAATGGCTGCTTGGGAAGCGAAAGAACAAACAACACCGAGAAAATCGGCTCAAGGTCAGCAAATTGGAAGATGCGAAGTTAGTCATCTTAAGATTTATGTAAGGGAAAGGATTCACTCGAGAACTCGGAATGTTACAACAGGGACAACCCATGGGAGGTAGCGACGTGAGTCGACTGGAACCTCATCTAGACATGCACGGTTTGATCAGAATAGGCGGCCGACTGAAACATGCCGCTCTCCACCAAGACCAGAAGAATCCCATGCTGTTGCCGAGGGACAACAGGATCACGGGGTTCATCGTGAGAGAGACACACTCGACTAGAGCTGGACACTCAGGATGAGAACACACGCTTACCATAATACGCGAGACGTACTGGACACCTAAGTACGGCAAATTACTCGACGGCACAATACGAACGTGTGTGACTTGTCGGAGTAGCAGCTGGAGGCCTACCCATCAACGCCAAGTTGACCTGCCAAAAGATTGAGTGCACCCAGGAGACCGGCCGTTCGTTCACCTACACTGGAATTGATTGCTTCTGCCTTATTGTGGTTAAACAAGGCCAAGCCGGGCGAAGAGTAGGGACGCTTGTTCACCTGTCTCACCACCAAAGCCATACACCTAAAAGTCCTCACTTCACTAGACACCGACTCGTTCGTCAACGCCCTGACAAGATTCGCCTGCCTCATGGGACCTCCCAAGCGTATTCGGCTTGACAAGAGAACCAACATGATTTGAGCTAGCCGAGAGTTACGAGAGACGGTGAATGGCTGAAACAACAGTGACAAGGTTGGGAAGGCCCTCCTACAGAAACAGATAGAATAACAGTTTAATCCCCCGACAGTCTCTCATATGGGAGGAGTGTGGGAGCAACAAATCCGCACTGTTAGGAAGGCCCTCCAGGGAGTGGTGGGCACCCAGACACTAGATGATGAGCGGCTCAACACTTTGTTCTGCGCTGTAGAAGAGATCATCAACGGAAGGCCCATCACCCAAGTGTCTGACGACCCAAAGGATCTAAAAGCACCAACGCCGCTTCACATACTACGGATGAACCCGGAGACACTGTCCACCGGAGGCGATGGGTAAATGGCAGAAGCGTACTGACGAAGATGGAAGCATGCCCAATTCATCGGGACCAATTTTGGAAGAGGTGAGTAAAGGAATATCTCCCAACATTACACCAGAGGCAAAAATTCTTCAAAACTCGCCGTAATCTCCACGCTGGGGATATCGTGATCATATCTGGACAACCCCTCCCCAGGAGTCAGTGGATGCTAGGGAAAGTACTGGAGGCACTACCGGGCGAAGATGGCCTGGTGCGAAGTGTTAAAGTGAAGACGAAGCACTTGGTGTTAATACGCCCAGCGACGAGACTCTGCTTGTTGGAAGGGGTCGGAGAGTGAATCTAATGATAGTCCGTAATTTCGAGCGAGGCCTAACAGGGGGAGTGTTATCGCCACGCACAATTGTGCGCGCCGGCCACAGGTCAAGTGAAGAGACTGTTTACAACTCAGAATAGCTTACAAAGCGAGATGGAGCTGGTAGCAGCTGTGTGAGAGCCTGAGGGGCAGCCTATCGCCTTTTGCTGTAGAGGCAACATCCTGATTCTCGTCAATCAACATCTTCCCGCAGAACATTATATTTGTTCTCGTTGGTCTAACTCTAGACCCAAACGTGAGTGTTATTGTGAACTGTTGAATCCTCTGAGAACTCTAAATAACTTTAATTCTAGGCTCTGATGGTGGAAAACGATTTTTCCTAAACGTTAGTGATTAAAGAAACCCAACTTAGTCAAGATGTTTGTGTTTTCCCTGGTTCTCCTCTTCGTTATATAATGTATATATATATATATATATATATATATATATATATATATATTATATATATATATTATATATATATATATATTATATATTATATATATATGTGTGTGTGTGTGTGTGTGTGTGTGTGTTATCTCGTACGTCAGTCCATTTGGCTTCGCGTTCCTATACTGTATATGTACAGTATGTGTCACTGTATGAGCTCATATGTGTTAGCCTTTATGTTTCTTAAACTTGCGTCTCTCACTGGTTTATCAGCTCGTGTAGGTGAATATTTGTTTGTGTATATTAAACATTTTAGGTATTTTCGTCTGAATTTGCAGACAGATGAAAGCATCTTAATTTGCATTCCCTCGAGAGACGTAAATAGAGTGTTAAACAAAGGTGATATAACAAAGGCTCTGAAACCATCCAACCAAGAGCAAACTCGAAGCAATAGTTTTAAATTAGACAAATTTAGATTTCGGCGAGAGAGAGGTATACACTGCTTTGGAAATAGAGCAGTGGATGAGTGGAACAAGCTACCGAACTTCATCATTAACTCGAAAACGCTGGGTAGCTTTATATATAGGTTGGATGGATATGTGAGAGATAGGGGTTGGGTGTAAACAGGGCTTCCTTGTATGGGCCAATAGGCCCGCTTGCAGTTTCCTCCATTATTATGTTCTTATCTTTTCTTCTTTTTTTTTGGGGGGGGGGGGGGGGTAATAATAATATTTTATTTTTTTTTTTGGTATTCTTTCATTCCATGGACATTGCTGAAATATGAACTCAGTTTTATTTAAGATATATTTCGCCAAATTTTACTTTAATTACTTTTGGTAAAGTTACGTTAGGTTAGTTAAACTAATACTGATAATATTCAGTTAGATAATTATAGTATCCTGTTTGTGTACACAATTTCTTATATATTCAGAAATATATTTAGATTATCCTTAGAACGGAATTATCCCTAAACCACATGGCATATAAAAGTGGGTGTTAGTTATGACTACCGGTTAAGGACAGTGCGGATAGAGCACCCTTTTACTACGTATTCGTTAGGTAAGATGTGCATCTCTGTCTGTGTATCAGTTTATCTGTTTTTAATTTATATCCCTGAAGGTATTTAACAATAGTCGTACTGATTGTACTACCGTACAGAATATTTTATCAATATGCATTTGTTAGAATCAATAAAAGCAATAGAAAATATTTTTTTTATGAATCATTTAATGAACATTTGGCAGGAATGAGCGTTATGGCCATCAGTTACTGCTGATGTGTCAGAAAACGCTCTCAACTACCGGGCAAATTTATATTAACTCTCCTTCAGCCAACTAGACACAAATGACCTCTCACCTTATGAGCTGTGACATATTTTTTTCACGAAGCCAGAGCATTATGTAAATAAGGTCTCCGGTCCCATTTGTAGTAATATTAAAAGAAAATATTTAAATGGCAGTTCCTTTTGGAGGTGTGTCCACTTTGACATGGCCAACATGCCTCAATGAAAGATTTCCCGATGAGTACAAAATCGTATAGGTATTTTATCGTTCATTACCCAACCTAAATATAAGTTAAAACTTCTGTTCGAAAATTAAATTTATATCGCACAAAAGACTATATTGTAATATCTCTATTCAAATTACCTGTATCATTTTGATTTGAACGTTTAATGAATTAGTTTACTGAAGCAAATCAGGAATTCTAGGTATGATATGGAGCTCATGTCATGCACATCATCTATCAGTATCCAAATAAGCTCGTAACCCTGATACAAACAAATTTTAAAAAAGTGTTAAAAATTTGTATGAGAAGCCTGGTGGTAAACCCGAGCCAACAGTACCCCAGGATAACTATAACCTACTGCCACCTACCATACAGCGACCATATGTACAACACGACCCACTTTTTGCCTGCCCATATTCACTCTCTTTCTCCCACACGGGGAGACACACACTTATATACATGTGATTTTTACAGCTAAAAATACATTCACGGAAAATATCTCGCATACAACAACACAAAGACACATAAATGCACATGAAACATACAAACATACACACACGATAAATTGCACACAGATAAACGATGAGATATAGCCTACACACGAAGCGAAAAGTACCTACAATATGTATCCCTATAAATACTGTATATATTTTTATTTTTCCCTTCAGGCAAAACCTGACACCTTGAGTCTTATATTAATATATTTAATAAGTCAAAATTAAATACTTTTTCTTGTGTTTTCCATTACGTAGAAGACGGGAACATGAAAAAAAGTCACCGCTTTTATATTATGACTTCCAAAGCAAGTTTTACGTGAATGTATATTCACACACACACACACACACACACACAGAAGTTACTTTTTCATTTGGGAAAGGAATGGAACCAGTGTTGAATAGTGGTGAACAGTGCTTAAGTCAGTGAAAAACAACTCGGCAGTTGAGTACGGGGAGATATGATAGAAGTATTCAAGTGGGTGAAAGGAATCAATAAAGGGGATATAGATAAAGTTCTTATAATATCCGAGCAGGATAGGACTCGGAGCAACGGATTCAAGTTGGATAAGTTTAGGTTTAGGAGGGAGATAGGAAGAAACTGGTTCACAAATAGTGTGGTGGACGAGTGGAACAAGCTTAGCAACTTTGTAGTAAGTGCGGGAACTCTGGAAAGTTTCAAAAGGAAGCTAGATAGATTCATGGATGATAGAGAGTCGTAGTAACTCTCGACAGGAGCTGCCATGCACAGGCCAACCGGCCTATTGCAGACTCCTTATTTTCTTATGTTCAAACATGGAGGTACTACCGCCTGGGAAGATATTGGAAGCATAATGTGATGTCTAATGGTAGACTCTGCTGCCAAATGGCATCACAAAAATTGTGACCAAGTCCCGGGTTGCGGATTTATCTTTTTGCCTCATATACACACAATTGCAGGGTCTCAATTGTCTCTCTTACTGTTGTTGACAACACAACAAATGTAACCGTACTCATTCTTGATCTGTTTTATTCATTCTATTTTATTCTCCTATGTCAGTTGATATTAATATTGAGGCGGGGCCTTCTCGGATGGGTCCCACTGGTCGGGAAGGTTGTGGACCCCAGGGCCGACCTGATCATCATCAAGTTACTGGGGCCTCAACTGACGCCACCGCGGTTGCTGGAGGATCGGCTTTTTTCACACTTCATTTTTCCAACATTCGCGGCCTGAGATCCAATTTTCCTTCTGTGGAGCACCATCTATTAACCTCTTCCCCTGACCTCTTACTACTTTCCGAACTTCAACTGACCAAAGCAGCTTCACCCACACCTTTTCAAGTCTCCAACTACAACCTTTATGCCTCCTTCCGTTCTAAGGGAGGTGTATGCGCTCACTGCAACACACGTACACCCATAGCTCGACTCACGGATTTTGAATCTTCCCTTTATAATGTCATCTGGCTCAAAATATCTCTACCAACTATGACTATTTTCCTTTGTGTCCTATACTGTTCTCTCAACTCTACCAACTATTTGGAACTCTGACTTTCTCACTTCTTGCCATGAGTCGTTGCTATCCACACACCCCAACACCGAGATCCTCTACCTTGAGTAATTCAATGTACATCACAGCGAGTGGCTTGGCTCTGCAAGGGATGACCCAGGTGGAGCTGAGACACTGCTTTTTTCCCTACTTAATGATTTGGAACAAATAATCAAACACCCTACACGCGTTCCTGATCGACACGATCAACTTGCTAACATTCTTGATCTTTGTTTTACCTCTAACCCCTCACACTATCCATACTCAATATTTGCCCCCTTAGGGTCTTTCGATCACAACCTTATTTCTATTAACTCAAACTGGGCACGGCCACCTTCACCATCTCCCTCTAAACGTCAGCTATGGCACTGTCGGAGGGCAAGCTGGCAATCCTTGCGAGATTTCTTCACCGACTTTCCTTGGGATGAATTTTGTTTTTCCATTCGGGACGCCTCGGTATGTGCTGACAGCATTGCTGGGGTTATGCAGGGTGGTATGAGTGCATTTATCCCATCTTCTACCAAAACTTTCACATTACAAGCAAGGTTTGATCGCTCCTGCTCTCTTGCTTGCAGGTTGAGATATAGGGCATATCGAGCTATGAAACTATCTCCTCCTATTACCCACACCTCTTTCATTATTTCTAGGAATCGTTGTAAGGCTATTCTTCGTAGGGCCAAACGGAATTTTATAAAAAGAAAGACCACTGTCCTGCCTAATTCTTCCTCTAGTAAATCCTTCTGGTCCTTAACCAAAGACATCTGTAACAACTTCTGCACTTCTTTTCCTCCTCTCTTCTGACCTGATAACTCTATAGCCAACTCTCCCCCTGACAAAGCCAATCTCTTTGGCACCTTATTCTCCTCTAATTCCACCTTAGATGATTCCCACTCTATCCCTCCTACCCCTGCTCCTCCTACTGAACCTATACACTTTCCTATAATCTCCACTCGCAGGGTTGCCGGTGTGCTATCCAGGTTGGATGTGAGTAAGGCGCATGGACCGGTCGGAATACCCCCTCATGTTCTGAGGGATTGTGCTGAAGCCCTGGCCCCTGTGCTTGCTCGCCTCTTTCACCTCTGCCTCAAAACCCAAACTTTTCCTTCTTCTTGGAAGCATGCCTTGGTTCAGCCCATCCCGAAGGGTGACCATTCTAATCCCTCTAACTATCGCCCCATTGCCCTAACTTCATCCCTCTCTAAGATTTTCGAAACTATCTTGAACTCTCATTTTCTCCGTCACCTTGAACGCCATTCTCTTTTGTCGGATCACCAGTATGGCTTTCGCCAGGCGAGATCTACTGGTGATCTGCTCTCTTATTGCACCCATCTTTGGTCATCCTCTCTCTCAGGGATTATGGGGAAACTTTCGTCGTGGCCCTCGACATCACCAAAGCATTTGACAGGGTATGACACAAGTCTTTGCTTTCTAAACTTCCCTCTTTTGGTTTCTCTCCCCCACTTTGTTTTCTAATCTCTAGCTTCCTTGAGAACCGACCAATGGCAATTGTTGTCGAGGGATCGATCTCTCGCTCTTTCTCTACCAATAGTGGTGTCCCCCAGGGTTCTGTTCTTTCACCTACTCTCCGTTTTATCAATGATTTACTTCACACTACAACTAATTCTATCCATTCTTACGCTGATGATTCTACTCTTCACTCTTCTTCACATTTCCCCTTCCTCCTAACTCTCAAACTAGATCTGTTTCTAGAGCTGATATCATTACTTCTATCAATGCGGATCTGTGTAGCATCTCTGAATGGGGAGGTACAGACTTGGTTAAATTCAATAGTAATAAAACTCAGTATTTACCAATTACACTTCCTAAATTACATGATCTCCCACAAATTACATATCAGGACGCTATCATCCTGTCAAATTCTGAAATAAATATGCTAGGCCTCACCATTTCCTCCAGTATGTCCTGGAAATCACACATCCTTAATATAGCTAAAGCTGTCTCCCGAAAGTTGGGAATGCTGTACAGATGCCGTAGCTACTTCACTCCTGAGCAGTTGCTCCAAGTATATAAGGGATTCATTCGTCTTAACTTGGAGTACTGCTCTCATATCTGGGGTAGCTCTTCTGTCCAACTGTTAGATAGGGTGGAATCAAAGGCATTTCGTCTTATTAACTCTCCTCCTTTAGTCGACAATCTCTTCCCTTTCTCTTCGCCGCAATGTTGTTTCACTCTCTCTCTCTTTTACAGGTACTTTAACGGGCAATGTTCGGTGGATTTGACATCCTGTGTACCGCCGGAAAGGCCGTGGGCTCGTAACACACGTCTTGCCCGCGGTGCCCACCGCCTTTCTGTGTGGATTTCGGTCACACGAGAATAACCCGTTATAGTAACCTCCTCCTTTCCTCACACAGCCAAACTGTGGAGTGCTCTGCCTTTTTCTGTGTTTCCATACTTATACAATCTGTCTCACTTTAAAAACTTGGGTTTCCGGTAACTTTGTGGTGTAGTTTAACACAGTATAACCTTTTTCGTCTCTATTTTCAATTTCTTTCTGCTCTTATTTTTTCGCCCCCCAGGCCCTGCTGTAGGTCATTGAACCTGTGCCTGGGTGGGCTAATTTCCGTAAAAAAAAAAAACCACACATACACTCTCTCTCTGTCCCTCCCTCTCTCTCTCCTTCCACTGTGTAAAATGGTCCACAACACACACACATTCTCCTAATACTGTGTAAGGTTGTACACAACACACACACATTCTCCTAATACTGTGTAAGGTTGTACACAACACACACACATTCCCCTAATACTGTGTAAGGTGGTGCACAACGCCAACACATTATCCTTATACTGTGCAAGGTGGTGCACAACACACACGCACATTCCCCTCATACTGTGTAAGGTGGTGCACAACACACACACATTCCCCTAATACTGTGTAAGGTGGTGCACAACACACACGCACATTCCCCTCATACTGTGTAAGGTGGTGCACAACGCCAACACATTATCCTTATACTGTGTAAGGTGGTGCACAACACACACGCACATTCCCCTCATACTGTGTAAGGTGGTGCACAACACACACACATTCCCCTAATACTGTGTAAGGTGGTGCAAAACACACACATATTCTCCTTATACTGTATAAGGTGGTGCACAACACACACACATTCCCCTAATACTGTGTAAGGTGGTGCACAACACACACACTCTCCTTATACTGTGTAAGGTGGTTCACAACACACACACACACTCCTTATATTGTGTAAGGTGGTGCACAACACACACACACTCCTTATATTGTGTAAGGTGGTGCACAACACACACACTCTCCTTATATTGTGTAAGGTGGTGCACAACACACATACTCTCCTTATATTGTGTAAGGTGGTGCACAAAACACATACTCTCCTTAAATTGTGTAAGGTGGTGCACAACACACACACACTCCTTATGTTGTGTAAGGTGGTGCACAACACACATACTCTCCTTAAATTGTGTAAGGTGGTGCACAACACACACACTCTCCTTATATTGTGTAAGGTGGTGCACAACACACACACTCTCCTTAAATTGTGTAAGGTGGTGCACAACACACACACACTCCTTATATTGTGTAAGGTGGTGCACAACACACACACACTCCTTATATTGTGTAAGGTGGTGCACAACACACACACTCTCCTTATATTGTGTAAGGTGGTGCACAACACACATACTCTCCTTATATTGTGTAAGGTGGTGCACAAAACACATACTCTCCTTAAATTGTGTAAGGTGGTGCACAACACACACACACTCCTTATATTGTGTAAGGTGGTGCACAACACACACACTCTCATTATACTGTGTAAGGTGGTTCACAACACACACACACACTCCTTATATTGTGTAAGGTGGTGCACAACACACACACACTCCTTATATTGTGTAAGGTGGTGCACAACACACACACTCTCCTTATATTGTGTAAGGTGGTGCACAACACACATACTCTCCTTATATTGTGTAAGGTGGTGCACAAAACACATACTCTCCTTAAATTGTGTAAGGTGGTGCACAACACACACACACTCCTTATATTGTGTAAGGTGGTGCACAACACACATACTCTCCTTAAATTGTGTAAGGTGGTGCACAACACACACACTCTCGTTATATTGTGTAAGGTGGTGCAAAACACACACACTCTCATTAAATTGTGTAAGGTGGTGCACAACACACACACACTCCTTATATTGTGTAAGGTGGTGCACAACACACATACTCTCCTTAAATTGTATAAGATGGTGCAAAAAACACACACTCCTTATATTGTGTAAGGTGGTGCACAACACACACTCTCCTTATATTGTGTAAGGTTGTTCACAACACACACTCTCTCCTTATATTGTGTAAGGTGGTTCACAACACACATACTCTCCTTATATTGTGTAAGGTGGTGCACAGCACACACTCTCCTTATATTGTGTAAGGTGGTTCACAACACACATACTCTCCTTTCATTGTGTAAGGTGGTGCACAACACACACTCTCTCCTTATATTGTGTAAGGTGGTGCACAACACACACTCTCTCCTTATATTGTGCAAGGTGGTGCACAAAACACACTCTCCTTATATTGTGTAAGGTTGTTCACAACACACACACACTCCTTATATTGTGTAAGGTGGTGCACAACACACACTCTCCTTATATTGTGTAAGGTGGTGCACAACACACACACTCCTTATATTGTGTAAGGTGGTGCACAACACACACACTCTCCTTATATTGTGTAAGGTGGTGCACAAAACACACACATTCTCCTTATACCGTGTAAGGTGGTTCACAAAACACATACTCTCCTTATATTGTGTAAGGTGGTGCACAACACACTCTGTCACGAACCACGTCATCTATTGTCCTGATCTACCTACCCAGCACCACGAGCAACGCCATCTAGGGACGAAACACGTGTATGACTAGTCATAGTTACCACTCCAGGGTTTCCCTCCTCCATATCCTGGTTGTTGCGTCACCTCCTACAAGTCTTCTTCATCAGCTCCAGTTCGATGAGAGTTCAGTTCACTCTGGGAAGTGACCGAAGGATCACCTATCCTGGAAACCTACGGCACTAGGGTGTGTCATAGGAGGGAAGATCAGCTAAAACTAATGGCCCATCACTTTTTTGGTAGATTTTAGTGTATATAAACAGAAATTAATTTCAGTTTCAATATTTTGCAACCTTTTGCTAGGTAAAATTTAGCGTGAAATTTATCGAAAATCTAACGTACAGCTGCATTAGTGCATTACAATTTAATAGTGAACATTGCTTTCTGACTTCATTCTTTAACAACCCAACTAACAATATTTTTTTCTGTTTCAGATTCTGATGCATTTATAAGTTGATAATATTTGCGATGGCTGCTTGTGTCAGGACGAGGAACCAAAAATCCAGCCATCTCAGTCACTATCTTGGGTCTGGGAGAGAGCTCCTGAAATCGGAGTTGCCTACATTGAGAGATGCTTTGAGATACGGTGTTTTAATCAGGCAAATCAGTGAAAAGAACCAAAGAACTTACACAAACAAAGACATTGCCAGTGATATGACCAAAGCTGTCTTGGCACAGTACACTCTGGCTAACGCTCAGTTCAAGCCTCCAGTCATAACAAGTCAGAAGAAGATTAGTGAGAGACTGCTAGCCAGTTGGGAAAAGGCAAGAGATATCTCTCTTGGGAGAGGAAAACTTGCAGTTAAGGGCAGCTTTGCCAAGCAACTGGACCAGTTATTTGACATAATTACTTGCAAGTGCCCAATTGTCCTCTGTCCTGAGTTTGGATGCGATCGTGACTGTAAATCCGAGGCCCACATCTCCTGTATTTGCAAGCGTGAACTGAAGATTCCTATGATCGAACTGGCATTTGTCAAAGCACAGAGAGAGAAGACTGGCAGCATAGGGGCTCTCATGATTTCTAGCCAAGATATTCCGGAGTCCAAGAGACAGGAGGCTGCCACAGAGAGATAGAAGAGGAGAAGAGTTGCCGAGGAAAAGAGACTTGAGAAGGCCCAGGGTGAGGTAAAAAAGGCCGATGATTGGAGTCAAGCTGATTCAGAGTTTAATGACTTCCCCATGGCTGATCCCAGTGCTGACCAGGAGAATGGTGACTTTGTCCCTAACCCAGAAAATAATGATCCCAAACCTTCCAGGCATAAGATTCGAAATAGGAAAGATATCCCGAGCATAGTTCTGGCCAGCTTGCGACACCACACTGGTCTCAGAGAAACTGCAGAGATAGCAACATTTGCCTGGGTTGACGGTGGTTTGATAACACCTGATGATGTTCACCTGGTGATAGCTCATAACAAAGTAAGGAGAGCTCAGGAGAAACTTGTCAGTAACCTAGAAGAGGAGTTTGATAAGGGAATAAGAGAAAATGGAATCAATTGTTTGTTCTTTGATGGGAGAAGGGATGACACTAAAGTGTTCATGAAAGTTGGAGATTCTGACAAGTTGTTCCCTGCCATGGTGAAGGAGCAACATTACTCCTGCTGCAGTGAACCAGGAGGGAAGTATTTGTGGCATTTCACTCCAGAGAAAGATGACATCAGGAAACCAGCTGAGATAGTGGCAGATAACATTGTGAACTGGCTCAGAGAGAGGAACGTAGACCAGACCCTGCAGGCCATTGGAGGGGACAGCACCAACACGAACGCAGGGTGGCAAGGGGGGGTCATACAGTGGATAGAGCGGAAGATTGGGAGGAAGCTGGTCTGGATTGTTTGTGACCTCCACACCAACGAGTTGCCACTCAGACATCTGATCCAGGAGCTGGATGGCAAGACTCTTTCAAACAACAGATGGTCTGGTCCTCTTGGTAAGATGCTGGACTCTGCCACCGAGTTAGAAATAAATCCGAGCTTTGAAAAAATCACAGTTGGCCCTCCACTCATTGAGCTTGCACATACTGTCATTGACGACCTGAGTACTGACCAGTACTATGGTTACATGATTTGCAGTGCCATCAAAACTGGGGTCATGCCTGATGGACTTGCTTACCTGCAGATAGGTCCAGTCTCACATTCTAGGTGGCTCACAACGGCTCTCAGGTTCTGCAGAATTTAGGTCGCTCATCATAAACTGAAAGGGAACCAGCTTCACAACCTGAGACTTATTGTCCAATTCATCGTGAGTGTCTACTTGCCAAATTGGTTCAACACCAAGGTCAAGTCATCGTTCTCCGAAGGTCCGAGGCATGTTCTCTTCCAGCTTGAGCTCCTGAGGAGTCAGCCAAGGAAGGTTGTTCAGATTGTGGAGCAGACTGTGAGGAGATCTTCCTGGTATGCTCATCCCGAGGCAGTTCTGCAGACAATGCTCTGCAGTAAGGATGAGGAGGAGAGAAGAGTGGCAGTCAAAAAGATCTTGGATATGAGACTTATGAGAGGATCTGGGCATGACGAATCAGTTGGTGACGATTCCTTCAGGGTCAGGAAGACTCCTGAAGTCAATCTAGGTGCCAAGACCCTCACTGATCTCATAGATCTGGATAACATCCAGGCTGGCAGTGAGCCCCCTCTTACCTGCAGCCTCACCAATGTTCAAGTCAGAGCTTTCCTGGACAACCCCATGCATGTCCCTGCCTGGCCCTCGCACACCCAGAGAATAGAGCGTTGTGTACAGCAAGTGAGCGAGGCCAGCAGTCACGTGTACAGCCAGGAGAGGAGGGAAGGCTACATCCGAGCTCAGGTGGTCAGCAGGGAGGTGATGAGTAGAAACAGAAGCAAGAAAGACATGTTCTCTATGGTGTGCAGCAACACCGGGTCGTAGTAGTAAAACAGGTTTTTGTATTTGATGATTTTGTTTTCTAAAGGAATATTAAATTTAATAAATGTGTCAAGATCATTCGTTTCACTATTCTGGATCATTTTCATCCTAATAAATTTACCTGATACATTTACTTTACTTTAAATAAGCTATTTAGTGGTGTTGGTAAAAGGGTGGGAATACTGAATTTTCATAAGATTTCAAGTTAAAATTTACCTAGCAAAAAATGAAAACTTTTCAAATCTGAAGATATGACATGACTCTGCACATAGAACTACATCATTAATACCATGGGCCGATTTTTCAAACTCAAAAAAAAAAATTTCGCCTCCGTATGACACACACTACTACGGCACAGTGACTACCTACCCTCTTCTATAATACTCAGCCTTACTCGTCAGCCATCTCAGCTCCGCACTTAAGTATTTGTAATCTTATATTGCCTTCCCCACCTCCACCTTGCTTCAAATTATTGTATGTTGTATAAATATGTATACACTGTTAATGTTTAGGTTAAGTATGGTTAAGGGTAAATTATAGAAAGCTGAATATTTTGTTAAGGAATTTATGGTACTTTATTATACACAACAAAAACTCGCATCCTTTGTCTACCCTTTTATTGTCCGATTGTATTTGTTTTTTTTATTGTTGTTGCCTGTTGGGATCTGGGTAGACTTTTAACTATATTCTAAATCCCCGACTCGTAACAACACACTCTCCATATATTGTGTAAGGTGGTGCACAACACACATACTCTCCTTATATTGTGTAAGGTGGTGCACAACACACACATACTCTCCTTATATTGCGTAAGGTGGTGCACAACACACACACTCTCCTTATATAAGATCATAAGAACATAAGAAAATAACGAGTCTGCAATAGGCCGGTTAGCCTGTGCATGGCAGCTCCTGTCGAGAGTTACTACCACTCTCTTTCATCCATGAATCTATCTAGCCTCCTTTTGAAACTTTCCAGAGTTCCTGCACTTACTACAAAGTTGCTAATTTTGTTCCTTTCGTCCACCACCCTATTTGTAAACCAGTTTCTTCCTATCTCCCTCCTAAGCCTAAATTTATCCAACTTGAATCCGTTGCTCCGAGTCCTATCCTGTTCGGATATTATAAGAACTTTATCTATATCCCCTTTATTGATTCCTTTCACCCACTTAAATACTTCTATCATATCTCCCCGCACTCTTCGTCTTTCTAGGGAATGCAAGTTAAGTTTCTTTAGCCTATCCTGATATGGAAGGTTTCTAAGTCCCGGAATCATTTTTGTCATTCTTCGCTGCACCGACTCTAGTGAATTTATATCCATTCTATAATAGGGGAACCAGAACTGAACCGCATAATCGAGGTGTGGCCTGACTAGCGCAAGATATAGTTGCAATAAGACCTCTGCACTCTTGTTACTTACACTTCTAGATATAAAACCCAATACTCTGTTTGCCTTATTTCGAACATTAACGCAATATTTTCTAGGCCGTAGGTCCGGGCTTACAAGTACCCCTAGGTCTCTTTCACAAGTCGACTTCTCTAGGTTGATGTTGCCAAGGTTGTATACATTATAAGTATTTGTTCTTCCAATATTAAGTATGCTGCACTTGCTGGTGTTGAATTTCATTTGCCATTTTTCAGGCCACCCCTGCAGTTTATTTAGATCCTCCTGTAATGCATTTGCATCCTGCCCTGAATTCATTTGCCGCCCAATTTTGGTGTCATCCGCAAACTTGCTTATGTCACTACTGATCCCAGTATCTAAATCGTTTATGTAGATTATGAACAAGAGTGCACCTGGTACTGACCCCTGGGGAACCCCACTGGTTACACGGCCCCACTCAGATTTAACACCATCTACGCTGACCCTCTGCGTTCTATCGGTGAGCCATGATTTTATCCAATTTAAAACTTTCCCCTCGATACCATGAGCCTTAATTTTTCTCAGAAGCCTCTGATGCGGTACTCTGTCAAATGCTTTGCTAAAGTCTAAGTAAATAACATCGTTTTTCGTCATTATCTACTACCTCGAAGACTTTCCTAAAAAACGTTAGCAGATTTGTTATACAAGATTTTCCCTTTGTATACCCATGTTGAGAGTCGTAGATTAATTTGCTTTTCTCTAGATGCGATCGGATGCTATCTGCTATAATTGATTCAAGAAATTTCCCCACCACTGACGTCAAACTGATCGGCCGGTAATTTGACGCTGATGCTCTGTCTCCCCTTTTGAATATGGGTACTACATTTGCCTGTTTCCACAACTCTGGCACAACTCCAGTGTCTAATGATTTTGTAAATAAGTTTACTAGGGGTCCACTAATCTGTTCCCTACACTCTTTGAAGACTCGAGGAAAAATTTCATCCGGCCCTGGGGATTTTGTATTCTTTAGTTTATTTATCTTCTTAAGAACATCCTCTTTTCTGTTAGTGATATTCTTTAATTTCTCTTCTTCCTTTCCCTTAAATATCAGTTCCACCTCCGGAATTTCATCGCAAATTTCTTCTGTGAAAACTGATAAGAAGTAGCTGTTCAATGCTTTGCTAATTTCTTCACTGCCATTTATCAATTCTCCCCTCCCTGACTTTAAAGGCCCAACTTTGTCCTTGGCCTTTGTTGTATATGCCTGGAAAAATCCCTTGGGATTCGCCTTGGATTCTCTTGCTATTTTGATTTCATACTCTCTCTTTGCTTTCCTTACATTTTTCTTAACATTCCAAGATAGTTCATTATACCTGTTTCTGAGCTGCTCCTCCCCTCCCTTTAATTTCTTGTATATTCCTTTCTTTATTCCTATGTCATGTTTAAGTTTTCTGGTAATCCACCTTGGCTCATTCTTATTTGACCTAATTTTTCTGTGTGGTATATTGTGTAAGGTGGTGCACAACACACACACTCTCTTTATATTGTGTAAGGTGGTGCACAACACACACACTCCTTTTATTGTGTAAGGCGGTGCACAAAACACACTCTCCATATATATTGTATAAGGTGGTGCACAACACACACACTCCTCATATTGTGTAAGGTGGCGCACAACACACATACTCTCCTTATATTGTGTAAGGTGGTGCACAACACACACTCTCCTTATAATTGTGTAAGGTGGTGCACAACACACACACTCCTTATATTGTGTAAGGTGGTGCACAACACACACACTCTCCTTATATTGTGTAAGGTGGTGCACAACACACACACTCTCCTTATATTGTGTAAGGTGGTTCACAACACACACACACTCCTTATATTGTGTAAGGTGGTTCACAACACACACACTCTCCTTATATTGTGTAAGGTGGTTCACAACACACACTCTCTCCTTATATTGTGTAAGGTGGTTCACAACACACACACTCTCCTTATATTGTGTAAGGTGGTTCACAACACACACTCTCCTTATATTGTGTAAGGTAATTCACAACACACACACTCTCCTTATATTGTGTAAGGTGGTTCACAACACACACACTCCTACTGTGTAAGATTTTGCACAAAACACACTCTCCTTATATTGTGTAAGGTGGAACACAACACACACACTCTCCTTACATTTTGTAAGGTGGTGCACAAAACACACACTCCTTATATTGTGTGAGGTGGTTCACAAAACACACACTCTCCTTATATTGTGTAAGTTGGCTCACAGCACACACTCTCCTTATATTGTGTAAGGTGGTTCACAACACACACACTTTCCTTATATTGTGTAATGTGGTTCACAACACACACTCTCCTTATACTGTGTAAGGTGGTTCACAACACGCACACACACTCTCCTACTGTATAAGATGGTGCAAAAAACCACACACTCCTTATATTGTGTAAGGTGGTTCACAACACACACACTCTCCTTATATTGTGTAAGGTGGTTCACAACACACACTCTCCTTATATTGTGTAAGGTAATTCACAACACACACGCTCTCCTTATATTGTGTAAGGTGGTTCACAACACACACTCTCCTTATACTGTGTAAGGTGGTTCACAACACACACACACACTCTCCTTCTATTGTGTAAGGTGGTTCACAACACACACACTCTCCTACTGTGTAAGATGGTGCACAAAACACACTCTCCTTATATTGTGTAAGGTGGTTCACAACACACACACTCTCCTTATATTGTGTAAGGTGGTGCACAAAACACACACTCCATATATTGTGTAAGGTGGTTCACAACACACACTCTCCTACTGTGTAAGATGGTGCACAAAACACACTCTCCTTATATTGTGTAAGGTGGTTCACAACACACACTCTCCTACTGTGTAAGATGGTGCACAAAACACACTCTCCTTATATTGTGTAAGGTGGTTCACAACACACACACTCTCCTTATACTGTGTAAGGTGGTTCACAACACACACACACTCCTTATATTGTGTAAGGTGGTGCACAACACACACTCTCTCCTTATATTGTGTAAGGTGGTGCACAACACACACACACTCCTTTTATTGTGTAAGGTGGTTCACAACACACACACTCTCCTTATATTGTGTAAGGTGGTGCACAACACACACTCTCTCCTTATATTGTGTAAGGTGGTGCACAACACACACACTCTCCTTATATTGTATAAGGTGGTTCACAACACACACACACTCTCCTTATATTGTGTATGGTGGTTCACAACACACACACACTCTCCTTATATTGTGTAAGGTGTTACAAGATTCTCTTGCTCTTCTACTATACTTACTGTATTCTGTTTCCTAATGCTCTGCATGATGATACACTAAACCCACTTGTTTCCTTCCAAAGATCAAAGTGGCGCATAACACGTGTTCTTTTATACTGAAAATGTAATGTGGTGTACGCCACATGTTCTCTTCAACTGCAAAAATAATGTGATGTTCAATACATGATCTCTTATACTGCAAAAGTAATGTGGTTAACTAATTTTCTTCTCCTTTCTGCTGAGTATTGTGGTGTACAAGACGTTTCTCTTAAGCAGCAAATGGAATATGATGTACAACGTATGTTCTCTTTTACTACAGAATATTATGGTCTACAACACATGGATTCAAAACACCTACTCTTACTTTCTAATGTGTACGTTCTTGAATATAACTACTGCTGTGTAAGGTATTGCACAGCACTCGCTCACCTACTGCTGTGAAATGATGTGCACGAAGTACCCTCTCTCGTCAGAATTGGTGCACAATTCACTTTTTTTTTCAGTAATACTGTGTAAGGCAGTGTAAATCAAATTCTCTTCTCCTACAGTGAAAGCAGGTGCTGACCAAACTCGTCCCTACTTCTTTGTAAGGTGATGCACACGACATACACTCTCTTATTCCTGAAAAAAGGGGTATACAACACACTCTTCTAGTGAGTAAGGATACACACCACAGACTCTCATCTTCGTCTAAGGTGGTGCAATACACAATTTCCTCTTATTGTTCTATAAAATTGTAGACAAGAAGCTCACGTCCTATACCACTGTATAACGTGGTGCACATCAAACACTCTTTATTATTACTGTGCAAGGTGTTGCACAATTAACATAGTCTTAATGTATACGGTGACCTTAAATATTCTGCACCAACCATAACAATGTCATGTGCATAGTGTTTGACGATGTAGAAACGACTGAAACTGCATTGTTGGAGATGTTTTTGTCATATATTTATTTATTTACGTATTATACTTATTTATATTTCCATATCTTTATCCGTGTCCTAGAAAGAATGTAGTATAGTATGTTATAGTATATGTTTTATGTGTCTGATTCATTTGAGTCTGCCATTTAAAATACTAAATATATATTGGAAAATACTGTAATTACTCATAGCAGTGGAGAAGAGAAATGCTATGTACTGTACACAGTGTACAGTATAAGTGAAGGTGTGCTTAACAAATTGTATTTTACAAAAATACATGCAATGATTAATCATATTTATAGTTAGTATGAAACATTTTTATCTAAACAACAACTATTTTCTCTTCGAGGAGTTGCTGCGATGCGGAGAAAACAACACTTTATCTAGGAAACATTTAAGAAAAGTGACTTCCTCTGCGATATCCGCATAAAAATAAAATTTTACGTATCACGACTCAAATATTCTTGATCTTAAAACTTTTCGCCCTTGTTAGTAAAGTCCAATAGTGTAATACTGGAAAAAATATGAGTTTGTAAACAGGAAAATTGCAGATTAGAAAATAATTCAAACGCCTAAGTGTTGTTTTCCTGGTTAAAATAAATTTGTTTACTAAACTGGTTTCATAAAAAAAAACAGCACGAAGTTTGGCAGGAAATTAATGGCAAGCCTTATATCAGTGGCAATAAGTGCACAGTACAGTATTCACAAGTGAGTATAACACATCAGTATGAGCAGGTGTTGCTGTGTTCACGAAAGTTCAATCCTTGAGAATGAAATGCAAAATTTAACTTATAATTTTTCCACAAAATATAACTTTCCAAAAGTCCACCATTCACCTGGATGCTTCAATCGACAAAGAAGAAATTTTCTCAATTGATGGACGGAAATCAGCTGTGTGTTGGCTACGATAGTGGAATACGCTGTCTCGTTTCCAGGTCCGGCTGAGTGCTTCTCTGAATCTTGATTCATTCTCCTCAGATGCTGTTGTCAGCCAATATTTCAGACCCAACTTCTTCCCTGGAAGTAAATTCCTCTTTCCACAGACATTTTTTTTATTATTATTGTTCGGGTTTCGGAATGCGGAAATAAGAATTTGTATAATCATTGTATTGTTTCATTTTTTTTTTATTAGAAACCTTTTGAAGGAGTTAGAGAATGTACAGTATTTGATGAAGACTGCGCTACTTATCTTCACTCATCACAATAAAAAAATAAGAGGAATAATTGAATATACTAGATGTTGCTGGCTCGCACTGCAATTATCTTGGTGCGCTCTCCCTCTCTCTCCTCATCTACCTCCCAACCCATTTAGTGTTATGGTTGACTGGATAGATCCGTGTAGCACTTGATAAATGAAAACAATAGGCAGAATTTGGTAATGCTGAAAGTTTTATTAATAATAGTTCCATACAGTGGTACAGTAAACGATTCACAGTGTATCATACATCTCAAATGCTTCGAATCCCTAATCAAACATCGGTAATAGCTATACTTCATGAAGTCAAACTCCATCGCAACCAATAATACGGTTTCAATGTCTCCCACAAATTCCACTAAAAAGTAGGCCCAATGCCGACACAGCTATTTCAATTGAGACAAAACACTCTACCAACGAAACTTTAATTAGTTATATTAAATTACTATATCGTCCTTTTTTTCTCAAACGCTATAAAAATGCATCTTGGAAAAAAGCTATTATAATAACCAGGACAAACACCCATTTTGGTAAACGTGTGAGAAAGCGTTTTATCAAATACTATTATAATCATATCATGATTATGATTGTTGGTTATTGTCTAACACAAACCCAGTTTGGTAGCTTCAAGAACTTCGAGACACTAACACGCCTTTTAGGGACAAGAGTGAAGTGTAGGTGTATGGGGAAATCACCTAAAAACCATCCCGCCGTGGTGGGGATCGAACTCAGATTCTGTGACAAGGCTTAACCCGGGCAGTGCGTAGCGGTCGGACGCGCAAGACAGAGTCAGGCCACATAAGAACATAAGAACATAAGAATGGAGGAAACTGCAGCGGGCCTATTGGCCCATACTAGGCAGCCCCATTTACACCCAACCCCTATCACTCATATATCAATTCAACCTATAATTTAAGCTATCCAGCGTGTTTCAGTTAATGATGATGTTCGGAAACTTGTTCCACTCGTCCACTACTCTATTTCCAAACCAGTGTTTACCTATCCCGCGCCTAAATCTAAATTCATCTAATTTAAAACCATTGCTATGAGTTCACTCCTGGTTGGATAGTTTGAGTACCTTTGTTTAGCCATGACTTCCATTTATACACCTTGATCATATCGCTCCTCACTCTATGTCTCTCAAGGGAGTGCAAATTAAGATGCTTTAATCTGTCTTTGTACTCAAGGTTCCTAATGCCCAGGATTAGTCTTGTCATCCTCCTCTGAATGATTTCTATGTATTCTTTATCCATTTTGTAGTAAGGTGACCAGAACTGAACTGGGTAATCCAGGTGAGGTCTCACAAGTGCAAGATACAGTGGGGTATGCTATAACGAACGGATCCTACTATGAATATTCCTATAATGAACGGTTTTACCTATAAAATTGAGAATGCTATAACGAACACAACTCCTACAACGAACGCGGATGAATACGGGACTATTTCGCCTGACGCATAAATATTGTTGTACCGCGACCCACAACAAGAGCGTCAGGCGCCATCTTTGTCTCATTGTGTAGCCACTGCACCACTGTTATTGTTGAAATTTCGTTTTTTGATGTGGAAATTCGCATTATTTGTATAACTATTTTGTTATACAAGTATACAATTGTAACAATGAATCGTCCAAAGCGAGTGAGAAAGCTAATAACCCTTGAAACTAAGAAAGAAATTATAAAGAAACGTGAGAATGGAAGAAGCATTGCGAAACTTAGTGATGTATGGGATGGCTAAATCGACTATATGTACGATTTTGAAGAATAAAGAGGAGTTAAAAACTGTGCAAGTGGCTAAGGGAATCTTTAGACTTAGCAAAGCAAGGCGTGATGTGATTGAAGAGATGGAAAATTTACTCTTAGTGTGGATAAAGGAGAAAGAAACGGCAGGTGGTAACATTAGTGAAGCTATAATTTGTGAGAAGGCCAGACAGTTGTTTGAGGACCTTAAAGCCAAGATTCCCAGTGGAAGTGATAGTGCTGTGCCAGTGTTTAGGGGTACCTGCATGCTGAATAACACTAAGGTAAGATAAAGTACCATATTTTTTACATTTTCCACAGAATTTTTTCAGTGTAAGTGGTTGTATTTGGGGGCCTGGAACGGATTAATCCTATAACGAACGAGGTTCTGGAACCAATTACGTTCGTTATAGCATACCCCACTGTATAGTTTTCGGATAATCTCGCTAGTCTTGTAACTAACACTCCTTTGTATGAACCCAAGTAAAGTACTTTGTTAGCATTGTTTCAAGCAAATACGCATTGTTGTCTTGGTTTAAGATTTCTATTTATCATTGCAGGGTACTCCTAAATATTTCTCAATCGGATTTCTCTATGACAATGTTGTTCATCTGATATCTGGTTTCTGCTTACATCTCCTAGAGACCTAGACTAAGTATTTTACATTTGTCCACATTAAATTTCACCTGCAATGTTTCAGACCATGCAAAAAATTTGTTTCAATCTTCCTACAGTTTTGCGGAGTCCTCTTCAGATTTAATAACACGCTCTATTTTAGTGTCATCAGCAAATTTACTTCTGTTGCTGTCTACGCCTATATCTATGTCATTTATGTATATAATAAATAGTAGTGGTCCAAGTACTGAGCCTCGGTGTACTCCACTAATGACGTTACCTCAATCGGTTTTAGTACAATAGAACGTCGATTTAAAGCGAAACAATTTAAGATTATTGATTTAAAGCGACACCCACAATGAAGGACAATGTTTTAATTTAAAGTGAATCTCCTATTTTGCTCTAGTCAATCTGGCGCATCATCTTTTAAATTTCGCGCCTAATGTTTCCCACCAGACACGTATCTGGACACGCTACACGACTGCCCGCCACCCTCCCACATCCTCAGTTCTAGTGAACGGACATATTGTGTGACACTCTCTTCTACCACATGTATCAACCATCACTATTATGTCCAGGAGGCCAGCTACTACATCATTAACTGCCCCAAAGGCCAAGAAATCAAGGCAAGCAATTACATTGGAGCAGAAAATCAAGGTACTGGAAGCACTGCAGCGTAGAAATGGTGCTTCAAGTGTGGGACGTCAATTTGGACTGTCGGAGAGCTCTGTCCGCACTATAAAGATCAACGAGAAGAAAATTAGAGCAGCCCATGCTTCACCAGATGTTACCAAGGGTAAACTCCACCTGAAGAGTGTTATGTATGTTGAGATGGAAGAAGCACTTAAGTTATGGGTAGAAGACATGCAGTGCTGAAAACTTCCTCTCACTGGCCCCATGCTGCAAAACCAAGCTTACGATATACAGTCTCGGATACTTGAAAGGAAAGGGAAGTCCATCAAAGACAGTAAGTACAGTCTGGCTGTACAAATTTATCAAAAGGACGGGGCTACGGAATGTGATGCTTTCAGGTGAAGCTGCATCTGACGATGCGGAGCTGGCGGAGGATAAGAAGAAAGTTATCAAGGATATAGTGTTAGAAAATGGTTCTTCTCCTTGCCAAGTGTGGAATTGTGATGAAACTGGGCTGTATTGGAAAAGAATGCCCAAGAAAACCTATCTAATGAAGATTGAAGAAAAAGCACCAGGGTTTAAGGCCAGCAAGGACAGACTGATGAGTCTCCTCATGGCGAACACATCAGGCACCGCACAAATGAAGCCACTCGTCATCCACCACTCAGCTAGACCCCGTGCCTTGGAAAGTGTGCACATCCCGAAACTTCCTGTAATTTGGTGATCAAAAAAATTGAACCTTAGCATCAAGGCCTTGGTTCTCATGGGAAATGCATCTTGCCACTCTAAACACCTGTGCAGTGTGAATAAGGACGTAAACTTGACCTTCTTCCCTCCAAACGTGACTTCACTTATTCAGCCACTAGATCAAGGTGTTATTGCCTTGTTCAAGAGATACTATCTCAAGAATACCATGAGGCAAATGGCTGAAGCTATGAACAAGGACAACAATGTGACTGCAGCAAAGTTTTGAAAGAGCTACACCATCAAAGATACCATAACTAACATCGCACTTGCGTGGAAAAGTGTGCCAGAAACTGCATTAAATGGAGTGTGGCGTAATCTGTGGCCTGAGGTAGTCAATGATTTCAAGGGCTTTGATGAAGGCAAGGACGTGAAAGACACTATGAAGCTCGTTAAGGAAGTGAGAGGTGATTCAGGATTTCAAGAAATCCAAGAAGAGGATGTGACTGAACTGCTTGTTAGGATGGAGGATCCTCTCACTTCCGAAGACGTCTTGGAGATGGCGGAGATGGTAAAAAACACAAGGAAGAAGAGGAATCGACAGATAAGCCCCATACAGTGGGGAAGGAACTGACAATTCCTAAGCTGAGGGAGTTTATGCAGCACGTCACTTCTGCCACCCAGTCTGCACTGCAACATGACCCTGATATGGATCACAGTATGCAAGTGGTGGAGGAGTTGAATCGGGCTGCATCTAAGTACTCTAAGCTGCTAAATCAACTGATTATGGCCCAGCAACAGAAGAAAATCACCTCATTCTTCCATCCATTATCCTCATCAGGTGAGTTTGTTATGAAACACAGAATTACTCGGAAAAAAGACATTAAATTTTGGGTATACGATATGTAATAATTATGTGGTAGAAATTCAATAATTTAATGAATGTTTTCCATTCCTTCATCTCCTGAGGTACCTGGCCCATCTACGTCTGGGCAGACACGGCCGTCATCCAGTGCTTCCTGCGTGTCAGATGTGTTAACAACCACACCACAAGACAGTGATGTGGATGATGAGCTGGTCGAGTTGGGATCTGCATCTTCAGAGGAGGAATTGCCTAACTAAAGGTGATTGAAAATCTATCTTTGATAGCATAAAGTAATTAAAAAATAAGTTGAGAGAAAAGCGAAAGTCAGACGAGCGGCGGGTGGAGTGCGCCACCACCCTCTCCCATCAGCTGATCGCTAGTAAACAGACCATTTCGCATCCAGTTATTTCAGCTGTGTTTATTTATGAGTGATTGTTTTAGCATAATACTACAGCCTGTACAAAAACAATGTTTTCTTTATTCTAGATGGGCTGAGGTGCATCTGGGCGTATACTCTCAGTCGGGGAGGGCCAGTGGCCCGAGGCAGTAACAGTACCATCCAGCTCTCAACTCGAATGCAGGGAGTGCTTTTTTTTTTTTTTTTTATTTAATTTTTTCTTTTTTCTTTTTACGGGAATTTGCCCACCCGGACACAGGTCAAAAGACCCACAACAGGGCCTGGGGGCAAAAAAATAAGAACAAAAAGAAATTGAAAATGGAAAAGAAAAAGGTGAATACAGTCAGTCCCCGACTTATGACGGGGTTAGGGACCGACGACCAGGTCGTAAGTCGAAATTGTGAAAGTAATTCAGTCGTCCCTCGATTAACAAACACAATTGGTTTCAATTGGTTCCAACTCACAGAAAAAGTACATACAAAGTAAAGCCGAAAAATGCATAAGTCAGAAATACTCCTAAAAATCCCCAAAATTGCCCTTAAATCGCTATATATAGATACATAAGTACATATACACACTTACTCTTAAATCACTACTGTAATGTGATACAGGTGATTAATTTTTATCTCTTGTGCAAAATATATGACGTTTATATTCAAACTATTCGCTGTCCAGCAAGGATTCCAGCAATACAAATTATATTCTCCTAACTTTAGTCTGTGATATTATATAAGATAAAAACTGTAAGCCTAAAACCACCAAACTCTGGAGGAAGGGGAGGTGACAGTGACATGTTTGACAGTTGGCGCTGAAGGTCTAGTGAAGTATTTATTCAATTTTCAATTTCAATTGTTTATTCCTTGATAGAGGAAGCGGGATCCTAGTGGTGTCACTAGGTACCCCTGTACAATGACACCAGAAGCATCTGGCAAGTGTGACAAGTATATACAGTATTAAGTATTTATTTGTTTATTTATGTCCTTTAGATTGAGTTTTTGTTTTTTGCTTATAAAATATCACAGAAGTGACCAGAGAAAATATAATTTACATTGCTGGAACTCTTCCAAGACAGCGATGAATCTGAATATAAACGTCATACACTTTGCACGAGACAAAAATCTTAGTACATTACAGGTACTAATTTTAATAATGTAAAAATTTTTTCAACTGTATTTTTGAGTAGATTTACATAAATTTTTGGGTGTCTCTTTCTTCTCAGCACCACGAGAACTCTCACTTTTATGCTTGCCAGCCATTTTAAAGAGAATTACAAATGAAAATTTTGTCGGTACACAGCGCGATCACTAACGTCGGGATTCGAAAAAACGTAATTTGAAAAAAATTTGTACGACTGCGGGGGTTGTCCGGGTGGTCGTAAATCTAATTGGTCGTAAGTCGAAGAGTACCTGTAGTGCGTTAATTTACACCACGAAGATGCCGGAAAACCAGTTTTATAAAGTGAGACATTGTATAAGTATGGAAACACTGAAGGCAGAGCATTCCACAGTTTGGCTGTATGAGGAAAGAAGGAGGTACTATAACGGGTTATTGTCGTTTGACCAACATCCACAGAGAAACGGTGGGCACCACTGGCAAGACGTGTGTTACGAGCCCAAGGCCTTGCCGGCGGTACACAGTATGCCAAATCCACCGAACATTGCCCATTAAAGTACCTGTAAAAGAGAGAGAGAGTGAAGCAACATTGCGGCGAAGAGAAAGGGAAGAAAGATTGTCGACTAAAGGAAGAGAGTTAAAAAGACAAATTGCCTTTGATTCCATCCTATCTTACATTTGGCAGAAGAAGAGCCACCCCAGATATGAGAGCAGTACTCCAAGGTAGGACGAATGAATCCCTTATAAGACTTATATACTTGGAGCAACTGCTCAGGAGTGAAGTAGCTACGGCATCTGTACAGCATTCCCAACTTTCGGGAGGCAGCTTTAGCTATATTAAGGATGTATGATTTCCAGGACGATTTGGAGGAAATGGTGAGGCCTAGCATATTTATTTCAGAATTTGGCAAATGATAGCATCCTGAAATGTAAATGGTGGGAGATCATCTAATTTAGAAAGTGTAATTGGTAAATACTGAGTTTTATTACTATTGAATTTAACCAAGTTTTTACATCCCCATTCAGAGATGCTGCACAGATCTGCATCGATAGAAGTAATGATATCAGCTCTAGAAACAGATCTAGTTTGAGAGTTAGGAGGAAAGGAAAATGTGAAGAAGAGTCAAGAGTAGAATCATCAGCTTGCTGCATATATATCATTACACCATATATTTTTCTCATATTTACTAGTTAATAAAAGTCTTTTTTAGTACCGTATATACTCGTCTATAACCCCCCTTCATATATAGGTCGACCCCGATTTTTTGACCAAGAAATCGTTAATTTATGATATTCCTCGTTTATAGGTCGACCCACGTTTTTGAGGGTAAAGGAACAATAAAACCTTCAGAAAAACACTTCGTCCTATAAACTTGTTTACCATTTATTATTACGACACTTTACATTGAAATGTGGGTAGTTTCAACAAAAATATTGTATATTTCCATTCAAGTATTTATTCAAGTCAATTAGGAGGGAATATCACTGTAATACAACAGCTATTCAACCGAAAACCATTCGAAAAGCGACCGCGGTAACACATTTTGAAAGAAAAAAAAGCAAAAGTCATTGTTTCCGTCACAACTCTATCCCACTTCCCACCGAAATACGTACGTCATTTCAGCAAAAAATATTACATTTCCGTGAATGTATTATATCAACCACAGTATGAATAGAATATCTCTAATATAACAGTATTTTAACCGAAAACTATTAAAAAAACGAGTAACACATTTTGAACATCGGAAGGTTTGGTAAAGTCTTTTGTTTTCGTCATGTAGTTTATCCTAATTTACATTGAAATACATCACGTTTCAGCAAAACTACTATTTATTTCTGAGAATATGGATATGTAATATTTTTGCTGAAATGACGCACGTATCATAGTGCAAAGCGGGACAAAATCGTGACAAAAACAATGACTCGCTTTCCTTCATTGAAAAGATGCTACCACAATCGCTTTTCGAATGGTCTTCAGTCAAAAACCGTTGCATTACAACAATATTCTATCCCAATTCACTTGTGATGTAACAGTTTTTTAACTGAAAACGATTCGAAAAACACGTGTACCGTCTAGCTGATACGACAGAGCCCTGGTCACGGAGGCTTTGTGTTTGCATCGGCCCTTCTTAAGCAGCTTTTAATTTTAGCGTACGTTGAAATTGTGTTTACCGGTATATTCTTATTTTCTTGCTTCTTATTTTCCAGAAATATGACAAGTATATATATAATACAATGTTGCGGTACTTTTAATTTACAAGTATTCATTTTTAAAAATACAGGAGACACCAAACAAATACCAGTACTACGGTTATTTGCGTGACTCTCCCGCCAAAAAAGACCAAACAGCTGGTACTCTCTCCCTCAGCCCTACCAAAAATAGCCCAACGACATCTTTCTTGTTTATTCTCTTCCAATTTCTCACTTTAACTGGTATTTTTTACTTCATATTGCCTACATCAGATAAACTACAGTAATTGAGGTTAGACACTGTTATGAATTTGATTACCGGGTCCTGGCAGGTGCCGTTAGAACCACCTTACCCTACCAACAGTGTTGCAAGTTAGACAGCATTTTTTTAATCATCCATGTGCACGAGAAAGGATGGATGGATGAAGGCGGCATACAAATATGGCTTATAAAAGTCTGGAACTTTACTGTAGACCAGGCACACATATGTGTGTGTAGTTAGTTTAAAAATTTTAATATTTTTCATGTTATAATTACATTTATGGTCATGAAGCATAATAACGCTGCTATTAAGCGCTAAAGAAGAACACAGTTCTGCAAATAAATTGAACCGAGTATGTGATGGCTGTAAGGGATTATTCTGTCTCTGTTAGAGGGGCAAAGATGAGAAAGAGAAGTATAGCAGGAAAACAGGAGATATGCAGGATTGAGCGGATAAGGAGATTTGGAAATGGGGCGGGAGGAAAGGTGGTGAAGGGGCGGGAAAACTATGGATGGTGACATAGGCGGCACATTAAGGCACTATCACACCACATGACAACATACCAACGTCTTTCAATCACATAAAGTCAATCTTCAACCACCAAAATACCATAAGTAGGTCAAGCCTTTCTTCTCAGACTGGTGTCTCACAGCACGGCGAAATCTATATATTTATATTACTATTAGGACAACCACTCTCTTTCACAACCAGCAAACACGTTTTAAAATAGGTGGTGTTCCCAAACTATACAAAGCCCAAAGCAATCAGTCAAATTATTATTTTTTATGCTTATATTATGCTTTGTTGGTAGCATAAATTAGCTAAGCATAAAATTAATTATGTATATATATATATATATATATATATATATATATATATATATATATATATATATATATATATATATATATATATGTATATATATATATATATATATATATATATATATATATATATATACATATATATATATATATATATTTCATGTAGATCCACAATGAAAACGTGGATAAGATAAATCTTGATAAAATCACACAGGGAAAAGGGAAACAATGGAGCACCTTAACTTTCGTCTTTATTCAAGACATCTTCAGAGGCAACTGAATTACATGGGCGGAGAGAGGCTTAAATATACAGGGTGACCTTACTAAACATGAGGTCAGGTCATAATCATGACATCCACTAATCCGCACACCAACACACACACACACACACACACACAGAGGAGCTTAAGAGAAAAGGGCGACGTGACATTGTACTTGTGCTGTTTGATTCTGAGTTGCAATGCTTTCCCGGTCTGCCCTACATAATTTCCATTACATTTGCTACATGGAATACAATAAACACTTCCATTTACACTCAAAGTTGGGCTATTCTTGATTAATATATTGGTAATGGTTGAGTCATACTTAAAAACAACATTAATATTTAATAATTTAAGGGACTGAACTAACGGGTCAAATTCCTTGCGATAAGGAAGAGTCAAATATTCTTAAGTGTAGGAATTTCCCTGGTTTGAGTAGAATTAAAGGGTTTTTTAGCCCTTTTAAAACAATGATCAACAAACAATGGTACCCAAGTTTTTGTGCAATGGAAAGAATGTGTTTCAATTCATCATCAATAAATTCAGCGTCACAAATGCGCAAACATCTCAAAAACATAGCAGAAAAAAATGACATTGCGGTAGACTCCAGGTGACTCGACAAAAAATGTATGAAACTGTCTACCTGTGTAGGCTTCCTGTACACCTTATTATTAGAAATGGCCATAACTAGAAATTTGAGGTGTACTTTTTGCACTACCGTCCAGAAGAGGAGCATTGAGTATACAATATACTATCAGGACGTGTTAGAAACTAACTAAACAGGTGGGTAATCTCTAAGTAAGGTTAGTAAAACTAAAAAACGAAAAACTAAATGCAAATTAGATAATTTTATCAGGGTTGTAAATAAAGAAGGCTTTGCGAATTATTCCTATCATTTTTAAAGAATTTAAAGGGAGATTTGTTAAATTTCTAAATTATATCTGGTATTAAATTAACTCTTAGTATTATACATCAAAGTTTCATATTTTACCTTATAAACTATTCTTAGCCACTCTTATCTTCTTTTAGAGACTGCAAAATTGGGATGGGATCTTATCCTAATGAGAACATTAAAGATGCCCGAACGAAGTCCGAATCTCGCAGGAAGGTTTAAATTCCGTTTATTACCTTCACCTTCCTTTCTTTTCCTCCCCTTAATGTTTCATTTGTTAGCTCTTCTATATATTTTTTTAAATGATCCTCCCTCCGTTATCTCCCACTCTGACGTTGCCCATCTTTCTGGCCTTGCTTGGTTATTTTCATTTCTCTCACTCGTGGTAAGAGGACCGAGTTCTGAGAAAACGTGGCCGATGTAATCTAGTGATGTTGACGCTCGTCAATATAACTGGTCGAGGCCCGGTTGCTGTGATGGTGATAAATGAGATAGTGGTTGTAACGAAGATGACCGTTGTTGGACTAGCAGATAGCAATTAAAGAAGAGGAAGGCTATATCTGGGTACACTACCGATTCTGGATATAATGAAGATAATGCAGAAGACTAAATAGACCAGAATACATTTAGTTGAGTCGGTGAACATTGGAATACATTCAGTGCACAATTTACAGAAACACGGAAGTTCACATGTCTCCTCTGCTACTCGAATGGTGAAATCAGCTCCATTAATGAACTGGGGTACACATTATTCCGGACCACGAAGGGAGAGTTCGAATCTTAACTATTTCCGCTATGTGCTGTCACTTTGTACAAACATTGCCAAACTGTTATCAAGTAAGAATCTGGAGGTGGTTTCTTGATGGCTGGCCAACTATCATATCGCCAGTTGACAATGACTGGTATAGAGGGAAACAGACAATGGAGATAGATTTTATGGATGGTATTATGTGATACTGAATTCCCGTTTATAGCTAATGGTTGGTACTGTCAGTGGTCGGAGTGGCAATGCCGAACATAATAAAAAGGATGAATGATAAGATTTTACAGATCTTTGAATAATTCCTGAAATTAGCTTGGAGAAGGTCGTGCCGGCAAGTGCTCCCTTTAGAGACCAAGGAAAATGGCCGCCTTGAATCGTTGTGTCTTGGAGGAAGAGGAGGGGAGTGTGGGGAAAGACGACCTCCTTGCCACGCTGTTAAGGCAGCTGGGGCAGTTGAGGAGTGAGGTTGACACTTTAAAGGGGGAAAATGAAGCCCTCAGGACGGAACTCCTTCAGGTAGGTGTCCTGCCTAGCAAGACACCTGCGAAGGAGGAGCAGGCGTGGAGAGTGGTTGTCTCCAAGGGGACTAGGGGTCAGGCTCAGGAAAATTGACCAGGGTGTGGATTGTAGTAACCCTTACCAGGTGCTGCAGGAAGTTGGCGAGGAAGAGAAGAGGCAGGATGGTATGGAGCAAGGAGAGGAAAGGGCAGTTGTACAAACTCTGCCCACAGGTAAGGTCGTGGTAGTTGGGGACAGCCAGGTGAGGTTTGTAGACAGGGATTTTGTGCGAGAGATAGGAAACGTAGAACTAGGGTGTGTTTTCCTGGGGCTGGGATATGGCATGTAGCTCAGAGGTGAGACAGGGTTTTGTCAGGGGAGGGTACCAATCCAGTAGTGTGTCTTAGTGTGGGAGGAAACAACATAGGTAAGGTTAGGAGTGAGGAACTTTTCAAGAGGTATAGGGAGGTGCTGGGGAAGATTAGAGATAGGGGAGGGATCCCGATAGTATGTGGTGTCTTGCCTAGAAGAGGGGTTGGTCGTGAATGGATGTCCAGGGCAATTGCTCTAAATTGCCGACTGGAAAAACATTGTGCAAACAATGGTTGGGCATTCATTGATAACTGGCAACGATTCTATGGCAACGACTACCTGTACAGTCGCGACGGAGTACACTTGTCTCGTGAGGGGGTAAAGACGTTGTCTGCATCCCTGGAGCGTGAAATTGTCACTCCGAAGGGGGGGGGGGGGGTTCGCCAGTAGAGAGAGGTCGGGGAAAATGGGTGTCAAAAAACAAGCAGGTCCTGGGAAGTAAAATTAGTTGCTCAGGACAAGGGGTAAAACAGGACCAGGGAAGGGTAGGTTTAAATGTATACTATACAAACAGTAGAATCGTTAGAAATAAAATAGACTTGCTGAGAGCGGCTGTATGTACCGAGAATGTAGACGTCATAGCAATCACCGAAACTTGGATGAAACTGGTAAGCAAAATTTTTTTATCAGAGTACCACATAGAAGGGTACGACCTTTTTCACAAGGACAGGGAAGGTAGGAAAGGGGGAGGGGTCTCACTCTTCGTCAAGGATACATTAAAATGTTATATTAATAATTCAATAAAGGGTGAAATAGGAACCGAGTCTGTGTGGGTAGAAATCACGGAAGGAAGAGAAAAACTAATTATGGGAGTGATTTACAGGCCCCCAAGGTCTTGGCAAAGAAGCAGCTCAGCCCATATGGCAGGAAATGAGTAGGGCAGCAAAATATAACAACCTATGCATTATGGGGGATTTCAACTTCAGAAATATTGACTGGGACAACATTGTAGGTGACTATGAATGTGAAGACTTCCCAGACGCAGTACAGGACAATTTTTTAAAACAACTAATTACAGAACCTACTAGAGGTGACAATATATTAGACCTAGTATTAACAAGTAAAGAAAATATTATAAGAGATATCACAGTAGGGGAAGAACTAGGTAACAGTGATCACAGAGAAATCAGGTTCACCCTAAATTGGGAAACGAAAAACAATGACAATATGGTCAGAGTCCCAAACTTTCGGTTGGCAGATTATCAGGGGTTAAGAAGGTACCTAGGGGAGGTCACCTGGGAACAGTCACGTCAGTCCCCAGTAGGAAGGGGTGAGGTCATAGATGGCGCAACGGTTGATCATGACTATAATATATTCACTAGTATACTACATAAAGCGCAAGAACAAATTATACCATACAGAAGAATTAGGTCAAATAAGAATGAGCCAAGGTGGATGACCAGAAAACTTAAACATGACATAGGAATAAAGAAAGGAATATATAAAAAATTAAAGGGAGGGGAGGAGCAGCTGAGAAATAGGTATAATGAACTATCTAGGAATGTTAAGAAAAATGTAAGGAAAGCAAAGAGAGACTATGAAATCAAAATAGCAAGAGAATCCAAGGCGAATCCCAAGGGATTTTTCCAGGTATATAGGACAAAGGTCAAGGACAAAGTTGGGCCTTTAAAGTCAGGGAGGGGAGAAGTGATAAATGGCAGTGAAGAAATAAGCAAAGCATTGAACAGCTACTTCTTATCAATTTTCACAGAAGAAATTCGCGAGGAAATTCCAGAGGTGGAACTGATATTTAGGGGAAAGGAAGAAGAGAAATTAAAGAATATCACTATCAGAAAAGAGGATGTTCTTAAGAGGATAAATAAATTAAAGAAGACAAAATCCCCAGGGCAGGATGAAATTTCCCTTCGAGTCTTGAAAGAGTGTAGGGAACAGATTAGCGGACCCCTCGTAAATTTATTTACAAGATCATTAGACACGGGAGTTGTGCCAGACTTGTGGAAACAGTCAAATGTAGTACCCATATTCAAAAAGGGAAACAGAGTATCAGCGTCAAATTACCGGCCGATCAGTTTGACGTCAGTAGTGGGGAAATTTCTTGAATCAATTATAGCAGATAGCATCCGATCGCATCTAGAGAAAAGCAAATTATTCTACAACTCTCAACATGGGTTTACAAAGGGAAAATCTTGTCTAACAAATCTGCTAACGTTTTTTTAGGAAAGTCTTCGAGGTAGTAGATAATGACGAAAATTACGATGTTATTTACTTAGACTTTAGCAAAGCATTTGACAGAGTACCGCATCAGAGGCTTCTGAGAAAAATTAAGGCTCATGGTATCGAGAGGAAAGTCTTAAATTGGATAAAATCATGGTTCACCGATAGACCACAGAGGGTCAGCGTAGATGGTGTTAAATCTGAGTGGGGCCGTGTAACCAGTGGGGTTCCCCAGGGGTCAGTACAAGGCCCACTCTTGTTCATAATCTACATAAACGATCTAGATACTGGGATCAGCAGTGACATAAGCAAATTTGCGGATGACACCAAAATAGGGCGGCAAATTAATTCAGGGCAGGATGCAAATGCATTACAGGAGGATCTAAATAAACTGCAGGGGTGGTCCGAAAAATGGCAAATGAAATTCAACACCAGCAAGTGCAGCGTACTTAATATTGGAAGAACATATACTTATAATGTATACAGCCTTAACAACATCAACCTAGAGAAGTCTACTTGTGAAAGAGACCTTGGGGTACTTGTAGGCCCGGACCTACGGCCTAGAAAACAGTGCGTTAATGTTCGAAATATGGCAAACAGAGTATTGGGTTTTATATCTAGAAGTGTAAGTAACAAGAGTGCAGAGGTCTTATTGCAACTATATCTTGCGCTAGTCAGGCCACACCTCGATTATGCGGTTCAGTTCTGGTGCCCCTATTATAGAATGGATATAAATTCACTAGAGTCGGTGCAGCGAAGAATGACAAAAATGATTCCGGGACTTAGAAACCTTCCATATCAGGATAGGCTAAAGAAACTTAACTTGCATTCCCTAGAAAGACGAAGAGTGCGGGGAGATATGATAGAAGTATTCAAGTGGGTGAAAGGAATCAATAAAGGGGATATAGATAAAGTTCTTATAATATCCGAACAGGATAGGACTCTGAGCAACGGTGTAATAGGCCCCGGTCTCATCAACAGAACGTATTATATAAATGGGTCAATACATCTGATATTATATTCAGATTCACCACCCTGTAACTTTCCACTGTCTATGAGTAAGACATGAAATGGACACGTGAGCGGGCAACTCACCCAAGAGGGCGAGACCCATAGCTCAGCATTTCTGTAAGCACGCACTGCGATGCCCTTAAGCTTCAGTAGCTCACCTCATCTCATATCGTAAGGACGTGACCTAACGTTTACCATACATAAACGCCGTCCCTTTCTCATTCACTCCTAGACAGTGAGGCTTACGGTTGATATACACTCAGGAATTATATATACAACCTTTTGTAATAAAACAAAGGAACTACCGTTTGGGTTTCGTTACTTAAAACCCAAATATAAATATGTGTGAAAGGACTGGTTAATTGGACAAGCAGCCGATTCATATAGGTGGCAAGCGGTGTGTACGGATTCTTCAAACTGGTAGTCGTATCATCCGTCTGTGTGTTGTGAAAAACAAGAAACCACACAGCAGTGACGAGTTACATAATCCGAGTGTTTAAAACTATATCCCGTATTGAGACGATATGTAGTGAGCGCTCCTTATCTCTGCCACATACAAATACGTGCAGAATTCGTAATATACATATATTACAGCCTGTTGGTACATATCCAGATTGAGCCGGTTGAGATAGACTCCACTCAGCATTCCCTAGACATTACAGTGTTGAAGAAAAGTTTCGTAGACTGGCCTACCAATTGGTATTTCACTAGCAGCTGAGCAGTATTGTTGTGTCGTCAGAGCGAATTACGAATTCCGGTGTCATCATACAGATTTCCATATATACGTGGACTGTGAAGACTTGGCATACGGCAGTTTCGCCAGCGAACCAGCAACCACCAGTGTGATAACCAATCATCGTTTTCTGATCGCCGGAGGAGGAACTCACCTAATTCAAGTGGACTCGTCTCTCACCAAAGGGAAGCGTGTTCTCGTTGCCAAGGAAACCAGCAGCAGCGCACGCATCCTTGGAAGAGGCCCCGCCCACACTCCACCCACCACTCCACTCAGAACTTTTGAAGGATCACATTTTCTATACAGACGTACTACTCTGTATAAATAGGTATTTAAATTACATAGTTCTACACACATGAACACGTTCGAGAGATATCTTCACACAGATAGGTTCTTCAGATAGGATTATTTCAATGATAAAGTGTCGAATGTAAGATTAATGTATTGAAATCCTATAATTTACAGTAGTTTGTAAGTGTCTGTCTTCTTATTGATAGTTTAATAATTAACTACAATTCATATTCATTTGTCTTGTAAATGAGAAGCAAGTGATCTACTTACTGTTAAGTGTTCATTGACCCAAGGGGGCTAATAGATAATTTCTAAGTTTCCCATGTCTAATGTAGATGAAATCGAACGCCTAGCGCAACTGTTTGCTGATAACCAACTCATCAATGATCAAGCCCAGACTGACATAGATTTTGAGTATGGAACACAGTTAAATGAGTCGGTAGGAAGTAGTGAGAAAGTTATAGACGAATCATTTGACAACTTAAACCGTCGTACCCTACGGTCTGGTAATCACTATAGTACCTCACCTAAGTATACTAAAGCAGTTACCCCTGTTACAGGTGATAGTGTGTCTGTTGCTAAATCGGTAACAACATTATTAACCCAACCTTCTGTTAAGAGTAAGAATACTAACTTGCTTAATACTAACACTAAAATGGCGTCTTCTAACCCTCACACCAGTACTACTACCACACCTAAAGCTGATAATGTTATTAATATCATGCAACGCTGCTACTATGTTCGAAATTTCACGGGACAAGACGATTATAGGGTCGCACATTTTATTCGTGCATGTGAAGATAGCATGCGCAATAGTCACATAACGACTGACGAAGAAAAGAAAGCATATGTACGTTCCCATATAACGCAGGGTTCCTATGCAGGCAGTCGTTTAAATGCGTTTGGATTACAAAGCCCTGACTATGAAAAGTTCAAGCGAATGCGAATTGGGATTTTTGGGGGTAGGTCACAGCTGGGCCAACTGCAATGGATCTTCAGATGGTTGGATCGCTGTATTCCAGGTATACGAAACGAAACACCCGTTGACGCTGTTGACATCGCGGGCGAGGTTCGCCAGGACATGCAAGCGACCTTCCTGTCATCAGGCTGGTACAACTCTCGGGGTGATATGCCACGGGAAAATGTGGAAACATTGATAGAACTAATAAGTTTTCTTCTTTCCGTCCGTGTTCCCTTATATAGCCGGGCACAGGAAGTACAGTATGAACCACCCTTGGACATGGTGGAATAGGCAAACAAGCTCTGTCCCCAGGCTACGGGCCCCTTACTGGCGCAACCCTCAGTGACGTCACCACAACCCCAGCCGTCTCAGATGCCACAGATGCCTCACCTCCAGACTCCTTATGCGACACACTTAGCTCCGATCGCCCCTCCCCGCCTAACATATAAACAGAAAACATGGTTACGATGCGCACATTGTAATAAACGTGGCCACGTAATGGAAGATTGTTTTCAGCTCCGAGGTAATAGTGCTAATTTTAAGGCCACACCCGGTGCAAAGCCATTCTCAAGGTCAAACAGTGAGGGAGCCAAAGCAGCACCTCCTACCCAGAATGGGCGCAAATGGTGCGCTCTTCACAAATCGACATCTCATAGTTCACATGAGTGAGATATACTAATAAAGGCTAGGGGAGTGGACCTAAGTGAAACGGAGGTGTCGTATAGGCGCAAGCAGAAACGTCCCCAGGATAAGTCATCGGGGGAAGATCAGCGCACACCACAGCACGGAGAGGGATAGATAGGGTAATTCCCACCCCTCCTCACAGCACTTCTATAGCGGCCTCATTAATAGCGGCGCTTAGAAAAGTGGAAGTGTTGTCAGTGCCGGTGAGAGTGGATAATACCAGATTGGCTCTTGATATAGACACAGGTGCTTGCGCTAATGTCTTGGTCTTGACATCATATCACGAGTTACAACGTAAATTCCCTCACCGCAAATTCAAATGGAGGCCTAGTAACGCTGAGCTCGAAGGAGTTTCAGGTACTCAGCTGTGCATCAAAGGAATGGTGACGTTACCACTCAGATTCTCAAGACGTGGTTCTCCCTTCTACGCGGACTTTTATATAGTTCAGCAGTTCAATTTGCCAGCTGACGGGTTACTTGGTCTACCAACTCTTCGAAAGAACATGATAGATGTTCATCCACGTAATAATAGTGTTACGTTTAAAGGTGTTTCCTACACAGCAATGAGTCATTCTGAACCTATGCTCACCGCTAGGACGAAAGTGTTGTCTACCAATCCTATTAAGAGGAAGGCGGATCATGCGTCAGAGATACATCTCGACCTCAACCACACACCTTCCCAGCGTGATTACAGCAGCAAGAGTTGGAAGATAGTACCTGCAATTTTGAAGAGTACTCTCCATTACCAGAATGAGGAATTCACCAACGCAACAATCCTGTGAGCTGAAGTGAACATTAGTTTCTGCAAATGATTCGTTCACTGCCCAGGGTGTGACAGGACGTGACTGCAGTTGTTGAGACTACTCATCAATCAACATCCTGTCAACAAAATTCTTTCGTATGGCGCCAACAACCCCCAGTTACCAGCACCCAGCACACACCCTAGTGATGATGACACATCCGGTCTGAGAGATGGTCTCAGCATTCTGAGGTATGGTGTTGTGGATGACGTTGTGTGACCATTAGCGGCGGTGTGCTGTACTCAGGATTTTTTGTGAACATTGACCCAGTCACCGGACCTTGGAATCAGCTGTGTCTGCTGTGAGATACACACACACACACAAGTCTATGGGATTGCGGCAGCAATTTCACAATATCACGAATCTTAAATAAAGGATGTTATTTGTGTGATTTTCTAGATATCACAACAATGTCGAAGTGCAACCAAATAAATTCCCAATTCGAGGTATTGTTGCGAATTGCCAACAGACTCGACTGGCCAGGATAGATCAAGTAGCGCCACATGTTAAGGTGATCGATCATCCTCAGGGCAAGACACGCCTGTTAGAGCTGCTTGCCGACTATAGACATATAGTAGCCTTGCCAGAGGAAACGCTACGTCAGACAGATTTAACATCCCATCATATAGCGTTAAAGGAAGGAACCAACCCTATTTACGTACCAGCTTATAGACTACCTCATAGCCAGCGCGCTGTAGTGCAAGATATGGTACAGGGTATGTTAGATGAGAATGTCATTAGACACTCAAAATCCCCCTTTAATAGCCCATTAATCCTCGTCCCGAAAAAAGATGGTGGATGGCGCCCTGTCATAGATTTTAGGCGCGTAAATGATCAAACAATCCCTGATAGGTACCCAATGCCTATCTTGAGCGACATATTGCAATCCTTAGGCAAGGATAATGCGGTATTTAGCAACTTAGATTTGCTTAGTGGGTATTGGCAAATACCACACGATGAAAAATCACGAGAAATCACGGCATTTAGCACGCCTCTAGGCCACTTTGAGTTTCTACGAATGCCATTTGGTCTCAGAAATGCCCCACTAGCATTTCAAAGAATGATCAACACCCTGTTTGCCGGATTAATTGGTAACACAGCCTGCGCTTATTTGGATGATCTAATAGTAGTCAGTAAGGACGTCGATTCCCATCAGATTAAACTGCGTGAAGTTTTGGCCAAACTTTCCACAGCAGGACTCAAAATAAAACTCTCAAAGTGCGAGTTTTTAAAATCCAGAATCCATTTCATGTAGTTGACGGTGAGGGCATACACACAGTTAATGATAAAGTCAAAGCTGTATCTCAGTTCCCGAGTCCTACCTCAAATGATCATGTGCGTAGCCTTCTCGGATTATCTGGTTATTATCGTTCCTTTATCAAGGACTATGCAACATTAGCATCGCCCCGAACGAGGTTGCTCAAAAAAGATGCAGTGTTCATATAGGATGCTGAACACGAGGAAAGTTTTACGGCATTGAAGACAGCGCTAACCAATGCCCCGGTTCTAGCATTCCCAGACTACACTCAACCTTTCACTCTCTGTACTGACGCTCCCGGAATTGGAGTCGGAGCAGTGCTCATGCAAGAGGACACGCGTGGGAAGTTTAGAGTGATAGCATTTGCAAGTCGCAAACTAATCGATGCTGAAACACGTTATTCGGTGACGCATTTAGAAACGTTAGCCGTTGTGTGGGCACTTAAGAAGTTCAAAGACATTATCTTTGGCTACAAGATAACTGTTTTTACTGATCATGCGGCAGTCACCGAACTGTTCCATGGCAGAAACTTATCAGGCAGATTAGCACGCTGGTATCTGACAATTCAAGAGTTTGACCCCGAATTTAGGTATTTACCTGGGAGGGCGAATGTTGTCGCCGACGCTCTGTCAAGAAATATAGCACCAGTTATGCCTGTATCAACATTCACTCTTTCGCAGCTGGAAGATGAGCAACGACGCGACCCATATTGGTCAGCTGTTATTTTTGCTCTCGAATCGGGCGAGGATGTTAAACTCCCCAAGTTATTTCTTCCCTTAAGTCAGTTTGAATTACGACATAACATACTCAATAGGACGAGAAAATCTCCTGAGGGTAATGTGTCTCAAATAGTCGTACCTGACACGTTGCGCAAAGCAGTAATGACATTGTTCCACGATGTCCCACAAGCAGGTCACCAAGGTCGTGATAAATGCTTAGCGGATTTACGAAAGAAGTATTTCTGGAACACTATGAAGAAAGACATAGAATTACACATAGCTAATTGTTTGGCATGTGCTCAACATAAAGGATCAACAGGATCACCTGCCCCGATTCTACAATATCCTACACCAGACCGTCCGTTTGACACAGTCGCTGTTGATGTGTTACAACTCCCAATGAGTCATCAGGGATCAGGATACGTCTTAGTGTGTGTGGATCATTTTTCCAGGTTCGTGGTCTTGGTCCCACTAAAAAGCAAAACGGCCGAAGCAGTAGCCTATGCATTAGTGATGAATCTCATATGTCCATATACTACGCCTAAAGTTCTACTCTCTGATAATGGAACAGAGTTCAAGAATGAGCTAATAGAGCATATATGTGCACAATATGGAATTAAACAAACTTTTGTGACAGCTTATCATCCACAGGCTAATGGCCTTGTTGAAAGAACCAATCGTAAAATCCTAGAAATACTGCGTCCAATTGTTAGTGGTTTTCAATACGCATGGGAGGATTGGTTACCGCAGGTTGCAGCGTCGATTAATGGGTCAGTTAATAGCTCTACGGGCAAAACACCCTACTATATTGTCTATGGTACAGATAAACGTCTGCCTTACGACATCCTTACAGAGGCGCCATACCCGGTATATAATACGGATGATTTTGCGGCAAAACAAATTCATGTCTTTACAGAAATTCATAACCAAGTACGATCACAGCTAGCGGCGTCACGCGCCGAAATGATCATCAAACAACATAAACATGCTAAACCTATCGCACTGAACGTTGGGGACGCTGTTATGTTACAGGAACCTGAAAGGAACTCCAAACTTTCGGCGAAATTTTCTGGTCCATTCCGCATAATCTCAAAAGAAGCAGGCAACAAATTCAAAATATGGAAGCCTAATGCACAGATCGCAGATGTCGTGCACGCGGATCGTCTGAAGAAGACCCAGATAAATGTTGATGATAATGTGATTGATACATCCTTACAGACTGTTCAGAAGCAAAATGTCCCAAATGACTATTGTATGAAACTACGTTCTGCGAGTAGAAGTTAACTCGTACTTTCGCGTCAGATGGAAAACGTCGACGGCCAACTACAATCAGCATTGGACATTCTTCATGGTCTCAGCACAGCTTCGATGAATTCGACAATAGTTTCATGGACGTTGTCGTTCAAGCTGTATCTCAACAGAATCGTGTTATTTCTCAAACCTTTCACGCGATTACTGCTCTAGAATCAAAGGTTAATGCAATCATAATGGAGTCTAACCAAGTTTCGAGGATTGTTACTAGGTTACAGAAAGCAATCCCGACGTTAGAATGGCTCCTTTACTTCACAGAATATTTGCATGCTGCTGAAATTTCAGTTCATAAAATTGTAACCTCTAAAAATGAACTAATAGACAGCATTGTAGATGCCGGGATAGGACGTGTGGACGCGAAGCTTGTGCCTGTGCAGACGCTTCTTGAAGCTTTAAAAATAGCCAAGTTGCAGTATCATTTAACTCCTATTTTCAATGACAATGAGGTTCACTATTATTACCCGCTGTTGGAGTCAACCCTCACGCACAACGCAATTCTGATCCACATTCCTATGCGAGGGCAACATGAGTTTAATGCATGGCATTTAGAACCCTTCCCCTGGTTTGTGAACGACACACTGTATACCCTAGATAGGCCTAAAGAACTTTTCTTAGTAGATGAAGAATATTCATTGTTATCAATAGAGGATTCTGAGGTACTGTCACGGTGTAAGTCGTCTTATCTACACCTACACGTATGTCCAGCCTACATGTTTGCATTTATTCCTGCTGCAGAGGGAATATGTGAATTGGCAGTCATACAACCAAATGTACGCACAGCGTTAGCGCAATGCAGTTATAGGCCAGTTAGTCTAAAGGCTGTGTTCCACGCTCACCTTCGCAATGTGCAGTATTTGTTCTTTCCAAATCTCACTACTGTAATTTCAAAATGACAAAATGGTGTTAAGCAGCTAGTTGTGAAAGGGCATTACAAGGCTCCTGATTACTGTGAAATCACTTGTAGTACATTACGAACCTTGCCTACTCATCAGCATTTTGCGTTAAATCGAAAACTCAAGTCTGCTTTAATTCCACTTCCTATAATGAATTTCACTATCAAGGATATTCAAATAGTATCAGAGAAATTAAAAGTGTTAGCTTTCTTGAACGAGACACATTTTGCTGATTTGAATAATAACTTGCCATTTTACCTGTCACGGAATTTGCACTACCAAGTCTTACGATTCCCTCTATTCTGTTAATTCTGGCAATAATGTTCCTGTTCTGTTATTACCGGGCAGTATCATCCAAATTCAACATTGTTCATAATATACTAACCCGTACGACACAAAAGTCTAGGTCCCCTGTAGTAGAGAATACCCCTACAGTAATTTCCCCAGCTTAGTGTCTACATATCTGTTTATAACATGGTTAGGGTTGTCTAGGATGTACTGTACTCTGTGAGTTATTTAGGCCTCACGGAGCTCGGCTGGTAGGTAACCGAGCGATGTAATAGGTCCCTGTCTCATCAACAGAACGTATTATATAAATGGGTCAATACATCTGATATTATATTCAGATTCACCACCCTGTAACTTTCCACTGTCTATGAGTAAGACATAAGATGGACACGTGAGTGGGCAACTCACCCAAGAGGGCGAGACCCATAGCTCAGCATTTCTGTAAGCACGCACTGCGATGCCCTTAAGCTTCAGTAGCTCACCTCAACTCATATCGTAAGGACGTGACCTAACGTTTATCATACATAAACGCCGTCCCTTTCTCATTCACTCCTAGACAGTGAGACTTATGGTTGATATACACTCAGGAATTATATATACAACCTTTTATAATAAAACAAAGGAACTGCCGTTTGGGTTTCGTTACTTAAAACCCAAATATAAATATGTGTGAACAGACTGGTTAATTGGACAAGCAGCGGATTCAACGGATTCAAGTTGGATAAGTTTAGGTTTAGGAGGGAGATAGGAAGAAACTAGTTCACAAATAGGGTGGTGGACGAGTGGAACAAGCTTAGCATCTTTGTAGTAAGTGCGGGAACTCTGGAAAGTTTCAAAAGGAGGCTAGATAGATTCATGGATGATAGAGAGTGGTAGTAACTTTCGACAGGAGCTGCCATGCACAGGCCAACCGGCCTATTGCAGACTCCATATTTTCTTATGTTCTTATGTTCTTATGCTCTCATGTATTGGATACTGCGGAAACAAGTTTACTGTAAATTCTATAACAGGTTGGAGTTCAGTTCCTTTTCGTAAAAATATTTTCTTTTTGGGAAATCGACGTCTTGTTTTGCTTCAATGAACCTTAAAGTTCTGATACTCGAATGTATACGGCATTACCACTCCATTATGTTCTAATCATTAATAACAGAGTACCTTTCTCATATCTGATTGGTTGGAGACCACAGACCTCCTCTCTAAACGTCCCCGAACTGCTTTTACCAATCCTTTAAGGTTTTGTTCCTCTCTGGGGATCCAGTTTATTAATTTCATTCATCCATTCCAGTCTTTGCCTTCTCCTGGCCCTCCTACTCTCAACTTCGCCTATTTATATTTATGTTATTATTCCCTCATCCCTAATTATATGACCAAATTATAACTCATTTTTCTTTGTACATTTCATGTATTTCTCTTGAAGTTTTACTAATCTTACTACTTATCCATTTGCTTTCCGGTCAGTGTAGCTTATTCTATACATTCGTCTTTAACACCACATTGGCCTCCAACCTCTTTCTGTTGTCTGTTGAAAGTTTGCAGGCATCTGACCGACATCAAGTCTTGCCACTTAAAGACTTTCAGCAGCCTATTTCTCAAATTGAAGTTATATCCCTTTTCATCAGGGCTTTGTTGTTTTTTTCTTGCCCTATCCTTGTTCTGATTTCCCAAATAGAAAAAAATCAACTTGTTTCACTGTTGCCTACCACAATTTTTATTTTATGATTTATTTCCGATTTGGAAACAACCATTACTTTTCCAAAAATCATTTGACGATTTTTTTTTATCTCTTCACTATCTGTGATAAGAGTAGTAGGGGGCAGTGAAATTTTGCTCAAAGCTGCACTCTTCAGGCATTGTTCCTTATACATATCTAAGACTCCATGCCAAATTTGAAGCTCATATGTCGAGGTTTAGTCTACCGCATTTGCTACTGAAATTTTTAAATTTACCTACAGTACTAGCCAAACAGCCGCTGTGGCGGTGCAATGTTCTGTTCAGTGTTTATCAACTTTTTTTTCAAAATTTGACGTCACTCTATTTTGATGGTAAGAAGACCGCCACTCGTGTGATGATAAAGAATGAGAAGACCGAGAAAGATCATTATGTCATCATGGTTGAGCCTGGCAATGAATATCTCTCACATGTGACTCCCAAGACTGGACACGGAAAGCAGATTGCCAAAACTATTCACGAGTTTCTGGTGGAGAAAAATCTAACCCAGCAGCCCATTGTGTGTGTTGGTTGTGATGGAACCAATGTAAATGTAGGATCAGAAAATGGAGTTATTCATCATCTTGAAATGTTACTTGGTCACCCGCTCCATTATTTCATATGTCAGCTTCACGGAAATGAGCTGCCTTTCCGCGCAGTTTTTTATCACTATGATGGTAAACCAAGTGGTCCTGAGCATTGGCGTGGTCCCATTGGAAAGCAGATCAAGGAGTCTTTGTCTGAGCTTCCAGTTGTCGCCTTCCAGCCATTCAGTTTCCCTGATTTCCCTGTGTTTAATGATGAAGTGGAGAAAGATCTGTCCTGGGATCAAAAATACCTGTATAGGATTTGTAAAGGAGTTATCACAAGTGTTGTTGAAGATGACTTGGCTGCTATTGAGCCAGGTCCTCACTGTGTGTCAAGGTGGAACACCTTATGGAGTAGAATCCTCAGGCTGTATGTAGCAACATCAAGACCCAGCCATGAGTTGAAAAGAATTGTAATTACAATAATAAAGTTCAGTGCTCCAATGTGGTTTTACATCAAGATACACACTTACGTAACACACGGCTCAAGGAACGTATTCCAGTCCCTGCTATATATGAAACACCTGAATAGTGAGGAGGAGACGATAGTGAAGAAGGCTGTCCAGAGAAATGCATACTTCGCCCACACAGATCAACTTCTTCTTGGTATGTGTGCAGATGAAGACATGACTGTTTGAGAAAAAGCTGTCTCAATGATAAGAAAAATTAGAGAGGAGAATCAGCAAAAGGAAGAATGCACTGGCAGATCTGAAGAGGAGGAGGAAGATTCTGATGCTGCTGTTGACGAGAGTTTGTTAAACTATACTGATGAGGAGGGTAAAGATGGAGATGGGAATGAGGATGTGCCTCCTGTAGTCAACATGAGAAAGGTGGTGACTCCGAAACTAAAGTGGCAAGCAAAAAACTATCATTCCATGATTAACTGGAGGAATGAACTCAAGACTGAGCCTCCTTACATTGCTTCTCTGTCAAATCTACAGTTTAATGACATTCTTGAGACACCATTAGTGGTGCCCAAGTGGCCAAACAGCACTCAGGCGGTCGAGAGAGGCATAAAAGTGATGACTGAAGCTTGCACTGAAGTGACGGGATACGAATCGAGAGATGGATATATTAGGCAAAGATTATTGTCTAGGAAAATGATGCCAAGGTTCCGCACAAAAAAGAATTTCAATATGAACTTGTAATGATTTTCTATACGGTGTACCTGTAAAATAACATGTGAATTAAATCGATGTCACCCATGTAAAATTTATCATTATCCTGGAAAACATTAAATGACACCTAATTTTTGGTATACACTAAAAGTTGACAAAAAGTCGTTCGTGATGCGGCAGGGTAAGTATGCATGAAATGGCATGAAATTTTGCACAGGTGTTTGTTACAGCCATACAAACGATGCCTGAAAAGTGCAGCCTGCAACTCAAATAAAAGTGTTTTTTCCCTGCCCCCTAGTGTACAACTCCTCTCCATTTTTCGGAAATCGTAAGAATGACAGGTTACTGTTGTTTACAGAGTTGCTAGAGCATTAAATATCTACTCAATACAGGGGTGCCATTGCAGCATCTATAAAAAAAATTAACCAAACAGAAAAACGTGATTTTGCTGAATTTTTCGTCTTCCTCCCTTTATTTTTTGCTTGTACATTACTTTTTTTTAATCTCAGGTTGCTTGGCGGCCCCACTTTGGACAATGAAAGCATTCGCTGATTGGAACATAAATGCATAAGACCATAAGAATGAAGGAAACTGCAGTGGTCCTATTGGCTCATACTAGGCAGCCGTTATATACCCAACCCCTATCATTCATATTTCAATCCAACCTATATTTGAAGCTTCCCAGCGTGTCCTAATTAATGATGATGTTTGGTAAATTGTTCCACTCATCCACTATTCTATTTCCAAACCAGTGTTTACCTATCTCACACCGAAATCTAAATTTGTCTAATTTAAAAATCACTGCTATGAGTTTGCTGCTGGTTAGATAGTCTATGTACCTTTGTTATATCAACTTTGTTTAAACCTGACTCCATTTATACACCTCGATCATATCGCTCCTCACTCTATGTCTCTCGAGGAATTGTAAATTCAGATGATTTAAGCTGCCTCTATACTCAAGGTTTCTAATGGCCAGGATTAGTACATTGACCAAAACTGAACTGTATAATCAAAGTTGTCGCACAAATGCTGACCACACTAGAGGAAAGGTCATGCTAGTTGTGAGTAGCTCTGTGCCTCTCTGAAGGCTGAGTTAGAGAAGGTCAAGTGCGAAAACTTGAGGTTGAAGGAAGTGATTGCGAGGAAAAAGGAGAAAGATGTGAGACGGTGAAAGTCTGTGTCTGATGACAACACAGGCCAGTGGAGGGTAGTGATGAGAGGAACGACAAAACTGGTGGTGAAAGAAGAGAAACAGGAAACGACAACAGTTAAGTGTAGTCTACTAAGTTTTTTAGTCATTTGATAGAAGAAATGAACATTAATATAGTGAAGGACAAGGCTGACAAGGAAGGTACAAAAACCTCAATTGTTGGGGCCTCTCACGTAAGGTACTGAGATGAGCGTTCTGTGTTAAAGACAGAAATAGAAGGGAGGGCGTTTGCCAGGAGATGGGTGGAAGATATAGTAGAAGGGTGGGACAATATCATGTCTGGTAATGGGAACAAACCCATTATTTGCCTCAGTGCAGGAGGCAATGATATTGGACGGTGTAGGATTGAGGAGCTCCTTGATAAGTTCAAGGCAGCTATTGACCAGATTAAGAGGGAGGGGTGGATCCCTATCATTTGTGGTGTCCTGCCTAGAAGGGGAATTGGCAGTGAATGGTTGTCTATATCAGTTCCATTTATTGACAGTTGGGACAACTTCTACGCCAAAATGACCCTTTATGATAGGGGGTCGAGGAGACTGCAGTGGGCACGGGCAAACAAAACAAAAATCGTGCTTGGAAAAGTGATTAAGCTAAATAAGGTAGAGTTAAGACCCGAATGCGACAATGAAATGACTTTTCTTTACGATTAATTTAAAAGTCTACGATGCAAACAATACAAGTATGAAAAATAAAATATATGAAATAGGGGGGTTGGTATTTACCCCAAAAATAGATAAACGTAAACGCGCGTGAATTACCTGTCGAATACCAAATTAAAGGATACAGATTATTCAAAAAAATTTAGACAGATTAGGAAAGGAGGGAGGGTAGTAGTCTATGTGAAGGATAATTTGAAATGTGATAACAGTAAGGAAATAAAAACTAAACTGAATACAGAAATAATTTGGATAAAATTGACTAATGATAGTGAAAATTTAATCTTACGAGTAATATATAGACCTCGTAATCTAGATAGGGGTAATTATCAAGTTATTTGTGATGAAATACGCAGGTTATCCAGACAGTCTGTATAGTTTTATAGTAGGCAACTTTAACTTACTGGTACCTCACAATCAGAGGATGTCATTGAAACAGTTCAGAACGGTTTCCTCAATTATCAAATAGTCTATCCCACCCGAAGGAATAATATTCTAGATTTAATTCTGTCAAATTGAGAAAACAAAGAACCGTTATGATTAGTTCTCAATTCCCTTGTGTATGGAGCTGAGAATGTCCTCCTAAGTGTCTTGGTGGTATGCAGTGATACAGTGACCCATTCGTAATAACATAACCACCTCAAGGGTTCCCTAGTGTCTCAGTTATTGTACGTTATTCCTGTTCCCCAGTTATCATCGTCCCCGTCCGTTCTTCCTCCGTCTGCCTTGCGTGAGGGTAGCTGCTAACCACAAACCAGGCCGTTAATCTCCTCTCACTCGCACCCCTCCCTCCTTACATTCCACAGTCCTCCCTCTCTCCCTCCCTCCTTCCCCAATTCTCCCGCCTAACCACCATCGAAACGTGGACAAGATAAATCTAAAGAAAAAGAAAAAACACAGGAAAGGGGTTAACACTGAAACAACTTAGCTTTCGTTTTTATTTAAGATATCTTCAGTTGCCTCTGAAGATATCTTGAAGGACGAAAGCTAAGGTGCTCCAGTGTTTCCCCTTTCCTGTGTGGTTATATATATATATATATATATATATATATATATATATATATATATATATATATATATATATATATATATATATATATATATATATATATATATATATATATATATATAGTATCCTGGTGGTCCAGCGGTTAGCGTTCAATGGTCGGGCTCGTGGGCCGTGGGTTCGAAACCTGGCGGGTTGAGGTGTTGATTGTATATATAAATATATGTTTATTTATTTATTTATTCAGTGTCTGTGTATGCTTCTTATGCATTTCCACTTTTTTTTAAGATTGAAGATAGGCTGGAGATTTGGTAAAGAGGTGCGGGTTGACTTTTTTTTTTTACGGGATTAGCCCACTAGGGCATAGGTCAATGACCCACATCAGGGCCTAGGGGCAAAATTATAATAATAATAATTATAATAATAATAATAATAAAATTATTAAGAAGTTACACAAATATTAAATAATAATAATAATATTAATTAACCATAAATAGATACAAAACAAAATAAAAGTGAGAAACGATATTATGTATGTTGTGTTGTCAAAGTAAAATAAACAATTGACACCCTGCAATTGTGTGTAAATGAGGCAGAAAGTCAGATCAGCAACCTGGGTCTTGGTCACAATTTTTGTGATGCCATATAGCAGCAGGGTCTACCATTAGACAATATGCTTCCAATATCTTTCGAGGTGGTAGTACTGTACCTCCCTGTTTGATAGCTGCCTACTACCTACTACCTGGTGTGGTCTGCAACATCTCCTGCCCATGAATCCCATCTGTGGGACGATCCTAGTTTTGAATATAGGAAACTGATAGGGCCAAGCCGGTAACTGATCCACTTTCTACCTACCTACGTGGGTACTTTAAGGGCCCTTGCCACTTAGCAGAAGCTCTGCCTACTAAAATTGATTTATACCCTGGACTATCTCTTTGTTTAAATCTCGCCTTCAGTGTTCTTCTTGTCATCAGTTCAGAACATTGTTTCGAATATCTTCAGTGTTTGGCAAGCGGAAGCCCTGGTGAATAACTTGACAAGGACACTTCTCTAATCCTTCCCATTTTGTTTGCTAAGAAAAAAAAAGTGTGTAAGACGATTTTAGAAAAAATGAAACACAAGGAAGAGGTGGATGCGAATATAAATCTTATATAGGGAAGAAATCTAGTAATTACAAAGGCAAAGTGAGAGAGTTATGTGATCAATTTACGGATATGGGAAAATGTAATACTGCAGCAAAATGCTTGTGTGGTTGAGGCTATGTAAGACATTTACTAGATGTACACGAAAAAGTAAAGCATGAATCATTATTAATAACTTGGAATCTCGTCCTGTAGAAAAGGTAGTGATTAGATATTATATAGTTCAATAAATGATAAGGGGAATGTGAGGTATCAGCGAAGTAGATTGTGTTAAGAGTGTGGAAGGTAAGCACTCAGTATTGTTAGTGAAGACTCTTCACTATCCTCAGACTGAAACTGTTGAAGGTTCTGCTGAGTGGGTCGGCCCCAGACACGCCTCTACTAGTATGCCTCAGCTCCACATCAAATCGGGTGTTTTGAATGCACTGTTCGACAAATTAAATAATATTGTAAATATAAAGAAACCCGGATATACAGTTCGCTCCACTCCTGGATTTACCACTTAGCGTTGCCAATACTCTCTTTCCCTGAGGTAGGAACCCTAAACTCTTAAACGTGAATTCAAATCATTCTTTAGTGAGTGGGGTGTGTTGGGTGTGTCTTTATGTGGGTGCGGGGGTAGGGGACAAGATGCTGGGGGCGAAGAGGGAAAGCTTATGACAGATGGGAAGAATTACAATGCTGAATATCACTTTGGCAATACTTTGGCATTACAGACGGGGTTCCTCATCTGGGTGTAGTCGTCTGTAGTTAACCAGATGAAAATAATAAAGTTACAATAGGATAAGAGGGGGATGAATTCATGTTCTAAGTTAGGTGTTCCTTGCAAAAGGGGGCATTTGTGAACAACTGTATGCAGCGAAGTTTTGTTTAATTCCTTGACTACGAGATGGAACTTCCCCAGTTAAAAAAAAAATTGCCTGGAGGTAGCCAGAATGAAATATGCAAGAAGACATCGTAATTAAGGGATTAATTAGCACTCAAAACAATCAGGAAGTGGGCACCACATATTTATTGTAATACAAACTTCATGTGAGAAAAATAGTTCAGTTGGCAGCTGTCCGATATAGAATCAGGAAACCACAAAGTTCAGTTGTACCAAACAATGAGGTTAAATGGATACAAAATTCACTATTATTATTATTATTATTATTATTATTATTTGTTATCGCCGCTGGCTTCAGCTACAGTGCTGGCGTGTGATGCCATTAAATCTTTCGACCTGTGACCTTGCCAGATGTAGAAGTGTTTACAGACAAGTCCTGGTTCTGCTGAGTGGACTGTCTTAGACTGGTGGCGGTGGCTGTCCGCCCCTCCATGAGACAGATCGCTTTCTCTAGTGATGCTGTGAAGACCAGCCTTCTGTCCGAGAATTTGTGCTGGGACGATTTACGCAGTACTGTTGTCTCTTGGAACACCATACTGATCTGCATTGACCCGCACTTGTAAGTACAGCCTAAGTGATGACATACCCCTCGGTACTGAAATATTGTTGAATAATTACGCCTACTCGTTTCTGCCTAACCTGGAATCATAAGGCAATGCAGAGTGAAGCGAAGCTAAGATTAATAGAGTTCAGGGTTGCCATACGTCCGTATTTTCCCGGACATGTCCTCCATTTAGGTCTCGAAATCTTCATCCGGAAGGAATTTTTAAAATTCTTCAAAAGTTCGTTATTTCATCTTCCATCATTTTCTCCACGGAAAAAAACACGAAACTGTAATGACGAGAGAGAGAGGGGAAGTGGAAACCGTAGAGATCTCGTTCAGTTTTTGTCAGCTGATAAGTCACTTGTACTCCTGTACGGTGTTGTCAACTTAGCTGTCAAATATTTCATTGATAAGGGGGTAGAAGTTGATGAAGTGTTTTGACCAAGTTAGTAACCTGAAGCAGTTTGTGGAAAATTACAAGAGTGATGAAGAATTCAGTAATCTGCCAACACATAAAAAGTGGACTAGATACTTTGAAAATTCAAAGAACATTGAATGCCACTCAGAATTGCTAAGAATTGCACAATTCTTCTTTGCTATATCATCTCACAATGCAAATGTAGAAAGAGTTTTTTCACTGATGCAAAGTCAATGGACAAAGGAAAGGAACAAATTGAGTGTTGAAACAATGAAAGGCATTCTGACTGTACAGTACGACTTCCGAGAAACACCTTGCAGTGACTTCTATACCTTTCTAAAGAGCAATCACCCAATACTGAAAAAGATCCGATCTACAGAAAAGTATGCATGGGCACATCAAGTCACACACACACAGTGGGGGAAGAAAACTGCAGCTAAGGGGATGAAGATGTTCAGCCTTAAGCAAAGGTAATTTTTTTTTTTTTTTAGATTTCTATACCATGTATGTTGTATAATTAGCCTGTGTGTGCCAGGCCGGGGGGTGGGGATGTCTTCTGGAGCGTCCTCTTTTTGGAATGTTCAGATATGGCAACCCTAATAGTTATGAACATTGTGTTATGTCAGTATGTTTAATAAATTGTAATTAAGATAAAATTGTGTGAGACTAACTAATTGTGTATCAGATGGATCACCTTGTAATATTATGAACGCCTTCTCCTCTGCAGGTTTTGACCACATCAATAAATATTGAATGCGTCAAAAGACGGGTTTCAATCATTCCATTCGACTTGCCCGTAACCTGAACGTCCTTAACTAAGGCGTTTACAGTCAAAACAAGTACGGGGTACGTCGAAGGAAATTAATTCTCAACTACCATGAGGAACAAAGGAATCACCAACGCCGGGAGTTCAGCATGAGACAACGTAGATCGTCATAACGTCAGCACAAGAGACAGTGACGTAGAGTGTCGTGTGTTTGAGTGAAGTGTTCAAATATCTGAGGAGTTGTCATAAAGTTTCGGCTCAAGCGTACAGGGTTGTAAGTGTTCGTTTGCGAAGAGCCAGCCCACGCACCCAGTGAACGAATATTCATTACACTTGGACAGTGTCATAAGGTTTCGGTCCGAGCGAACGGGCTGTTATTGTTCATTCCGGACAGGCAAGCCCACCCTCCCAGTGATTGTAAATAATAATAATTAACGGTTTATTGAAAAAGCTTGGCAGCCAGAAGGCTGAAAATATACAGTTACATATTTGGGGAATGGGTTTCGAATTACAAATAATATACAAGTAACATAAGTGACACAAATAAGACATATAATAACTAGATGGGGAAAAGCTCAAACTAGTTCATTTCAACATAGTGACAGTGCAAGGAGTAGTGTTTACTGGGAGTGAATACACTGGTTTATTACAAGTTATTGATAATTTTTACAATGGTTGGGACTGGGCTGTTCTTATAGCGATCAGTTCGTGCACGTATGGGCTGGATGCGGTTGTGGTGTCGAACAGCAATTCTCGGACTAGGGATCTCAGGTGGTAGTAGGAGCCGGTGTCGAGGATGGTGTAGAAGCTTCTTACCAAATTTGCAGATGAGGTCGTGGTGATGGTCAGTGAGAGTCGAAAGGGTCAGTGTGTTGAGCGCTTCTTGATATGTGGAGTAGGAAGGGGAGAGAATAATCTTGCATGCCCTCTTTTGCACTTTTTCTAGGTGTTTACGTTGTGTGGCATTTAGGGAGGAAGACCAGGTGGGGGAGGCATAAGTGAGCTTGGGAAGTATGAATGTTGTGTAAACACTGAGGAGCTCGTGTTGTAGTGTGCTGTATGTGGCCAGTTGTCAATTCTCTTTAGTTGTCTATTATCTCTTTGTATGGGCACACAAACGTACGTACATGTAGATATCTTCACTCAGGAATGAGGTTGGATAGAAACTCACGATGCGCTTTCTGTATATATATTGTTGTACAGCGCAGTGCTTAGGAGTGACTAGGTGAGGAGCTGAGAGAGATGTTGCTGGTCCAGTAGCTGAGTGTAGAATGTCCTCCCGATCGATCGATCGATGGATGACGTAAAGTGTGAAGAAATCTTGATGCCGATGCGTTGATTGGTGGTGCGGGAACTGGACTTGAAGAATAATGGTGGAATTTGGAGGGACTTGGGGGCAGGCGTGGCCGTATTTATACAATTTACCAGGATCAGGATCTGGGGTGCGCGTAGCGAGAGGACCAATCACAGAGGCTCAAGCGTAAGGTGTGAAACGCTCTGATCCTGAACTGGAGGTTGATGGTCGAGACTAGGTCGGCGATCGTACCCCCTTCGTCCTTTGCATAGACCTAGTCTCTCGGCGTAGCTGGCTGCACGCACACACTCTCTCTAACCCTCTCACCATGAACGGTTACGAGTTTGATAGCGTGGCGCGGATTCGTCCGGACACGCCGACCTGCCCCAAGAAACTAAATCTCCTAGTTCTCCAGAAGTTCTTTGAAGCTAATGGGATCGAGGGAGTCACCAAGGTGGAGCGACTAAAGCTCCATGGAGACATCAGGATCACCTTCGCCGAAAAGGGCATGCCCGCCCAGCTCGCGGAGATTCCTGACATCAACGGCATCCCATTCAAGATGATTGCCTACATGTGGGACAACTTGAAGCTGGGAGTAATCTCCCACGCCGAAATTGCCCACGTGGACCAAGAAGAACTAAGTGAGCTCCTCCAGGGGCAACTCCAAGTTGTAAAGAAGCTGTCCGACACCACTGCCCTCATCGGACACCACTCCACCTTACCCGAGGAGGCTCAACTGGCGTGGGTAACTGTGCCAGTCAAGCCCTACTGCAAACCGAATCGGTGTTACAAATGCCAGCACTATGGACACACTGTAAACAAGTGTGAAGCGCAGGAGGACACCTGCTCCAAGTGTGGCAGCCCTGGACACCGCTACACGGTCTGCCCCAACGAAGAAAAGAAATGCGCTGCTTGTGGTGGCCCACACTCCTCCGCCGACCGGAACTGCCCCAGATGGAAGGAGGAGTGCAAGGTAGCCAAAGTCCGCCTCGAGAAGAAACTGAGCTACAAAGAGGCCCTCCTTGCTGTACGCTCTCAAGAAAAGAAAAAACCAGCAGAAAAGAAAAACCAAAAAAAGAAAAACCAAGAAAAGAAAACTCTCAAGAAGTCGCCCACCACACTGAACCAAGAACACCACGTGGTCCATGGAGCTGAAGCCCCAAACCAAGAACACCACGTGGCCCGTGGAGCTGAAGCCCGCGCGGACCCCCTCACCCTCACCCTCTCTGAATTCTTCCACACCTATGAGAACCTACCTCACGAGGAAGACGAACTACCTCACGAGGAAGACGAACAACAAGACCCAAACACAAACGAATGGACAATTCAAGAAAGCAAGAAGAGGAGGAGAGTGAGAAGAAAATCGACCTCAAGCTAAGAAGACCAAGACATCTCCACACAAGAAACCAAAAACTCATTCAAGCCGCCCAAGCACTGAACATCCATTGCCCAACCCAACACGCTGCACCTGACGCTTGACCTGACGCCAGCCTGGCTTTGTCTTGTCGCCTCCCGTCTGCCCCCACCCCTGAACCCCTCACGCAAGCGGTGTCTAGCCACTGCACCTGTTCTCTCCTCCTAAAATTCACTTCCATCCTCTCTTTATTCTTCCTCTGAACCTCTTTCCCCCCTGTCACTAGCATCTTCGATTCGATTCGGCTGCACGCTCACTCTCTCTAACCCTCTCACCATGAACGGTTACGAGTTTGATAGCGTGGCGCGGATTCGTCCGGACACGCCGACCTGCCCCAAGAAACTAAATCTCCTAGTTCTCCAGAAGTTCTTTGAAGCTAATGGGATCGAGGGGGTCACCAAGGTGGAGCGTCTAAAGCTCCATGGAGACATCAGGATCACCTTCGCCGAAAAGGGCATGCCCGCCCAGCTCGCGGAGATTCCTGACATCAACGGCATCCCATTCAAGATGTTTGCCTACATGTGGGACAACCTGAAGCTGGGAGTAATCTCCCACGCGGAAATTGCCCACGTGGACCAAGAAGAACTAAGTGAGCTCCTCCAGGGGCAACTCCAAGTTGTAAAGAAGCTGTCCGACACCACTGCCCTCATCGGACACCACTCCACCTTACCCGAGGAGGCTCAACTGGCGTGGGTAACTGTGCCAGTCAAGCCCTACTGCAAACCGAATCGGTGTTACAAATGCCAGCACTATGGACACACTGTAAACAAGTGTGAGGCGCAGGAGGACACCTGCTCCAAGTGTGGCAGCCCTGGACACCGCTACACGGTCTGCCCCAACGAAGAAAAGAAATGCGCTGCTTGTGGTGGCCCACACTCCTCCGCCGACCGGAACTGCCCCAGATGGAAGGAGGAGTGCAGGGTAGCCAAAGTCCGCCTCGAGAAGAAACTGAGCTACAAAGAGGCCCTCCTTGCTGTACGCTCCCAAGAAAAGAAAAAACCAGCAGAAAAGAAAAAACCAGCAGAAAAGAAAAACCAAAAAAAGAAAAACCAAGAAAAGAAAACTCTCGAGAAGTCGCCCACCACACTGAACCAAGAACACCACGTGGCCCGTGAAGCTGAAACCCGCGCGGTCAACCTCACCCTCTCTGAGAACCTACCTCACGAGGAAGACGAACAACAAGACCCAAACACAAACGAATGGACAATTCAAGAAAGCAAGAAGAGGAGGAGAGAGAGAAGAAAATCGACCTCAAGCTAAGAAGACCAAGACATCTCCTCCACACAAGAAACCAAAACACATTCAAGCCGCCCAAGCACTGAACAACCATTGCCCAACCCAACACGCTGCACCTGACGCTTGACCTGACGCCAGCCTGGCTTTGTCTTGTCGCTTCCCAGCTGCCCCCACCCCTGAACCCCTCACGCAAGCGGTGTCTAGCCACTGCATCTGTTCTCTCCTTCTAAAATTCACTTCCATCCTCTCTTTATTCTTCCTCTGAACCTCTTTCCCCCCTGTCACTAGCATTTTCTGTCTGTCTGGCTGCACGCTGATTGGCTGGTCGGAGTGCAGCCGGAGCTCAGTTGGAAGTTGTAGGGGAGAGTAGCCACTACAGTGTGCAGGAACTCCGAGGGACTTGAGTCGGCGGAGGAGGTGGAGACGGAAACTGGAGGATTTGACAACTTCACTGACGTGAGGTTTCCAATTTAGTTTGTTGTCTATGGTGACGCCGAGGAGCTTCGTGGAATCTACAACCTGGAGTGTGTTCGGACCTAGAGTAATGGAAGGAGGTGGGACAATGTCGGAGGAGAGGTTGATGTGCATAACCATGGTCTTGGTATGGGTGATGGTGACATGGTTGTTGGTGGCCCAGTTTTGGAGACTGTTCAATAAATCCTGAAGGGCGGTATAGTTGGGAGCAGAATTGTTGACGCTGATCCCAATGGTGGAGTCGTCGACATATTTCCAGCAAGCAGGGGTTTCTCTTAGGGCATCATTGATGAGCATAAGGAAGCAGAGTGATCCCATCTTGGTGCCTTGGGGGACGCCACAAGTGAGTGACTGAAAGGTGGAGACAGCCCCTCGGAAGCGTACAGCTTGGCGTCGGTCACTGAGGAAGTCTGTAAGCCATGGTATAAGACTTCTCCGAAGCCCGAGGTCAATAGCTTTGTTGATGATTATATTGTGGTCGACTAGGTCGAACGCTTTAGTGAAATCAATGAAAGCGACAGCTACAGACGTTTTTCGTTTCTCGAGATGGCGGTATATGCAATCGAGAAAGCTGACAAGACAGTGAGTGGTGGAGGAAGTTTTCATGTTGCCAAATTGCTGAGGGTCTACGACTCCTGCAATATCAGCATAAGCCCAGTCGAACACAAAACTTTCACAGATTAAGCTGGGTATTGGGGTGATTGCAATAGGTCGTAGCTGATTTAAGGATTGTGGGCTGGTTGAATTGGGCACTGGTGATACATAAGAGGTCTTCCAGTCAGCTGGGCATCTGGCTTGACTGAGAGAAGCATTGTTGATGGAGCATAGGGGTTTAGCAAGTTCCGGGGAGAACTCCTTGAAGAGTTTCATTGGTAAGTCAATGGGGGTGGTAGAGCGTTTTAATTTTAGTTTGTCCAGGCGTTTTGCTACTTCAAATTCTTCTACTAAGTCAGTGGGAAGGGGGGCTGGTAGGTAAGCAGGGAGAGTGGTTGTGTCAAGCCGGGGGAGCGTCTGGCATATAGTAACGAAATGGCTATTTGTTTGCTCAGCTGCGTCAACATTAGTGAGATGGCTAAGGAAGGGGAGGGGGTGTGTCTTATTGTTTAGTCCACAGAGTTCTTTAAGCTTACCATACCATTGACTGGTGTTGGTCTGCTTCAGGTGTTGTAATTTGGTTGGGTAGTGGGACTTCTTTGCAGTGCGTATTGTGCGGATGACTCGTTTGCGAAGGGACCTGTAGCGGATGTGGTCATTGAGATGAAAGGCTCTGTCTCTGTTGCATAAGTCTTTTGATCCGAGGTGTGATCCAGGGCAAGTCAGCTGGGTGAGATCTGACGGACTTCTCGGGGAAGAAGTGGTGGTGAGCTTCCGTGGTGGTGTTGGTATAATTTATCCATTTGGTTTCCACGTCATCCACGCTAAGTACTTCAGTCCAGGGATGGTGAACTATCCACTGCCCGAAGAGGAGCACTGCAGAGTCAGTAATCGGCCTGTAGGTCTTGATGTAGGGTCTCTGTACTTGAGTGGGAGTGGCAGCTGGGGACCAGAGCACTGATAAGTGTGTGCTACACCCGATAGGAGGCATTGGTTGAGGTGGTTGGTACTGGTCCGCTAAGTCAGTTAAGATAAGGTCAAGGGTATTTTGACCGTGTGTGGGGAAGGTCACAACTTGTGATAGTGATAGCTGGTCCTGGATATCAGTGGTGTCAATTTCATTAAAATCCCCACATAATACTAACTTGGCACATGGGTACCTAACTCTGAGGTGGTCTGAGGTGGTAATGAGATGATTGATAAGAGTGTCTCTGGTGGGTGAGCGAGGCGGATGGTATGCCACACAGATTATGATGGAAGCAGTGTTGCGCGGGTGGGCCCGTGGCACAACACGTACCCATAATGCTTCCACATCTGCTGGGACTTGAACATCCAGGCGTGACGGGCGTAGGTCATCTTGACAGAAGAGGGCAACGCCCCCTCCGTGTCTATGTGAACGAAGGTGATGAAAGAGTTGATATCCCTCAATATGACACGTTTCAGGCACAATTTGCCAAGCCTCACATATGGCAGCGATGCTCGCGGCGGGTGACCTGACTGTAGTTGCCAGCTCGTCGAACTTGTTAGCTAGGGAAGTGACGTTGGATAGCAGTAAAGACGGGAGATCATACCATATCCGTGGAACTTCAGTGTGGTGGTATGGTCTGTCAGGGGTGGGTTTCCCCGGTTTCCTAGTGGAGGTTACGGTTCTAATAGGCTTATGTGTATGACGGCCTTGGCTATGGCTACGCGCGTGGGATATGTTCAGTGACTTGAGTCGCGCGATAACACTGCCATCAGGATAACCGTTCCCACGCTTTAGATGGTACAGAGTGCATCGGGAGTAAGTGATTGGTGGCCATCTGTTGATATCTGTTGTGGGCGGACGGAAGTGTTTGTCACTGACGGCACTTTGAGGGCCACTGACACTGGTAGACATCTGTTAATATTTGTCAGTCGTAAAGACCGTAGGTCTTTGTCCCTGGTGCTTGGGGTCGCCGACACAGTTTTCACGATATATGTAAACACCGCGGTGGTCCTTGTCACTGGCACTTTAAAGGTGACCGATAAAGTGCCCGCTGTCTGACTTTTCCTTGGGGTGCACTATCGAGCACTGTATGATAATCACTTATTGCACTGATGACTTGAATGCTTTGCTGAGAAAGTTCCTTAAGTGCACTATAGGAACACTGCTCCGTAATCAATCGTTTACTAATCACTAGAATGTTTTGCTGAATAGATCCCGGTGTAGTAAGGCTGGTAGGGCGTTGGGGTATAGCAGGGGGAGTGGCGGGGCCAAACAGACTCGGCCTGGCTGCTAAAACCGGGAGCGCTTTCGGGGCACGTCTTGTCTCACTGACGGTTGACAAGTGTACGTGTGTGTGTGTGTGTGTACACACCAGTGATCATAAAGAACAGCTGATCCGCCTACACCAGTGACGTACCGTGGTTTCACTGATGAATCATGCAGAACACCTACATAGTATATAAAATATCAAGTAGAATATGTCCTCTCTCAAAATAAGGTGTTGTCAAGCCATTTAACATCACAAAAAAAACATACTAAAAATATTTACTTATATTGAAATTCGGCTCTCCGAGAATTTGTAGAATTCTTATTGACATTAATATTGATATTGGTAGTTTATTTAGCCAGAAGAATGTTATCGCCGCTGGCTTTATCGTTGTTGTCAACAACCATGTGCCTCCCCCACCCCACACGGCCTGTTACCACACCAGATGTAGCGACTGGGGGGGGGGGGGGCGGTGCTTACCACCGGGAGTGCCATTACCACTGGCGTGAGCGCTGAGAGAGTGTCATGGATCTCATGACACAGATCGTCCTCTCGAGTGATGCCCCCCCCCCCCCCACCACGCGACCTGTTACCTCGAATTGAATTGAAACATTTTATTTAGCCCCTCCCCCCCCCCCCAAAAAAAAAAATTCAGATACAGAGTGGATAATAATAACAATATTAATATGGCTGAGCCAGTTGAGAACCTGAGCTCTCTTTGAGGCACCTGATGTATACTATACATTTATCTCAAGGAAGTATTATGTAATATTTAGTATCATCTGGAATAGTACAATAGCATGGTGGTAATAAGATGTGGCAGCTGGGCGGGAGGGGGGCGGTGTTTACCACCGGGAGTGTCATCGCCAATTGCGTAAGTGCTGGCATCGCCGGGAGTGTTTTCACCTCTGGCGTCAGCACTAGTGTCGGTGCTGACGTTTTTGCTGCCTTACCCGAACAGAGATTAGGGGGTGAGTGGTGTTTACGGCCGCGTGGCCACCTGGACTCTTTACCACCGGGAGTGTCATCGCTACTGGCGTAAGTGCTGGCGTAACGATCGTAACGACCTTCTTATAAGACCTCATAATTTTTGCCTGATTTACCTTCGTCTCGCAATGCTCCGAGAAATTCAGCTCATTGTGAACATACACACCTAGGTCCTTCTCACATTGTTTTAAATAGTGCAGATTCTACATTCCGTGGGGACACATGATACGCCCCTCACCCTTGGTACGCCCCAGGTGCATCCTCTTACACTTCGTGACAGTGAATCTCAGTAGCCATTTCTTCGACTATTCCTGGAGCTCACAGAAATCCTCCTGCAGCTCTTCACAGTCTGCTTGGTTTCTTGATTTCCCGAAATAACTTGGCGTCATCGGCAAACATTTGTATGGAGGAGTGTACAACGTCAGGCCTGTCATTTATGAAACAAACAAACAACAGCGGGCTCAATATACTGCCCTGTGGTACCCCGCTTGTGACAGGTACGGACGATGATTTCGTGCCATTAATCACCACACACTGCTTGCTGTCTTGTAAAAAGTCTTCTATCCACGCTAGGACATTTCCCGAATTCCGTACCCTTCCAGTTTGAATTTTAGCCTTTCGTGGGGTACACTGTCGAAAGGTTTGGCAAATCCTAGGTACACATTGTCGAGATTGCCACCCCGTTCCCGAGTACAGCTGCCTACTACCTACTACCTAACAACAACTCTTAGGAAACAAAATATCACCGTTTAACATAAGACTTCAAGCTTATTAGAAGAAAGGGACTGGTAACAACTATAGCACCATCACATAATGGGAACACCACAGCCGATTACAATGAACACGTGGTAACAATACGTTATATCCACAATAATATTAAATTACGACATTCGCTCAAAGGTTATTGAGGATTTACAGTTTGTATACGAAGACTACTTCTGTTTCCTTAATTAAATTCACCTTAGAAAAGGACGCTTTGCATCAACAGTGGACGTCAGAAGTGACAACACTTCCATTGCTAATGTCCTAAACAATTATATTTTGCATCTCCCTCTTCATTTAAAACGCTAATAACAGGTTTATAAAATTGCTGACTCTTTTGGGGTGTAAATATACCGCCAGTCTCCACAACTTACAGTTTAGTTCGAATCTTTTCTTTATTTCCCTACACACTACCACTACTAGAAGTCTCTGAACCACATCTTCGTCAGTGTTCATGCTTATCTTATATTGCTCTAACCTTTGGAAGGTGGCATGTAATTGCGATCCTGAATATATCTGATTGACTGGTATATATAGGGAATCATCGGTTGGATCAATACCATACATTTGGAGTTTGACACACTGTAAATGGGAAAAGGATGCAGTTGACATATGCTTTACGGATTAAATGCAAAGTTGGGGCTTTACTCTAAAAAATCAAGTTTATTGTGTTGAGTTGCGGCAATATGTAATTCAAAATTCAAGTAGCAGAACACAAGTCTCTCCTCAATTACCCTGATGTGGAAATACAGTTTGAGGGGGTTGCCACTGTTGGAGTATTCGTGCAACAGCTTCATGGAGTGACAATCACCTCGTGGCATAGGCATGAAATATTTGTGGTTTGGGTTGACAAAACCCTGGAATTCCAAAACTCACATTTCCGTTTGGCACTATGGGAAAGGTAAATGTACACATTTCTCAACACATCTTCACGAGTACGTGGCCAGGTCTTTGCTGCTTCGCTGGCACAGAGATGCATGCTTTGTGAAACACGTTTAAATATGGTAATGCCAAGCATTTAAACTTCCATTCTGCTAGTTACACAGTCATATTCGGCCGTAATGTTTAACGCCCCATCTGCAGCAGACCCAATGAAGTTGTTCAATGGTAAATCATGTGTAGTGAGGCACTGAAACAGCATGTTATATATTTTCACCAGTCGAACCCTGATTACCTTCAAATACTCCAATCAAATCCAGCATCGCGGTTTTGTCATTATCTCCCCAGATCAAAATGCTTCACTATCATTGCATGTGATTTACTTACTGAACAGTCGGTACTTTCGTCAATAATTACACTAAATTTATCTGTAATTTCCAAACCATGTTTTGAGTTGCACATTCCCCTAAGGCCTGCATGACGACCTTGCACCTGGTCCGTTTCGTTGCCGTTTGTGCGGCTGTCATGGAATCGGGAACATTCGCTTATTGAGGTCGTCAAGGTGGTCACCGAAGCTAAAAGAAATATTAAATTTATTTGGCTATACTTGCCACTGAAGATTGTGAGATCACATGCTGCTAAATGATTAAGGTTTCTGCCACCCTTACTTAGGACAGATTAACACGACCACTTATTGAACAGTGCCATTACATTTTGGGCTAAAACACAGGATGAAACAAACACTAAATCACCTGAATGGCATCATATTCTGCCAAAAACGCTGCGAATAGGACAGTTGCCTTCGCCGCGGCGCTCAGTATGGCCCCGGCAGGGTGAAGACGTGTCAGGTTACATAAGAACATAGGAATGGAGGAAACTGCAGCGGGCCTATTGGCCCATACTGGGCAGTCCCGTTTACACCCAACCCCTATTGCTCATATAAACATCCAACCTATGTTTGAAGCTATTCAGCGTATTCGAGTTAATGATGATATTTGGTAACTTGTTCCATTCACTCACTACTCTGTTTCCAAACCAGTGTTTACTTATTTCGCTCCTAAATCTAAATTTGTCTAATTTAAAACCATTGTTACGAGTACGCTCCTGGTTGGATAATTTGAGTACCTTTGTAATGTCCCCTTTGTTTAACCATGACTTCCATTTATACACCTCTATCACGTCGCTCTATGTCTCTCGAGGGAGTGCAAATTAAGATGCTTTAACCTGTCTCTATATTCAAGGTTCCTAATGCCCGGGATTAGTCTTGTCATTCTCCTCTGAATTCTTTCCAAGGGTTCTATATCCATTCTGAAATACGGTGACCAGAACTGAACTGCGTAATCCTTTGTATGAACCCAAGTACTTTATTAGCCTTGTTACGAGCAAAAACATATTGTTTACTTGGCTTAAGGTTCCTACTTATCATTACTCCTAAATCTCTCTCGCAGTCGGATTTCTCTATGGCATCGTTGTTCATCTGGTATCTGGTTTCCCTGTTTACATCTCCTATTCTGAGCACTTTACATTTGTCCACGTTGAATTTCATCTGTCATTTTTCAGACCATTCGAAGAATGTGTTTAGATCTTCCTGTAGTTTTGCGGAGTCCTCGTCAGATTTAATAACACGTCCTATTTTAGTGTCATCAGCAAGTTTACTTATGTTGCTGTCTATGCCGATATCTATGTCGTTTATGTATATAATAAATAATAATGGTCCAAGTACTGAGCCCTGGGGAACTCCACTAGTGACGTTGCTCCAATGGGACTTAGTGCCATTAATGCTCACTCGCTGTTTCCTGTCCTGTAACCACGCCTTAATCCATTTAAGGATATTACCTTTGATGCCTTGTGCTTCTACCTTTCTAATTAGTCTTTCCTGGGGGACTCGGTCGAAGGCTTTGCTAAGGTCGAGATATACCACATCATAATTGTGCCCTTCGTCCACCGATTCGAAAACTGATGAAAAGAATGTTAATTAGATTAGTTAGACATGAACGCCCGCTTGTGAAGCCATGTTGGGAATCATTGATCAACTTGTGCTTCTCCAGGTGGTTTCGAATAGAGTTTGAAAGGTTTCGAATAGAGTTTGAAATAGAGGTTGATCCAAGGCACCGCCGCCAGGCTGACCACAATGAGCAAACGTGCCACCCGGAGCAGAGGTGCTATCTTTGAGGAGTTCTTCCTTACCCATATGCGATCTTGAGGTGTGGTGGCGTTTCAACGATGATGTCTCGGCACTTAAGTATTTATGGCAAACCTGACGATATGCCTTGGTCGGAGTTTCTGGTACTCAAGCTAGTTAACAGCAAAACGTCCTTCGCTAACCAATCTTCTTGGAAATGGGGACGAAGAGGCATAACCAGGAGATGTCAGTTGTTGAGAATATGTTAGACGTTGACTCTCACAAGCATTAAATAATCTCCGTGCACCCATGTGGTATGCATACTGCATAAGATTTCACCAAATATGGTAGTATTGCAGAGAACCTATAGTTGAACATCAGTTTACTTGCACATACATGTAATCCACATAAAAGATATTAGTTATGTTGATTGAGTGTGTAATAACGACAGTAAATACACCAATTACTAAGACATACAGAGGACTACAGGAATCAGAACCTCTTAATTCACAAGCAACACCAAAGATGTTAGTGAACAATAATCCTAAAAGAAGCTTGTACTATGAGATTCAATACACAGACAATTTAGTCGGAGTAAATTTGTTACAGTTTGACATAACCGTGGTCCAAGTTCGTAAATACAGGTGTGTATTAAGAAATATTAAGTAGATTTTCTTAAAAGATACCAGTTTCCGTTTTCTGTACGAAACTGGTGCATGGAACACTTATCCAAAGGAAGTAAACATACTAATTTATCACAACAAATGCAATTGGACCAAATGCGAGACGATATTCGCGGATGATATAAGGAGCCTTACATAGTGTTTGCCAGACGAAAACCTCAGAAGTACTAATCAGTGTACAATCCTTCTCCTTTCACTACACGATGGTACCAGAATGACCATATCCGTTGACCTGTCAAATTCATCGCCTTTTCTACTGCATCAGCAACGAATTAATATGTTACTAACCTTACGTAAAATAAGGAAATCGTCGAATGATATCTGAATTTCATGTCCTCCTTTGGTATTGCATACTTGTACCCTTAAATTGGAAACCACAGGTTGCGAGTATTCCTTTTCGTACAGGCAGAGCTGCCGCCCGCTACTGAGATTACGAAGGAAAGGAAAATTGATTCATTACCACCGGTTTTAAGGTAACAAATAACCAACTAGACGAAGTACACGGTAAGCGTGATTAAATTTACTTGTAACACCGTACACAACCGGCAGTGAAATGCCACTTGTAATACCGTAAACAACCGGCAGTGAAATGCTACTTGTAACACCGTAAGCAACCGGCAGTGAAGTGCCACTTGTAACACCACGAGCAACCAACAGTGACCTGCTATCATCAAACAAATACAAGCAGTGAGTTGCACCACCAAATACAGGCGGTGAGCAGTGGTTCACCGAACAAACTTTGAGACCTAACCGGAACTGCAAATGAATATCAATAAAAGGACAAGAGGTTGTGGAAATGGATCCAGAGCAACGAAGGGGAAAGGAGAACAAGGACAAATGTGACCGAGACCCAGAGGTAGAAGTTGTCCCTCCAGAGGTGAACAACCGCGACTTTACGGCAACAGAAGCTGAAGGGGGCCACCCTCTGCCTGAACCTGAATGCTCAGCACCTGACCAGAATCCAGGGTTCAACATGATGGCAGACGTGCGACGAACTGTGACTGAAATGCTAGAGGCGTATTTCACAAAGGGGGAAGAAAGGGAAGCAGCACGACGTTTGAAGTTTGGGAATGGCAAATTCGAACAGTCTGAAGGTTCTCAGAACGATTCTGGGGACACAAGTCCTGGATGAATACCGACTGCTGATGCTATTTGTGAAGTGGAAACAATAATAAATAGTCTAACCATCACACCTGCGTCGAGCGACATGAGACCTGGAAGCGTTTACACCAGCCCACATTCTCCACGGTGGCCCACATGCTGATCTGCCATTGGGAGGATGTCTTCTGAAAGACTTGCATCAACGACGGTGGCGGCACGTGCAGTTCCTAGCAGACCGCTTCTGGAAACGCTGGGTGAGGAAGCACCTTCCACTACTCCGCAAAAGACAAAGGTACATAGAACCAACCTGTAATCTCCAGAAAGGCAACCTTGTCTTCGCCACCGGAGAAGATCTTCCTCGCAACAAACGGCCATTGGGCAGGGTCACGACAACAGTCCCGGGAGCCAATGGTCTAGTGCGCCAGGTGCTTGTGCGAACCGTATCTTGGGAGTTCTGAAGGCCAGTGACCCGTGTATACCTTATTCAACACGCCACACCGTAAATCTTGGGCGATTGCCCAACTCCGGGAGTGTTATCGCCGCTGGCTTCAGCTACAGTGCTGGCGTGTGATGTGTTACGAGTTGGGGATTTAGAATATAGTTAAGAGTCTACCCAGATCCCAACAAGCAACAACAAAAAAAAACAAAGACAATCGGACTGTAAAAGGGTAGACAAATGATGGGAGTTTTCGTTGTGTATAATAAAGTACCATGAATTCCTTAACAAAATAATCAGCTTCCTATAAATTACCCTTAACCATACTTAACCTAAACATTAACAGTATATACATATTAATACAACATAAAACAATCGTGAAGCAAGGTGGAGGTGGGAGAGGCAATACAAGATTACAAATACTTAAGTGAAGAGCTGAGATGGCTGACGAGCAAGGCTGAGTATTGTAGAAGACGGTAGGTAGTCACTGTGCCGTAGGTTTAGAGGATAGATGATCCTGTGGTCACTTCCCAGAGTGTAGTGCTCTCTCCTCGAACTCGAGCTGACAAAGAAGACTTGGAGGAAGTGACGCAACAACCAGGATATGGAGAAGGGAAACCCCGGAGTGGTAACTAAGACGAGTCATACTCGTGTCTCGTCCCTAGATGGCGTTGCTCGTGGTGCTGGGTAGGTAGATCAGGACAATAGATGGCGTGGTTCGTAGTGCTGAGTAGGTAGATCATGACAATTGGTGGAGGGGTTCGTAGCACACCCCACCTCCAAAGACCTCCGGAGCGCGGGCGCGAAGGAGGTGATCACCTGGTGCGTCTGGAGAGTGGCTGCTGCATTTCCACTGGAGCTCGGGATAAGGAGTCTGCAATCAGGTTGTCCACCCCCTTTATGTGCCGGACTAGTAGATTATAGGGCTGGGTGAGGAGAGCCCAGCGGAGGATTCGCTGGTTGGAGGTCTTGTTGGTTTGGATGAACGTGAGTGGGTTATGGTCGGTGAAGACTAGGGTTGTTTGTGGGCAAGACTGGAGGTAACATTCAAACTTCTTTATTGCCAACACCAGAGCCTGGGCCTCCTTCTCTATGGTCGAGTAGTTGGTCTGATGTTTTTTCAACTTGGCGGAGTAATATGCCACAGGGTGAAGGACATCAGTGGTTGGGTCAGGTTGTAGGAGCACAGCCCCAACTCCGACACCACTAGCGTCGATTTGCAGATGGAAGAGCAAGGTGTAGTCAGTGGGGTGGACTACAGGCTTGGAGGCAAGGAAGGCTTTGAGGCGGTGGAAAGACTGGTCGCACCTCTGGTTCCAGATGTAAGGGACCGCAGAACTGGTAAGGTCTGTGAGGGGTCCGGCCACGCTGGAGAAGTTACTGCAGAACCGACGGTAGTAGCCGCACATCCCCAGGAAGAGCACGAGTTCCTTCCTCGTCCTTGGAGTGGGGAAGGACAAGATGGCTCTAACGTTTGCGTCCTTGGGTCTCACCATACCATGCCCAACGATATGTCCCAGGTAAGTCAATGAGGCCTGCCCAAAAGCAGATTTAGCCAGGTTTATGGTGAATCCCGTCTCTTGCAGTCGTGCAAACAGTATCTCCAAACGCACCAGATGTTCGTCCCAGCCGTCCGACACCACCCCCAGGTCATCCAGGTAGGCGAACGTCCCACCTAGGTCCTGAATTAGGAAGTTGATGGCCCTCTGGAATGTGGCCGGAGCATTAGAAAAGCCAAACGCCATAACCAAATATTGAAAAAGACCAAATGGAGTTATAAATGCCGAGATTATTTTTGCCCTATCCGTGAGTCCCACTTGATAATATCCTTTCAACAGGTCCACGGTACTGATAAATTTTGCACAGCCTATGCTGTCTATTATATCTTCAATCAAAGGTAAAGGGTAGGAGTCTGAGACAGTGACCTGGTTCACTTTACGATAATCGGTACAGAAACGAAAAGTGCCATCGGGTTTTGGAATGAGAAGGCAAGGTGAAGCCTAGGGGGAGGTACTAGGCTCAGCGAAGTTATGTTTTAACAAAAAATCTACCTCATTTTTCATAATCTCTTTTTTTTGTGGATTTAGTCGATATGCTGATTGCCTAATGGGTTGTACATCATCTGAGATTAGCTTAATATCATGTTTAAGTATATTGCAAAACCCTGGGAGGTCTGATGTGACTTTAGGAAATGTTGATAATAACTTAGTGAGATCTTTTGCTTGAGATGGATTCAGAACAGAAAAATACTCATCCAAGTTGTTGAGTATGTGACTGTTAGCAGGGTTTTCTTTAGGTAGAGGGAAGTCTAAATTCTCCAATAGGTCCATGTCATCTGTCTCCGGCTCCGGCCCTGACAAAACTGCATGCAATACAGGTAGGCTTATAGCCTCTGGGATGTCTTCCTCTGACTGCCTGGAATGGTAAAGTTTCATGAGATTAATGTGAACAAGTTGTGAATCTTTTCGGCGATCAGGAGTATGGACTATATAGTTGAGGGGAGATAGTTTATCAGCAACTATATAGGGACCAGTAAACTTGCTTTTAAGTGGAGAGCCTGGAATGGGTAGAAAGAGTAACACGTTGTCACCTGGTGAAAATGATCTTTCAACTAATTTAGGTTGGGACTTCACCATTTTTTCTTGGACTTTTTTTAAGTTTCACTGAGCAATGGTTCGGACTTCAGTTAATTTGTCCCGTAAAGTGTCAATGTATTGGGAAACTGTTGCGGGCTTAATAGATGGAGTGTCAAACCACTGCTCCTTTACTATTTTAAGGGGTCCCCTAATTTGTCTCCCATATAGTAACTCGAACGGGGAGAAACCCAATGACTCCTGGGGACATTCTCTGATGGCAAAGAGTAACAAGTCTATGCTTTCATCCCATTCCTTTTGGTGTTCTATACAGTATTTTTTGAGCATTGATTTGAAAGTTTGATGGAACCGTTCCAAGCAACCTTGGGATTGTGGGTGGTAAGCCGAAGATGTACAATGGTCCACACTGAGGTCTTTCATCACCTGTTTGAAAAGATTGCTCGTAAAATTGGTGCCCTGATCGGATTGGATCTCTTTAGGAATGCCCACTGAAGTGAAAAGGTGCAAAAGGTGTTTGATTACGTTTTTTGAAGTGATGCTTTTAAGGGGAAAAGCCTCAGGATAACGTGTACTGGTATCCATAACTGTGAGCAGGAATTGATTTCCCTTCTTAGTCTTTGGTAATGGGCCCACACAATCCACAACAATCTTTTCAAATGGTGTAGAAAATACTGGGATGGGCTTAATGGGAGCTGCTGGTATACTTTCATTTGGTTTCCCTACCATTTGACAGATATGACAAGATTTTAGGTACTTTGACACATCCTTCCTAAGTCCAGGCCAATAATAGTGCTGGAGGAGCTTTTTATATGTTTTCAAGATTCCCAAATGTCATGAAATACCATCACGGGCAAGGGCAATTAATGCTGGTCTGACTGAGGAGGGAATTACCACTTGATGTATTTCAGACCACGTGTCTAGATGGGCAAGCTCAGGGGGCCTATAGGCCCTCATCAAAACCCCTTCATGATAATAAAAACACGGAAGAGTGTTAAAATCTTTACCCTCAACTGCTGCATGATGAAGTTTATTCAAAGATGGATCAGATTGTTGGGCTTTAATGAGCTCATCCTTACTAATGGTCTTATTGTACAGATCTCCTGTGGGTAGGAAGATATTAGAGGTGGTTTTAGATGAAGAGGGCCCATTTCGCACACTCTGTGACCGGGTGACAGCACAAGATGGGAAAAGATGAGGAATAGTTTCTTTAAGGTCAGTGGTGGAGTTGACAGGTAAGGGAGAGTCGACTGTCTTTATGTTAGGAACCACTAGATCTCCTACCAAGTTATTACCCAATAATAAATGAATGCCGCACACAAGCATTGGGTCTTTCCTAATGGCTATTTGCACTTCCCCAGTAATCAAGGGACATTGGAGGTGCACTTTAGCTAAAGGATAGGAAGAATGGGACGAGAGATCTGAAATTAGAACACGCTCATTAGTAAATGCGGTAGATATATCAGGAATGACGTTAAACAGGAGGATAGATTGTGCTGCGCCCGTATCACGTAGTATACGAATAGGGAAAGAACGAGACCCCTCCATGATTGAAATTTTTTCCCTCATAGGTGAATGAAGAGAAGAGATCCTCATGGGGCCTTTCCACATTGGTGTTTGCTATTGGTTTGGATTTGGGATCCAGGGAACTTCTTTTAGCAATTCGACACTTTGGGTGTTTACAAGTCTGGATCGTATGGCCTGGGTTTTTACAGTAAGAACAAGTAAACTTGGTTGCATCAGGGGTAGGTGTGGGACCTTTCGACCTACCACTCACGCTCCCAAGGTTATCATCAGAGTAGGACCTAACAAGTCGGGAAGTACCAAGTTCTCTACTGCCCAGTGACTCCACCAGCAAGGCGTACGCATCAGCCAGCTCAGCAGCACGCCCTGAATTAACCTCTCCACGCTCCTCCACATGCTTCAAGATGTGAAATGGTATCTTGCTCTTCCACTCCTCCAGGACTACCAAATTTAACAAATCCTGAAATGTGGAGGTCTCTGTAGCCTCTAACCACTTCTTAAAAAACCTAAGCTTTTCTTGAGCAAACTCAACAAAGGTGTGTGAAAATGGTTTGGTTAGTTTACGAAACTTCTGCCGGTATCCATCTGGCGTGATAGCATAAGAGGTGAGGATATTATTTTTTACGTTATTGTAAAGGCCTAGGACTTAGGGATAGAAATCCCTTACCAGGCTAATCAGGATCTTAATAAAGGAAAGTCAAGGACCATGGTTTTCCGAGGAATAACAAACAACCGTTAGAGATTGGCATCTCTTTACTATAAAAATATAACAAAAAACTCTGACACCACTCAACAAACATCAAATAATTACGGGAGTCAAACAATTAAAGGAATCAAACAAATAATGGGAGTCAGCAATTAATGGATTCAAACAATTAAATGGAGTCAACAATTGATAGAATCGATCAATACAGGGGAGTCAGCAATTAATAGAATCAAACAATTATAGAATCAAACCATGAACAAATATTTCCTACGGCAGTGGCCCTGGGGGAAGGTTCTGGAACACGGTGATGCACACTCAGGGTAACGAAACATCCACTTCGACTCCACACTCAGCGACGTCTTGAAAAGGCAGGAGAACACCGGGGCACCGACGGAATGTGATGAACTGATGGTCGTGGTATGCGGTAGTGGTAGATGACCAGAGAGTTGGCAGTTGATAGGTGAAGGTCTGGGAACACAGCCCACGAGTCCAGGACTTATGATGAGATCACAGCCAGAATTTGACGGACAGCAGGGTAGCTAGATACTGACGGTATGGCGGCTGGGTTGAATCTGCCGGCGGCGGAGATAGTCGCTGCCGTTCTCACCTCCGTCCAACCACCCCAAGTGTCGTCTGCACCAGCAAACGAGCGAGTTAGCAACGGTAACTAGCCGGAGGATCGTTTCCGCCCTTACAGTTATCATAGTCATCAGTCTGGTCTAAACAGTTATAAACTCTACGAGCCTTACCACATAATTTAGGAACTAACACCGACACCCACTGGTCCTTAGGCCACTCATTCTTCCCGGCTATTTTCTCAAAACTCCTAAATGACCCGTCCATATCGAATTCATCAAACCCGGGAATAAGGGAAGAAGCAGTAGCAGGGTTAAAAGCAGCTAGTTTCTCTTTTAATGCCACTTCTTTTGATTTAAACTCCGATGTTAAGGTGACTTGTCTCTCTCACCTGTAGTTCTTTCAGTCTAACCTCCTGCTCCAACTTGGCCTGTTCCATCCTTTCCTCATGCTCCAACTTGGCCTGTTCCAACCTTCCCTCATGCTCCAACTTTTGTTCCAACTTGGCCTGTTCCAACTTTTCCTCATGCTCCAACTTGGCCTGTTCCAACTTTCCTCATGCTCCAACTTGGCCTGTTCCAACTCGAGTTCTTTCATTTTGATTTGGAACTCGAACCCAGCTCGTTCTAAGGCGTCTACTCTTTGTGCTTTTTCTTGAGGGCTAGCCAGACCTGAGGCAACTTCTGGGTGAGGAGGGGTGGTGGATAGTGGTTGAAGTTTCTTGGACATGGGCGTTAATCGGTCAACAGCGGATTCTTTTAAAACTTCTTGTTGAACCAACACTTCAATCACATGATTTTTTAACATTTCCTTAGTCATTTGCTGCGAAAATGGGATATTGTAATAGTTGGCTATTTCTTTCCATTCTTTCTTCAGGATATTAACACGTAATTTAGCTACGGAAGGATTTTCAATAAAATCCTGGAGATCAAAACCTGAGGTGGCCATTGTTAAGAAAAATAGGATAAATTAACTAATGGTCAAAAGATAAGATAAGTGGATTACCCTAGAAAATATCACGGCAGTGGATAACCAGAAAGTCCCGGAAACTACCCAAGTTATACCTAGGGAAATTACACTTATGATTATTGTTCTTCTGAGAAGATCCTTAGATAAGGATAAGAGACTTGAAAGAGGTAGGGCGTATTACTGCATTAATATAAAGATCCGGATTAACAACCCTGATATACTTGAAAGAGGAAGGGCGTATTACGGCATTTATATAAAGATCCGGATTAACAACCCTGGAGTTTGGTATGATTGACCCTGAATGAGATAATGAGAAGAACAATAATTGAGGCCTTATAATTATGGGGTCCTGGTAGAGCGGGGCATCCCAAGATATCACTTCGCCCTAAACTAGTGACTATGGAACAGCCTACTCTGGAGTGAGGGTACGGCATTAAACAGATCCGGATTCTTCCCTACACTCGATAAGACTTACCACACGACTGCCACGTGTAATAACAGGTAAGCCTTATGACACTTGGAACCTAATATCCTACGTCTGTCCCTCTTACTGTATGGTAATACCAATATATGCACACACATATGAAGGAAACTTTAAACCACCGTATAGCAATTGTGAACAGAAGTGACTGGGAGGAATAATTAACAACGAGTAACAAGGGAGGAAGGAATATGGTACTTAAGGTCGTGTCCTGTCACGGTTGCCATTGTTACGAGTTGGGGATTTAGAATATAGTTAAGAGTCTACCCAGATCCCAACAGGCAACAACAAAAAAAAACAAAGACAATCGGACTATAAAAGGGTAGACAAAGGATGCGAGTTTTCGTTGTGTATAATAAAGTACCATGAATTCCTTAACAAAATAATCAGCTTCCTATAAATTACCCTTAACCATACTTAACCTAAACATTAACAGTATATACATATCAATACAACATAAAACAATCGTGAAGCAAGGTGGAGGTGGGAGAGGCAATACAAGATGACAAATACTTAAGTGAAGAGCTGAGATGGCTGACGAGCAAGGCTGAGTATTGTAGAAGACGGTAGGTAGTCACTATGCCGTAGGTTTAGAGGATAGATGATCCTGTGGTCACTTCCCAGAGTGTAGTGCTCTCTCCTCGAACTCGAGCTGACAAAGAAGACTTGGAGGAAGTGACGCAACAACCAGGATATGGAGAAGGGAAACCCCGGAGTGGTAACTAAGACGAGCCATACTCGTGTCTCGTCCCTAGATGGCGTTGCTCGTGGTGCTGGGTAGGTAGATCAGGACAATAGATGGCGTGGTTCGTAGTGCTGGGTAGGTAGATCATGACAATTGGTGGAGGGGTTCGTAACAGATGCCATTAAATTTTCGACCTGTGGCCTCGCCAGATGTAGAAGTGTTTACAGACAAGTCCTGGTTCTGCTGAGTGGACTGTCTTAGATTGGTGGCGGTGGCTGCCCGCCCCTCCATGAGACAGATCGCTTTCTCTAGTGATGTTGTGAAGACCAGCCTTCTGTCCGAGAATTTGTGCTGGGACGATTTACGCAATACTGTTTTCTCTTGGAACACCATACTGATCTGCATTGACCCGCACTTGTAAGTACAGCCTAAGTGATGACCCACCCCTCGGTACTGAAATATTGTTGAATAATTACGCCTACTCGTTTCTGCCTAACCTGGAATAATAAGACAATGCAGAATGAAGCGAAGCTAAGATTAATAGAATTATGAACTTTGTGTTATGTCAGTATGTTTAATAAATTGTAATTAAGATAAAATTGTGTGAGACTAACTAATTATGTATGAGATGGATCACCTTGTAATATTATGAACGCCTTCTCCTCTGCAGGTTTTGACCACATCAATAAATTTTGAATGCGTCAAAAGACGGGTTTCAATCATTCCCTTCGACTTGCCCGTAACCTGAACGTCCTTAACTAAGGCGTTTACATTATTATTATTATCATTATTATTACAGTATACAGTATGTGCAATTTATGGTGCAAAGGTGATATAGCTGCTGTTTTAAAGGTGTTAATAAATATTAAAGTTTTTATGCAGTGCACCGAGACATTAATTAGAATAAATGTCCTTCTCTACACATTCTGAGCGTTTAATTGCACCCTCAACTACTTCTTGCTTATGTACCTGTATATTCCACGCGTCTTTTTTTTTCCTTTTTTTTTCGGGCATTAGCCCACCCGGGCACAGATCATGTTTCATGACCCATATCATGGCCTGAGCAAAAGTACGTCGCCCTGCTCTGTTCCTTGCCCACGGAAGTCGCCACGCAAGTCTCAGAGACCATCACCAACCCTCCAGCTGACAACAAGTTCGCTGCCCTGCGGGATGCTCTAAAGACGCGTTTCCAGCGGTCCCACACCAGTCTCCTGCAAAACCAATCCTGTCTCTCCCTCGGCAACTCAACACCTGCACGTCTCTGGGACGAGATGTGTTGACTGAACTCCCGGCACAGACAGGCTTCCCGACACTATCCTGCGCCAGCTTCACGCGCAGAAGCTCACCACACAAGTTCGCATCACCCTGTCCGCAGTAGATTACTCTACGACACCGGATATCTACGCAACCTCGGCAGACAGAATATTCTACGAGTACACTGCTGCGCACCTCGCCGCAGCGGACAACCCAACGGCCACACCATTACTTACCTCCGATCTTGTCAACCGGATCAACGCTCCTCAGTCGAGCAACACCTCACAAGACATCAGGGATCTGCTGCAGTCTCTACACCGCAGGATGGACACCACTGAGCAGCTCTGCTCCTCCACGCCTGCTGCTGGGCCTGTTCCTGCCCCACTCACCGCGTCCTACAAATCCCGACGTCTTCGTCCTGCCCCGGAAACCGCCGCCAGCTCCCAGCACAGTGGACCTACCCTCTGCTGGTACCACCAACGTTTCGGTGCCAATGCTGGACATTGTGAGCCCCCCCTGCAACTACTCGGGAAACGGCATCAACGGGGATTGGTAGACGCCACAGCCCCCGTCACTTCAGGCGTCTCACTACTGCACATCACCGACCGCACCTCCGGCAGGAAATTCCTCGTCGACACAGGTTCATCGGTCAGCATCATCCCTCCCTCACTGCATGACACATCAAAGCAACCCTCTTACGACTTGTTCGCTGCCAACGGTACCCCTATCGCCTCCTACGGCGCACACATCCTCGCCTTAGAACTCGGTCTTCCCAAGACTCTGCACTGGTCATTCGTGGTCGCAGACGTCTCTCAACCCATCCTTGGCTTCGACTTCCTCACCTTCCACAACCTCGGCATCGACCCAAGCCACCGCTGCCTCATCCATGAGCCTACAGCACGCACGATCCGGGGTACACGTGCCGCAGACACCGACACTATCAACTGCCTCTCACCGTCCAACGAGTTCTCCCCCGTGCTCGAGAAGTTCAAGGAACTTTTCTCACCCCAAGTCTCTCCACCACCACCTACGTCGGGAATTTTCCACCACATCAAAACTAAAGGACCTCCAGTCTTCTCACGCCCTCGCCACCTTCTCCCTGAGCTCCTCAACGCAGCCAAGGCGGAATTCAACAGACGGCATCATTCGACCTTCAAAGAGTCCCTGGGAATCGCCTCTTCACATGGGAGGGTATGTGGTGACTACAGAGCTCTGAACCTCGTCACCAAACCTGACAGGTACCCTATCCCGCGTGTCCAGGGCTTCACCACAAACTCCATGGCAAGACCGTCTTCTCGAAGATCGACTTGGAGCGTGCCTTCCACCAGATCCCAGTAGCACCTGCAGATACCCAGAAGACAGCCCTCACCACTCCATTCAGTCTCTTTGAGTATGCCTTCATGAGTTTTGGTCTACGCAATGCAGCCCAGACCTCCCAGAGGAACATGGACCACATGCTTCGCGACCTCGATTTTGTCACTGTCTACATAGACGACATTCTCGTCGCATCTCCGACGCCTGCCGAGCATCATCACCACCTACAGCTCCTTCTCCAACGCCTGCAGAACAACAACATGAAAATTCATCCTGCCAAGTGTGTCTTCGGAGCCTCCTCCATCGACTTCTTCGGTCACAGAGTCTCGCTGAGCGGCATCCACCCCCTACCACAGAAGGTAACCGCCATTAGGGAGTTTCCCAAACCTGAAACGGCGAAGAAACTCCGAGAATTCCTGGGTTTAGTAAATTACTACCACCGCTTCATTGCCCACGCTGCTACCGTCCTCGTCCCCCTCTACGATCTTCTCAAGGGACTCCCCAAGACGTCTCAAAAGCCTCTACTTTGGACTCAAGAGGCTGTTACAGCATTCACCACTTTCAAGCAGCACATCACACGCCTTACCCTCCTGGCTCACCCTGCATCCAACGCCCGGACCACTCTCACAGCAGACGCTTCTTCTACTGCCGTGGGCGCCGTCTTACAACAGAAGATCAACTGAATTCTAATGCACGTTGCCTTCTTCTCACAGCGGCTTCAACCACCACACCTCAAGTACAGCGCCTTCGATCGAGAACTCCTGGCCGTATACCATGCTGTCAAGCATTTCCAGCACTTCCTCGAGGCCCGTCAGTTCACCATCTTTACCGATCACAAGCCCCTCGTCCACGCCTTCGCTTCAGCCTCCCAGTCACATGCACTTCGTGTCCTTCGCCACTTGGCTTACATCTCGGAGTTCACCAGCGACATCCAACACATAAATGGCAGCCACAACGAGATCGCTGACACCCTCTCTCGTTGTATATCCAGCATTCTTCCCTCATCTTCACCCATGGATTACAGACAGCTCGCTGTGGCTCAAGAGAACGACGAAGACCTTGCAGCATACAAGACATCTCCCTCAGGTCTCGCCCTTCAAGAACTCCCCGTTCCCGGCACGAACATCAAGTTGTGGTGCGACATGTCCTGTGGGCAGCCTGGACCGTTCGTGCCTCACGTCCACCGCCGCGCCATCTTCGACCGCATCCATGGTCTCAGCCACCCAGGTGTGCGGGCCTCCTAGCGCCTCCTCAGGCAACGTGTCATCTGGCCCGGCATCAAGGCCGATACTAGGAAATGGGCTGCCCAGTGCCTGGCATGCCAGTCCTCTAAAATACATTGACACACACGGGCTCCCTTAGAAACCTTTCCTATACCCAAAGGACGTTTCCAGGTAGTGCACCTCGACATCGTGGGACCTCTTCCTGCGGCAACACCTACATCTTCACCTGCATTGACCGTTTCACCGGGTGGACAGAAGCCATTTCCAATGCTACAGCAATCTGCCGTCCGCGCCTTCCTGTCCTGTTGGGTCTCCCGTTTCGGTCCCCCCACGACCGTCATCACTGACCGAGGAGCCCAGTTTGACTGGGACAAAGAAACTGCAGACAATTCAAAACTTAGCCCTAAGGGAAGTATACAACATCAGATATCCTGACAGTCACCAACCGTCAACTACACCAACGAGCGCAAATAGAACCCCTAAACGTTTACCTACACCAACACTCAAAAAGAATATGGACAAAGTTAGAAGAAATAGAGACAGGACCAATCACAGAATGGATGGAAGAGACAGAAGACGGAAGAAGAGAACACTCGTGGTTCCCTCGCAGTAAAAGAAGAGCCCTAGAACCCACACCAACTCCACTCTATTGAAAGATGCAACGTTACCCCAGTGACAACCTTGGCAGCCCTACCACTTACAACATTAGATCATAAAAAGACGGGATGTTCTTAGCAGAAACACAAGTACCTGCCCTAGACTCCTCACCATTGGCTAGGACATAAGACCCGAAAATGTAAGTCATAAAATTGCAATATTTGCTAAACATGCAAACACCTGACATAAATATAACACCTAAGACGAAAATTAGCCGAAACACAAACACGAGAAAACAAAAGCACTTGGATTGAGCCCCAAGACCTAGCATTCTACTACTACTTTCCAATTTCCTCGCCTTTCTTCTTGCACTATCCACCAACCCCAAGTCCCTCCAAATTCCACCATCATTCTTCAAGTCCAGTTCCCGCACCACCAATCTAATGCACCAGCATCAAGATCTCCTCATACTTTACTTCACCCATCGATTCGATTCGGAGGTCATTCTGCTCAACTCTCCTGAACCAGCAAGACCTCTCAACAGCGCCTCGCCAACCAGCTCCCTCAGCAAGCTCCTCACCCAACAAGACCTCTGAGCAAGCTTCTCACCACACAGCAACTCCCTAGCACTGCACTGTACATACAATATATATTTACAGAAAACGCATTGCGAGTTTCTATTCTGCCTCCATCCTGAGTGCGAGATATCTTACATGTACGTACGTATGTGAGCCCATACAAAGAGAAAATAGACAAGAAAAGAGAATTTGACAACTGGCCACATACAGTACAGTATGCTACATGCTTAAATAATGAAGAAAATTTGACCTGAGAATCTTGTGGCAGTCCTCGTTCCTCGTAATTGAGTTGCCAATTCATTAATATAATTTCTTCATTATTTAAGCAAATATAAGAACATTCGGAAACTTCGTATGACATTAAATAACAATGAATAGTTTATTATTATAAAAATTCTACCTTTGGATTGTTTAATATTTACCCTGACAATGATACAGCCGAAAATAGATCCACCTATCACAATCACCTTTACAGACAGCCTTACTTTACCAAGTATTACCAGGAGAAATTGCGAGCACGAGATCCAGGGAGGGTTCGGTGCATCTTTGGCTGACTGTACATGAACTGTACAGTAAGAGGGATGTTTGTACATTATAGGAAATCCCTCAACTTGATAATAGGGGGAGGCATCTCGCAGGATCTATGCTCGTGTTCAATAATAATGTACAAGAAATAAATCTAAAGAAAATTGTGAGTCAAAGATATATACGAGTATATCGTGGTTTTCGCTATATATTAATTTTCTATTATAGTTAACCCTTAAAAGGTAAAGAAAATCGTCTAGTAACGACTTGGCAGAGAATGGACATCCCAGGGGTTGGCCTCGCCTGTGTCCAGGTGATACTGGAATCTGTGTCAGATTAGGGAGCTAGGATGGGATCCAGGTGTTACCAAAGAGCCTATTCGGTAGATAAAGTAACCTTTATATTTAATACTATGGGCGTTTGTGCCGGTGCTGTAATATAGGTTGTTCTTTAAAAATACGATGCTTAAATTATCAAGCCAGCCTGGATACTTATCCGTTAATTTCAATATAAGTACTTGGAGTACCATTCTTCATTGTTGTTTATAACCTTAAATACCATAAACTTTCCTCACTATGGAAGAACTTGATAACATGATTCTGAACTTCGGTGTTTAGGGGTAGTTATTGTAGTGATCTCACGTTCAGTCCATTGTTTACTGCCCCCACCCCGACTAAAAGATAGTTGGGATCAGGACACATGTAAGACTAATGTTGTTGTAAGTACATATTGGAGTAAATGTGTTCTTGACCAGAAAGAGATGGGGATGGATATGAATAAGTGGTTGTCAAATGTGGTAAGTAGGGTACTAGTGGGTAGTATGAAGATTTTGGGAGCGAGGAGAAGAGGCCAGGGCAAGGGACTCAACGAGGCGATGTGGGATAGTCTAAAGCCGTGGTCACACGAGGGCCGATATGAGCAATTTCTTGCCGGAACGTTATTTCCATCAATGTTCTAGACATTCGAGCAAATTTTTTGAAAAATTTCCTGGACGACCGTGATTGAGTACTCGTTTATTGCTAATCTTTCCATCTTTGGTATTGTACGTTAGACGGATGAAGAAAGCGTTTCAAGGGACGGTATTGTTAATCCTCAAAAGGTATTGTGTTTATAGGGAGGTAGATTATGAGGCAGTCGAAATGAAGGCTGAGGTAATCGAGTTTTGAACTAATGAGAATTGAAGCAGGTAAGATGTGAGGCATGTGAATGATGAGGTAAATGAGGAGTAAGGCATTTACTGTTGAACCAGGTGAGGAGTGAGGCAAGTGTATGGTGAGGTAAAGGAGGAGCGAGGCAGTTACCGGTTGAGGCAGGTGAGGAGTGAGGCAAGTGTATGGTGAGGTAAAGGAGGAGCGAGGCAGTTACCGGTTGAGGCAGGTGAGGAGTGAGGCAAGTGAATAGTGAGGTAAAGGAGGAGTGAGGCAGCTACCGGTTGAGGCAGGTGAAGGACGAGGCAAGTGAGGGATGACACAAGTAACCTATGAGGCAAATAAATTGTGAGGGGGTGATTTGTGAGAGTGGCAATGCGAGATGTAAGTGAAAAGTGAAGCAGATGCAATACAAGACATTTGAAACATGTGAATTGTGAGGTAAGTAATGTGGCCGGCGCTGGTCATGGTAGGTGGTTGTGAGGTTGACGAGTTGGAGGTGTCAGATGAGGTTGTGGGAAGAGGAGCGGCGAGACATGCGAGAGATGAGGCAAACAAGAGATGAAATAGGTGAGGCACGATGCAGATGAGAGATGAGGCAGGTGAGAGATGAGACTATAGTTAGGTGCAAGTCAGGTGAGGCATGAGAGGGGTAAGATGAAACTACTGTAGGATGAGGCACGTGAAGGGTGATGCATGGGAGGGGTGAGGCAAGTAAGGGATGAGGTATTTTAAAGTCGAGGTAAGTGATGAGAGAGACAGTTGAGGAGAAAGATAAGCTAGCTAAGACAAATATATGGGATGAGGAAAGTGGGGGATTTGTCAAAAGATGGTTAAGGCAGGTTAGGGGTGAGGCAGTTGGAGAGTGAGATAAGAAGAGTTTGTCAGGTGAGGGGTGAAGCAGGTGAAGGACGAGTCGCCTGAAGGGTAAGGTGAGTCAGGTGATGTGTAAGGCAGGGGTAGCACCGTAGAGTGATCCATAGTTAGGCTTAGGACGGCACGAGTGTTTACTGAGGGAGGATGTTGGGTTCCGCTGGGGGGAGCTCTCTTGGTAATGGTTATCGATCCCTTAAACAACTGGCGGAAGAGAGTCTTGCACCAGCGCGGTAGAGGAACTTTACGGCAGGCCCTTACGCCACGGATTCCGAGAGAAACAACTTTGGTAGATACCTTATTCTTAGGTGTTCGGTGCACGACCGCGATTGTTGACATCACGAGTCGAGTACCTGACGTGATGAAGTTTTCTAACGAAATATTTGCTCCGACACGTGTTGGGAGCTAATGATTACTTTGTGTTCCCGTGATATGTCGATATAACGGATATCACTTGATCTGCTTTCATTCAATGATTATATTCATATATGGGTGCCAGCTGTGTATTTTAAGGAAACAAATAAATACAGAATCTTGAGTAAGCAAATTTAGTTATGAGAATAATGTTGACCTTAAGTCTAACCAATACGTATCACTTAATGATTATAAATTACCTCGATACGTCAATGATTTGTTTGTAAAGTAATAAATATTAATTTACTGTGAATCCCAAAGAACCAGGAAAACTGAAGCATGATATTCATTATTCAATATGTACGTTAGAAAAAATTCTCGCCATTTGTAAATGGTATGTCAATACGATACAAATATGAAAAATAGTTAATTTAAATATTATATACCACTAAAACGAATAAAAAAAATATGTAATTCATTTAGATGTTTAGACCCCTTCACTGGAGGCATAAATTTAGGTCTGCTCTATTCAAAGGTAACGGGCTCTTCTTCATCTTGGGAACATCTTGACGACCGTGTCTTAACTTTGGTCTGGTAGAGGTCAATAACCCAAGAGTAACCAGGTCAAGTGGCAGCTTTAATAGCAGAAAGGCCTTAGAGGTGATCTTAAAAGGTTCGTTGAATGGGAAAAAAAAATTATATTTTAGGGCCTTGAGCACGTCATCACTCAAGTTGCCAAAGCTTCTAAAGCTTATCTGGAGACCTGGTAAAGGATGTGTTTATGGCAGAATAAACTTGCTTGCCCTTGTTCACGAAAAACAATTTCTTTGTAACCAACACAATTAGAGTGACCCCCACAACATTTGACTTCTTTTTCTGTTATACCTTGATCATCAACATCGCTCTAATTTTATTCGCGTTTTTATTTAAATCTCATAGTTGATATAGCGCTTTAGTCTTCAGAAAGGCTATACAATATTATGGTTTCTCAGCCAAGTTATACATCTGGAATGATGAACTTTCTAGCATCAATTATCTAAGGATATTAAGTTGAACATGAGAATGATTACCGATAACTTTGTCAATGTTGTGCTAGGATATTCACAAGACATATTAAAGAAGGTTATTGTAAAGGCCTGGGACTTTGGGATAGAAATCCCTTGTCAGCCTAATCAGGATCTTATAAGAGGAAAGTCAAGAACCATGGGTTTCCGAGGAATAACAAACAACCGTTCGAGATCGACATCTCTTTACTACGAAAATAAACACAAATTGACACCACTCACACAAATATCAAATAAACTATTACGGGAGTCAAACAATTACGGGAGTCAAACAATTACGGGAGTCAAACAATTACGGGATGTTTCCTACGGCAGCAGCCCGATGGAATGTTCTGGTAAAGCAGTGATCCGCTCTCAGGGGGAAGGTCCTGGGCAGCTTCCTCACTTGACGCCGTCGTTGGTGGGCAAGGTTTTGCCACACAGGAGAGACGCCAGGGCACGGACGGTGGATAGGGCGTGGAGGAAGTGGTGATGACGTGGCAGCCGCGGTAGTAGGTGTCCGGAGATTGACAGCCAAATAGTGAAGGACTGGGGAATCAGCCCACGAGCCCCCGATGAGTACACAACCAGAGTTTGAACGAACAGCGGGGTACAAGTACAGCTGTGTTGTCGGCTGGGTAGTGTCTGATGTGTGACGAAGCAGCAGCGACCTTCTCACCTTCGTCTACCCCCCCACCCCCCCCGCAGTGGTGGACGCGAACAAGCGGCGGACAACCATGCTGCTCGTTACCGCCCTTACAGTTACAACGTTACCTTTTTAGCTTTAATCTAAGTTCCAGATGAAAGTATGGTTATAGAGGCAGTATACAACTAACACCTGAAGGACTTTATTGAGTTTGTTCATTTTTGCACAACTGTTTTAATAATAATACTGAATAATGAATGTGATGAGACAAGTGTGTGCCATTAACTTTACCAAACATTAAATAACCTAACGAATACTAATCTCAATTTACCAAACCTAACCCAGTTTTAGTTCCCATTTCCAAATACAGTATGAAAATATAATTGTCAGAAACAAATAGGAAAATGTTACTGCGAATTTAATTATGTTCAAAGTTTGTGCTGGGTTAGCTACTTTTTTCGCAGGCTAGTTAGGTAGGTTAGGCAAGGTTAGGTAGGTTAGAAGAAGGTTAGGTCAGACTTTAATAGGTTCTGTTCATTGTCATACCATTTTCTTAATATTATCCAAACAAGTTCTCCTAAAAATTTGGTGCAATTCCATGAAGTACTGCCGAGGTTTTAACCATAGATATGAGAGTAACCTTTATGTTATATCTAATCAGGAGTAGGAAACTTTACTTAACTTAACCTAGGTTGCTGCTCATGTAAGGCGTTCATGGTATAATACAGTAGGTTAGGTCTGGTGACCATGAGATTTCTTGAGAAATTTCGCTTACAATAATGACACTAGAAAATGCTAAGAAAGAAGTATTTTTAACCCATCTAGTAGTGTGTAAAATGTACCATATATCTAGTAGTACATTACAACATAGGGGATATTTGATTTATGATTTAGTATTGTACTGCATATGATACCGTTTTGCGACTTCCAATTGCCAACAATACTGGTTGCTCAAAGTGGGCAGGGCTTTGAAGAAGGAAAATATGGGATAAAATTCTATAAAGAACACCAAAGAAACCTTTACAAGATTTAAAAGCCTTACCTAACTTAAAAAATCCTAAAACTATAAATGACTTACCTTATTCTTGTTTTCGGTGGTTATTGTATTGATGTAGGTTTCGTTGTTCAGATAAGGGTGTCATGTCGAGGTATCACAAGTGCACCCTGCGTGGGTCTAATTTTGTTATGACACCCCAACAAGTTAGCTAGTTAAACTTAATGTCAGGTTCATCCATAGAGGCCAACTCTAAGCAAAAGGTTATTTAAGAATGATTCCAGGGGAAAGGGGTGGACATTATACAAAGAAGGAGCTTTTAATATTTAATAACAATAATAACTAATTATAAAGAAAATAAATTCTAACAGATAACCCTACACCAGTTCCCTAACTAAACATATAAATATCCTAACTAGATACGGACTAAAATATGGGGACAAGAGTACAGATGAGCCAGAAAAAAATTAAACCATCTACTTCTCTCTGCGGTAAATGTTATGGTACGACGGTCACTTGAAACGCAGGAACCCGGGGAAGGTGGAGGTCCTTAGGGCGAGCCACTGTTCCAGGACAGAGGATGAGAGTGAAGAGCGGTTTATGGCGAGATACAGGTCTCTCATCACCTTAATGGTTCACGGGAGATGCTAGAGTGTTGTGGTAGAGGCTAGGGAGACGTGGCAGTGTTGTTATTGAGGCTTCAGATTTCAGATTTGCCCCCGAGGGGGCTAGTTTATTGGGCACCCCCTTACATCCTGTGCAAGGTGAAGCGCAGAAGCGTTTACAGCGCCCAACAGGGAAGTATGAAAAGTTCATACTTGCCTTTATGACTCGTACATTAAGGGCGTAAAAGCCTGAAGGGTCCTAGGTTTTGTCAAGTTACATAAAGTGAGAGAATGATGAGTGTGTGGGGGGAAAGTTCCCGGTACATTTCATCTGTTTATGGCAAAGAGTGGCAGGTCCCTAATAATGTCAAGGGCCAGGCCTGTGACTAGGAGGAGGGATATCTGGTCTGGGAGGGAAGAGGTGTTGGTAACGGCTGGGGACCTGTAGGAGGAGGTTATAGGGCAAGTGAGGATGTAGTGAGAGAGGGTGAGAGTCGGGTTGGCCACAAAGCTTACAAACAGTGCGGTGAGGCTCAGGGTTGCCAATGTACTCCCATAGGTACCTGTACCCTAGGCGCAGTCTCATGTATATAAGCTGTTGAGATCGAGTCAGGGATTGATATTCTTTGTAGTGGCGGTTGTCGTCACCGGTTACAGCGTCATAGTGGCATAGTGTGATGCTACCCCGTTGTTTCAGGTGTGTCCAATTTTCGTTGAATGCCTCTCGTTGTGTGGCGTGTATGCGAGATTTGAGATGATTCAGGGAGAGGGCGAGAGTGGCTTCAATATCTTCTTCTTGTGTAGCTTCTTTGGCAAGCCGATCAACAGTGTCACAGGATCCAAAGAAACTTGACATGGATGTCATCAGTTTGTTCTAGCCCGGCAACAGCGGTTAGGGTGTGTTGGGCGGCAGGGGAGGAGGGGGAGGGTAATTTGAGCCTCGCTAGCGCAGAAGTGCTGTCACTGATTATAAGGAGGTTCCGGCGTTCAGTGCGAGCATAGGTCGCCCCCTCATGAATGCCCGCGAGGATGACTATGCTTTCAGCATCAGTGGAGGAGGCCCAGTCGTGAACCCTGATTTTCCTGCAGGCCTGGCGCTCAGGAATCCACGCAGCTGCCCAAGCGCTGCCCAGCGTGGTAACAGACCCATCACAGTAGACGAGGATAGGAGGGTGGGAGGTCTTTAGAGAGGAGGCGACATCATTAATCTGCTCAAGGCAGTTAAGTTTGAGCATATACCTCAGTTGGGTGGATTTACGACCAGGGAAGGTGTGGACGACAACATCAACACACGGGAAAGTCCACGGCGGTAGAGGCGGACGAGTGTACTCGGGAGGGAGAGAGGTCGAGGGGGTGTAGAGGTGATAACGCAGGATGTCAGCAGCAGTGTGGATGGGCCAGAGTTGAGAGGGAGGGGGGAAAGTAATGGGGACAGGCCAGCGCAGGAGGGTGTTAAGATGTGAGTTCAGTGAGCGCGACAGGGAGTCGGTTGCTCACTGCGAAGAAGTTTAACACCAAGGATGGCATTGAAAGCAGTAATTCGATCGCAGACGGGAAGCAGGATTAGTTCGCGCTGCATGACTTCTATTCTGGTGGTCAAAGGGCAGCCGAGGATGAGTCTCATCGTTCTGTTTTGGATTTTCTCTATGCTTTGTTTCTCACGCTGGGAGGCAACTACAAGGACAGGAGAGGCATAATCTATGACAGCTCTGACGATGGCAATGTACATTAGACGTAGGACCCTGACAGAGGCTCCTTTGAGGCCGTGAGTGAGGGACTGGAGGGGCCTCGTTCGTTGGCGGCACTGGGAGATGACGTGGGCGGTGACAGCGGAGGTGGTGGTTCTGGTAGTGGCTCGCACAGGTAGACCAAGGTACCTGTGGGTGCGTACTTGATCGATGTCTTGTCCTTGCAGAGTCAGTGGTGTCTGACGCCGGAAGCGTGAGATGAACTTGGTTTTAGTGTGCGAGATGATTAGCCCGAGTGTTTGACAGGTCCGGGCGAACGTGGCGAGTATAGGTTGTTCATGTTGCACTGTAGTAATTTGGAGGAGAATATCATCAACGTAGCTTATGATGTGACCGTCTAGGGCGCGCTCAGTAAAGATGACGTTGAGACGGCAGATGGAGTTCATGAGAACATTGAAGAGTGTAGGGCTGAGTACACCTCCCTGAGGCGTGCCAAGATCAAGGTCCCTGATCTTAGAGTAGTGGCCCTGAAAACGGACACGGGCCTGTCGATGGGAGGGGTAGTCAGCAATCCACGTGAGGAGTTTGCCCTTCACATCCATGTGAGTGACGCCCTCAAGGATCACTTCACTGTTGGCTTTATCAAAAGCACCCTTGAAGTCGACGAAGAGGGAGGTTTTGGCGGAGGTGTTTGCCATGTAGTGAGCGATGCAGTGAGCAGTACTCTTTCCGGGGCTTCAAATTTTCCAGTGGAGGCGGTGGCGTATCATGCGCTCCATCATCTTTGAGAAGCAGGAGATGAGGGATATTGGACGATATTCATCTTGTCTGCCTGGTTTAGGGACTGGGATGGTGGTGGCAGTCTTCCATAAGTGAGGCAGCTGACCAGTATCATAAGAGAGGTTAAATAGACAGAGGAGGGGGTTACTAGGAGTAGCAATAAGGGCATTTAACACCTCATATGTGACGCTGTCATCGCCTGGGGCGGTGGAACGACCACGCTTAACAGCATTTAGTAGTTCACACTGTGTGAAAGGCACGTCAGTGTCTGCAAATAGGTCTTGGTACTCGAAGATGCGCTGTCGGCGTTGTGGTTGCAGTGCGAGGGTGAGGTCTCGTACAGCGGGTGGTAGCGCATCAATGGAGGCGGCCTCCTGCCACGTCTGGGAGAGCGCCTCAGCTCGGGCAGCTGGTCTGGGGGGGAGCGGGGGTCTAGCGTTGGTGCCCCGGGCACGGTTAATGGTGCGCCATATATCACTTATAGATGTAGACTGGTCAATAGAAGAAGCAAAATCAAACCACTGCTTCTCTCGTGCGAGAGTGATGGCAGATTGGAGCTCTTTATTTGTGCGCATCAGGAAGCGTAGAGAGTCAGGGGAGCTGGGAGATTTCTTCCACTGGTCGACTGCTATTCGGTGCCATACTCGGATAGACTTAACATGAGGGTCACGGTTAACGTTCCACTGACTCCTTAGCTGGCGGTTAGGGCGGCGGTGTTTTGGGACAGGGCGGAGGAGGTCAGTGCATTGTTTGGACAGATCAAGTTAGAGTTGGTCTGCGGTGGTGACAGTGTAACCCTGAAACCATTCAGCAATGGTAGTGATGAAGGCAGGTATGTTGGCAAGGGGTAGGCTGAGCCTAGGGCCCTTGGGTGGAGCGGGTATTCTCACATACTGGAGGGTAGTGTGGATAGGGAAATGGTCACTGTGGGGGGAGTGGAGGATGCGGGTGGAGGCGGTGAGGGTCAGAGTAGAGAGCTATTTAGTCAAGTTTCCCTCCCCCGATGTGGGTGGGTGATGGAGGGCAGAGAAGACGTGCAGGGTCATCAGTGGTTTGTAGGTAGGAGAGCCAGGAGTTACCCCGGGAGTTTGAGTGGGGCCCCTGGGAGCCGAGACTAGGGTGACGGGCATTGAGGTCCCCCACAAGGAGGGTGGAGGTGATATGGTGTGGTAGGATAGGTACAGTAGGGGTGGAGGGAGGCACATAGACATTGACAATATTGAGGGACATACCTTTTAGTGTGATTGTGATGGCATGTGCGTCGGTGGTGCCGTCATCAAGGGGGACGTCGAGAGGTTGGTAGGGGACATCCTTCTTGACGTAGATCCGTAGTCCACGTGCATGGCTTCGTGGTAGTCCGTCGATGCGGAGAACAGGAGTGGATGGGCTCTCAACACATGTGTAGCCACTGAGCACATAGGTACCAGCAGCACACCGCGTTTCTTGGAGGCACAGCACGTCGATGTCTTCAGTGTAGACGTAGGTTTTGAGGGCACCAAACTTGCTTTGCAAGCCGTTTATGTTCCAGGTGAATACCTGCAGTCCTGTAGCGTTGCTATCCATTGTGGTGTATTAGACTGATTATCCCTGATGTGGACGGATGGGCCTTAGATGCTGGCATGTCGGTGGAGTATGGGTAGCCGGGGGTGGAGTCCTCAGGTCCAATAGGTAGCCCTGGTGGAGACAGCACAGACACAGGAGCAGGCGAGGCTTGAGGTGGGTAGACAGGTTGAGGCACCACGTGACGTAAAGATGAGGCAGGGCTTGGCTCGGGGGCCCCAGTACACACAACCTGTGAGCAGGGGGGTTCACAGGGGGACTACCAGCTTGTGTCAAACCAAAAGAGGGGAGTGACTAGGTGGCAGCAAAGGGCAGGAGTTGGCGGTGTAGGTCGGAGATGGCGATACAGAGTGTAACCAAGAGTTTCTCAACATGACTGGTAAATTCTTGGAAGAGGGACATGATCTGTGTCATGTCACTGGAGAGGGGTTGTGGGGGGGCGCTGGTGGTGGCACAAGGCTTGACAGCATCAGGGTAGAGATGGGGTTGTGGGGGGACACTGGTGGCGGCACAAGGCTTGACAGCGTCAAAGTAGCGACTGGGTTGTGGGGGGGAACTGGTGGGAACACGAGGCTTGATAGCGTCAGAGTAGAGACGGGGAGGAGGCTCAGTAGTGGTTGAGTTAGGGAATGGTAGGTGCTGTTGTGGTGCAGCCTGGTGAAGCCAGGCAGGGGCAGGTGACCCAGTAGACTGAGGGGGGCGTTGTGGTAGACGCAGCCCTTGGGGAGGCCTCTCCCCTGGGACAGAAGGGCGACTGGGGCACTGCCGTGAGTCAGCATTGTGCCGGCCGCCACAGTTACAGCACCTGGGCTCAACTACATAGCCCACACCACCCCTATTAAGGTGGTCTTTGATTTTCTGGGCACAGGCGGCGGAGTTGTGGTTGCGTGAGCAGAAGCGACATCTAGGACGATCACGTCGGCAGCAGGCAGTGAAGGTGTGACCCCAATGAGAGCAGATAACACAAAATGCAGGCCCAGGATGATAGGGCTCTGCATAAAGTGGTGGAAGGATTGGATGGGCTTCCACAGTGGTTGCACATACCCTTCCCTTCCACGTGACAATAACAGCAGCTTGTGGAGTGTGTCCCCGGTAATATCGACGTATACTGAGTATATTAGAATTAAAGTCACGTGCATCTTCGATGTCAGCGTATAGGGGGAATCGTTTCACTAGGATGTGGCAACATTCATCAGCGTCTGCTGGAGGGGCCACTAGGACAACCCCGTCAAAGCCAACAGTACTAAGGGTTTTATAGACTTCAGGAGTCTGACACTTGATAAAGTTCCGGTTCTTACGTTGTCGGAATTGAATGTTGGGACCATGCTGTCTGCAGTACTTCATCATCCAATTAAACCGATCCTCGACAGATTTTAATGAGTCCTTGGGAAAGCTTACTTGTTTGTTTGGCAGAGGGCAGGGTGATAGGGTCCATGGCATTGCTGTTTCCACTGTGGCTAGTGTTTCCCATAGAAACATTACCGTCACTGTCATAATCACTGGGGTCTGACTCTTGAAGGGTGTTGGATTCAGTCAAGACCTGCTGTGTTTTATTCCCAGTTCAATTCTTTCTGCTTCCTTCTGTGTGTGTCGTCCTTTTCTTCCTATCATTCATGATCTCATCACTGTCGCTTCCTTCACTTTTCTTCGCCTCCTCTTGCCTCCTCTTCTTTTCTTTCTTACTAATCACTTCTTGAAAATTGTCTATCACTTCTATTGTTGTTGGCCGCGGATTGTCTGCTTCTGATTCACTACTTGAAAGCCTCAGGTCGTCTTCTAAGTTGTTCAGTAGGGCAATCTTTTCTTCTTTAGCCAAAGCCTCCATAGGTTTCTGCCCACCACTCTCCCCAGGCATTGTGCAATGCTTGTGTTCGGTCACAGGCGAGATGGAGAGGCAACGACGTCACTACCACGTCATTCAACGTCACGCTCTTCGCACTGCGCATGCGTAGATACGAAAATAACCGACCAGAGGGTCCAGGCAGGAAGTCCAGATATTTTATCTAAAATATTGTCTAAGTCCAGCAACTATAAATTTCACAAGCGACACTGTGCTTACAACTGGGCTCCACTTTAGTTCTCTAAACAGACTGAAGGTAGTCGTCTCACTAAATTCATCAGAATTGCGAATTGTAGGGAGAGCTAGCTCACTCACAGCCTTTGTTGACGTTTCACGGTGCGCATGTCGAAATGGTATAGAGGCTTTTGACTCTTGTTCCAACGTCGTGATGCGACAAGGTAGTGTTGGTTAATTTGCCGACCCCCAGATGGCGTTGACCCAGGCGGCAAGGTGGTGTTGTTACCGACCCCCAGATGGCGTTGACCCAGGCGGAGGAATGTGACACATGATTGGCTTACGTCTCCTACTCAGTTATGTATCAGTCGCAGTGATTGACCAAGAGGAGACACACCACCGCCACCTGTCGGCATTGTAAGAACTAATGCCAGAGTTTGTACGACCTCCACAACTAAGTTTTGAACCGTGAGTGAATCGGTGTTACAGTAGTTCGTATGGACTTCGGATTTCCCGGCAGTTACTAACTTCGTATTTCAGCAGTGTCAGTGAATCTGGGCCCAGGTCACTATCCCACATCGGGGCCTGGGGCTAAAATATAATAACAATAATAATAATATAACGAAAATAAATATAATAATAATAATACTAATACTAATACTAATAATAATAATAATAATAATAATAAAGAACGCTAAATACAAAACTGAAAATAAAGGTCAAGAGTGAGAAACGATATACAGTACTGCATGTATGTGGTGTTGTCAAAAGTAAGGGGAACAATTATGACCCTGCAAATGTGTGTCAATGAGGTAGAAAGTCAGACCAGCAAACTGGGACTTGGCAGCAGGGTCTACCATTAGACGACACATTATACTTTCAATATCTTCCCAGCAGGTAGTACCTCCCTGTTTGATAGCTGCTTACTACCTACGCAGTATCAATTCAATTTTCAATTTCAATTGTTTATTCCTTGATAGAGGAAGCGGGATCCTAGTGCTGTCACTAGGTACCCCTGTACAATAACACCAGAAGCATATGGCAAGTGTCACAAGTATATACAGTATAAATATTATAAAGGGGCTTACTAAAGCCTAAGGAAGGAAGGATATTCCTTTAACACATAATCAATGTTATTTACATAGTATCTGGCCAGTATGGGGAGGATCATCGTGTCTCCGTCAGGGGGTCGTGGAGTGGTGATCCAGCAGGCGTCACGGAAGCGTTGTGTGTGGGGACATCTTAGGAGGTAGTGGATAAGGGTGCTGCTGTCGGGTCTTCTGCATAATGCACAAGAGCGTTGCTCAGGGGATGCGGGGATACCAATCTCCCAAGCAAAGTCATGCCCAATGATGATATGGGCAGCAATCACATTCCCTTTCCGCGACCCTTTCCCATAGACATACGAGAGGTCAGGAAGTTTACGGAGGACATCGTACCAGGTGGGCGGGGAGTCCAGGGGGATGGCTGCTTCCCGAACTTCTCTCTGTTTGCGGCGAATTTGGGTTCTATGCTGTAAAAGTGTTCGAGGAACAACGTAGTCAGATGTGGCCTTGTTGCAGCCAGCCTTGGCAAGGCCATCTGCTGCCTCATTCCCCAAGATACCGACATGACTGGGTATCCATAGGAATGTCACAGGACGGCCTGCATCCTGAAGTGTGGATGTTAACCCTCGTATTCGGAGGATGAGGTCCTTATTTTCCCCTGATCCAAATGCGATCCCGTCGAGAGCAGACCTGGAATCGCAGCAGACTAGCAAGGGGCAGAAATCATCTGCTTCTTCCTCAGCGAGAAGGGCAGCAAGGAGGGCTATTAGTTCATCTTGAGTGGAGGATGCCCCTCCGCAGTATCTCGATAGTCATGCCACGTGATCGTGTGATATTGAAGGTAATGATAATGATAAGTAACCCACACTACGTGTTGAACAAAAGGAAAGCAATGACGACGACTATAATGAGTGGCAAGTGGAGGAGAGAGGGTTGCTGCCCTTCCCACTGCATGGTTACATCCATCCACATTCCTTCCCTTTCTTACACTAGCTCCCTTCCTCTGATCCACACTGTTCCCTCCCCCCCCCCCCACACTCCGTCCTCCCTCTCACACTGCTCCCTTCCTCCTACACTGCTCCCTCCCTCCCACACGGCTCCCTCCCTCCCACAATGCTACCTCCCTCTCACATTCTTCCCTCCCTCCCACACTGTTCTCTCCTTCCCACACTGCTCCCTTCCTCCCACATACAGTACGTCCTTCCTCCCCAACTCCTTCCTTCCCCCCCCACACTTCTTCCTCCCTCCTACAGTGCACATTGCCATAATAATCTAAGTACAATATAAGCGACTAATATTAGTCTAAATGTAAAGAAAATAAACCGTGAGGGACGGAAAATACCTCCTAAATGTATTCTCTCTCATGCACCCCTGTCTACCCCTTTTACCAAACTATCCCTCTCTCTCTACCTTTCCATCACTCTCTACTCCACCCAAGAATCTTTCCTTCTCCCATTACTTATTCTCTCTCCCACTTTCTCTAATACAAATCTCTCACCCACCCTCCCACCTCACTTTCTTGCCTCCAAATACCCTCTCTCCCTCCCACCCTCTAACCCCATCCCACCACTCTCCTTTCTTCCCACAAATATCTCTTCCCTATCACTTTTCCAATCACTCTTTCCACTCCCTCCATTAACGTTCTCGCTCTCTCTCTCTCTCTCTCTCTCTCTCTCTCTCTCTCTCTCTCTCTCTCTCTCCTACTCCCGTGTCCTATCCATCAAGTTGTACCATTACCACTCTTTTCCTAAAGCTCTCTCTTCCTGCAACCATATTCTCCCCATGCTACCGCTCTCACACTTTGCCATCGGTTTCTCCCCTCTTTAACCTACCATTTTTTCTCTTCATTCACACTCTCTCATCAGCACGTGCAACAGCAACCACTACACTCCAGTATCACAGTATCACTAAGTATGACATTTACCAACACACTCCTTAACCACCGCGTGAGTGAGACAGTCAACATCACTCCCTTTCACCACTTTGGGAGTGTGACAGTCAACATCACACTCCTTCACCGCTTTGAGAGTAAGACAGTCATCACAGTCCTTCACCACGCACCACATGAAAGAAACAGTCGCTCTCTTCTAAGAACTAAAAAAGACACACAGTTCTGTGCTACATAAACAAATAATACACCATGTGCCAGCAGTTGTCCTCCTGGTCTCTTACCTACTTCCTCTCATAATATATATGTATTAGGCAACCTCTTCAATATTTTTATCCTTTTCCATATCTTTCTAATCTTCTTTCTTGTACGATCGCGTATTGTCTCGTCCCTTTTCCTCAACTTATTATCAATCCTTTTCCAAAATTATTTTGCTCCCTATTCTCCTTTCTCTTACTGAGAACTTAAGGTTTTTCTTTTTTGTCTTCCTTTTCCTCGTCCTTTCCATTTTTCAACTATTTCTTTCAAAAATACTCCTCCACCTTGTCGTCCTTAGCTTACCTTTCTTCGTCACAGTTATTATTCCCGTTTTCGTTCATATCTTCATGCCCTGCCTCGTGTTTTCCATCTTGAATAACCTTTTTCGTTTTCTTCATAATTTATCATCTACATGTTCCTTTTACTTTTCTTCCTAAATTTATACTCCTGTTTCTCCTCTTCCTCCTCACTAGCTCCTCCATGTCTTCTTACTTTTCATACTCGTCTTTTTCCTATTATTCCACAGGTCACTGACCCACATCTGGGCACGGGGGGCGAAAATGTAATCATAATAATAATTCATAGTAAATAAAATTTATAATAAAAGTAAAATAAAATATTAATGGTAATAATAATAATAACAACACTGTGATAATAATAATAATAAATACAAAGAAATACAAGACTGAAAAAATAAATAGTGAGAAACGCTATTTGTATGTTGTGTTGTCTTGTAAAGCCTGTCCACACGATCGAGCAGTGCCCGGCGCACTTTGCCTGTTTACCGGGCAAAGCCTATGTGTTATTGTACACACGGGGGTGGTTGGTGGCAGTCATAGTCGTGCGCCGGTAGCTAGTAGGTGGTCGGCAGTGGCGGGTGCGGTACGATCACCATGGTGTGTCACAGGAATAATCGCCGGACAGTTAAAGCGAAGAACAGAGTGTTGTGTACTATAATAATTGCTGCTATGTGCAAAAAGAAGAACCAAATGCAGAAAAGGGAATGGTGCAAAGAGTGGTTAGGTCGAAGAAAAGTATTGGGAAGTCATGCCACGATTTTACTTGAACTGCAAGATGGACATGAGCAAGACTTCACCAATTACATGAGAATGGACCCAAACACCTTTTATAAACTTCTAGCGAAAGTGGAACCATATATAAAAAAACAGGATACCAATATGAGGGAGAGTATATCTGCAGAGGCTCGTCTAGAGGCAACTCATATATCTTTCAACTGGGTGCACCTACACATCACTTCAGTATAGAACGAGGATATCAAAACAAAGTTTGTCTCGCATAATACCTGCCACTTATCAAGCCATGTATGAAGTACTCAAGGAAGATTACTTGCAGATGAGATTTGTAGTACATAAAAATTCATTGAATAATGTTAGAATTATGATATGCATAGACAGGAAGCTATGGGACTAGAGTGAGGAGAGCGGCAGGAACGAAGAACACACACGATTGTCCTCATTACATAATACATAAACAATCTCCCGTTTATTGTCACGCCAATAATGTACATTGCATAAGCTTATTTGCTTATACACTGGACATCTGGACCGAGCGGGGAACATATACTGTACATGTCACACTTGCAGTACTTAACTCAGGTTTTACAAAGTGCTAGCATACGCTCTGTCAGTATCTCTGTTCATACCTCACCGACTTGAGGACCCCGACCCCCGAGGTCAGCGGTGGGGTAGTGATCAGCTGTTTTTGATAGTCACTTGAGGTTCCAATAATAACACGTGTCTTATATTGTAGGCTTGTGTAGTGTTGAATATTAATGACAATATTATAGGAATGTCGGTTTTCCGGTTTTATCGTTTGTCTGGCAGAGTCGTCGCTCCATATCCAGCAGCAAACCTCTGACCCTCAACCGTTGACCTCTGACCCTCAGCCAGTGCGGACCTGTGTTCCTGTCAGTGTTAGTGACATAGTGACAGGGCAGCTGCTGACGAGTACTCGACCACCTCTCACGTTCTCCAGCTTTGTCTTGCCTTGCAAGACCGACTGGAGAAGGTTGAGAAGGAGGTCCAGAGTCTCAAGGGCGAAAACTTAGCCTTGAAGCTAGTTTTAGAGAAGAAGAAAACCTTTGCCAGTGTAGTGAAGGACGGTGAAGTTGAAGTGGATTCATGGAAGGTAGTTGCTGCTAGTGCTACAAAATGCACTCTAAAAAGGCACTCGGCTGTAGACCTAAACAACAGGTTCAGCACCTTAAGTGACGAGTGTGAGGAAGGTGCTAGTAACACCACGAGTGCTACTCCCTCTGTTAGTGTGGAGAGAGGGAGTAGCGCAGGTAAGAAATCACCACACTCAGGTAAGGTCAAATGTGTTTCTGTCATGGGAGACTCGATGGTGAAGTATTTAGGTAACAATCTCTGCACTAAAGTTAGGAAGCTCGAGTGTCTCCCCGGGGCAGGGACAGGTAGAGTACTGGAGAGAGTGGAGAACGTCATTGATGACTGTGGAGACAACCCCATAGTCTTACTCAGTGCAGGAGGCAATGACGTAGGTAAGCTTACCAGTGTCGAACTGCGTAAGCTGTATAGGGAAGCTCTAGATAAGGTGAAGGGTGAAACTCCTATTGCTTGCTCTATCCTACCTAGACGTGGTGCCAGTCGTGAATGGATGTCCCGTGCAATTGGTTTCAATTGCTGGTTGGAAGAACAGTGTAAAGAGCTGTCGACGCCATTCATTGATAGTTGGAGCCTGTACTATGGTGATAGTATGTATGCAAGGGATGGGGTGCATTTAAGTAGGAAGGGGGTGGCGGTGCTAGCGAAGATAGTTGACAGGGTAGTAAAGGTGGGGTTTTAATATGTCCAAATCCCATCAATGGTAAAGAGAGGAAAAGACCATGTGAAAATAACAGCAGTGAAACAGAAGTAGATAATGCTGAAAATATAGTTATTCATAATAACAAACATCAAAGTAATAAATGTAAAACAGATAGAAACGGAAGAAATATATTGAGTGTTTATTATACTAATAGTAGAAGCCTGTGTAACAAAATGGACCAGCTCAGGGCCATTGTTAGTAAAGAGAACATAGATATAATTGCAATAACGGAAACATGGATAAATTCAAACAGCAAACATTTTTTAGCAGAATTTCATATTCCAGGATATAACCTATTTAAATTTGACAGAGTAGGAAGGAGAGGAGGCGGTGTAGCAGTGTATATCAGGGTGTCATTAAAAAGCTGCAATAAATCAAACATTAAAACAAATAGCGACAATGAAAGTATTTGGGTAGAGATTGGTGAGGGCAATGAGTCCGTAGTCATTGGTGTTATATATAGACCACCTAATTTGAGTAGGAACGATGGTAAATTGCTATGGGAGGAAATAAAGAAGGCATCTGATAGAAACAATGTATGTATTCTAGGCGGTTTCAACTTTTCAGGCTTAGATTGGAAAAATCAACTTAGCGATAATGAATCTGAAGATTTTCTAGAAGTAGTACAAGATAGTTTTTTTATATCAATTCATAAACTCGCCCACTAGAGGAAATAATATCCTCGATTTAGTTCTCAGTAATAATGAAAATCTAGTAAAAGATGTTGGGATTGGAGACGAACTAGGAAACAGTGATCATAAAGCCATATATTTTAACATAATATGGAATGGCAGGAAGAAGGAAAATTCGGCCTTGATCCCGGATTTTAGGAAGGCTAATTACGGTAGCTTAAGGAGAGAACTAAGGGATGACCCTATGGTCAAAAGATTAATCCCCCCCACACCTCCGGAAACTGTCAACTTAGGACGGGATAACCCCGAATTTAATTTAGCAGCTACTTATGAACAATTTATTGCGATAATCCATAATGCTCAAAATAAACACATCCCTAAAAGAAAATTCAGATCGATACGGAACCAACCAAAATGGATGAATAATAGACTCTTAGATCTTCTAGGGAAAAAGAAAGGAGTATATAGAAAAGTTAAGAAAGGCGAAAATCACTTACTTGGTTACTATCAGAACCTAACAAGACAGGTAAAAACAGAAATTAGGAAAGCAAAGAGAAATTATGAAATCAAGGTAGCAAACGAATCGAAAAATAACCCCAAAGCTTTTTATCAACTGTATAAATCAAAGGTTAGAGATACAATAGGTCCCCTTAAAACTACGACAGGAGAAATGACTGATGATGAGTTAGAAATGTGTAGTACGTTAAATAGTCATTTTCGCTCCGTATTCACAAATGAAAACCTAGCACAGTTTCCAGAAGTTCATAAGGTATATAACGACAGTATAAAAAATATGTTGACGAATATCAATATTACTAGTAACGATGTGCTTAAAGTAATTAACAAACTGAAGCCTCATAAATCGCCTGGTCCAGACGAGGTATATGCTAGAATATTAAAAGAATGTAGAGATGAGTTGAGTAATCCATTAGCAGTTTTATTTAATAAGTCATTAGAATCGGGCCTAGTGCCAGAAGCTTGGAAACTTGCAAATGTAGTTCCGATTTTCAAAAAAGGTGATAAATCAATTGCATCAAATTACCGTCCCATTAGTCTCACGTCAATCATAGGCAAGTTGCTAGAGTCAATTATTGCTACAAAAATCAGAAGCCACCTTGAAACATTCAACTTAATTCATTCTTCTCAGCACGGGTTCACCCAGGGACGTTCTTGTCTCACAAATTTGCTTAGCTTTTTCTCAGAAGTATACGAAGCGGTAGATAATGATAAGTCATGTGATATAATTTATTAAGATTTCAGTAAAGCATTCGATAGAGTCCCTCATGAGAGATTGATAAGGAAGGTAGAAGCACATGGAATAGGTGGATCATTATTAAAATGGATTAGGTCATGGTTAACTGGTAGGAAACAAAGAGTCAGCATAAATGGATTAAAGTCAGACTGGGGTGCGGTCAAAAGCGGAGTTCCCCAGGGATCTGTATTAGGCCCTCTGCTGTTTGTTATATTCATTTATGATCTTGATTTAGGTATAACTAGTAGGATTAGTAAATTTGCAGATGATACCAAATGGGGAGAGTGATAAATTCAGACAGTGACTTTGAACACCTTCAAAGAGATCTAGATACCTTACATGAGTGGTCAGTAGACTGGCAAATGAATTTTAATACTGATAAATGCAAGGTACTACAGATAGGGAAGACGAATACAAACGTTAAGTATAAACTAGGTAACACGGAAATAGAAAACTCAGATTGTGAAAAAGATCTAGGTGTATTTGTTAGCAACGACTTGAAACCTAGAAAACAATGTATTAGCGTTCGCAATAAGGCAAACAGGATTCTTGGGTTCATATCTAGGAGTGTGAGTAACAGAACTGCTGACGTTATCTTGAAACTTTACCAAGCATTAGTGAGGCCACACATGGATTATGCGGTTCAATTCTGGTGTCCTTATTATAGAATGGACATAGATTCTTTGGAGAGAGTACAAAGAAGAATGACAAAAATGATCCATAATATTAGAAACCTTCCATATGAAGAAAGACTGAAAAGCTTAGGCTTGCATTCATTAGAGAGGCGTAGAGTTAGGGGAGATATGATAGAGGTGTTCAAGTGGGTAAGTGGGATTAACAAGGGTAAAATGGAAGATGTTCTGAAGCTCAGTAATAACGAATTAACTAGAACAAATGGCTTTAAATTAGATAAATTCCGATTCAGAAAGGATATAGGCAAGAACTGGTTTAGTAATAGAGTTGTGGATATGAGGAATAGGCTACCCAGTGCTATAGTAGGATCTGGGACGCGAGGGAGCTTCAAGACGAAGTTGGATAGGCACATGGAAGTGCTGGGATGGGTGTGAAAGGGATCTGCCCTGTATGGGCCAGTCGGCCTCCTGCAGTATCCCACTTTCTTATGTTCTTATGTAAACCACCAGGCAGGTCGACCATGATTTCGCTCAACGACGGGCACGGGCAATCCGCTGGTTTGCCCTGCAATTTTACCAGATAACGGGCATTTAGCGGGTGCCCTCCTGGCACTGCTCGATCGTGTGGACGGGCCTTAAGATAAACAATTGATACCCTACAATTGTGTGTAAATGAGATCAGCAACCTGGGACTTGGTCACGATTTTCGTGATACCATATGGTAGCAGGGTCTACCATTAGACAACACATTATGCTTCCAATATCTTCCCAGGCTGTAGTAACTCCCTGGTTGGTACCTACCTACTTCTTACTACCTATAATGAAGTTTAGCTAAATTTCAAAAGTTATTTCTAATCTCGCCTCCAAAGTGACCTGATATGAGACTTAACTGTACTCTAATTGACTAATACCAAGTTTAGTGTCTGTATGATTCACTCATGATGGCTCTGAGCAAATATGTGAAGACCACTCCAGCTATCGCCACACATCCTCACTCACACCACACACTATGATAAATCTACCACTATCCATATTTTTTCTGCAGTCTCTTACGCTTAGCTTGTCGGTTTCCTACGATTTAAAAGAAAACTAGTATTTTTATACTGTGTAAATAGCTATTGCTACACATATATTGGTACTATCGTGCACCAAAGTCGTGTCCACTACCCATCCACAGTGACTATTCGAATAGCCAGGAGTCTGAGGTTTCGAAACAGCTGGGGCAAATGCTATGGTCGGCCAACAGATGTCGCCCACAGTAGTGATTGGGGGGGGGGGGGGGGGTAGTCTAGTGACAGGCTGTGTGTAGGTGGAGCATAACATCGTGAATTCTGCAATCACTGATAACAATAAGAATGGCATGAAGATAGCTAATATTATTAAGCATGGTGAGAGATGTGTAACCGGTAAATAAAAGCACTACAATGACCATATCTCTGCCATTCATGGCTACGACGGTGAGACTGATGGGCACACCAGTAATTAATTCTCTGTGACTACCAGTAATGGTAGTCACAGAGAATACACAAGTTGTTAACAAGGTTGGCGAACACTGAAACATGCCGAGGTCTCATTCCTACTATCGTCGTCACCAACAGGTAAGTCACATTAATTTGTCAGCATAGCCCATGTCGTCCTTATACTATTGCAGGGTGTCCCATGAGTGACAGCAGATATTTGTGGAGGTGAAAGAATATGTGATTTTGAGTTGAAAATCTTCTATACACATAAGCATTTGTCGGTTTACTTTAGGCGTGAGGTGGGTTGTAAAAATTACGCAGGGCAAAAATTTGGCCATGTTATATTTTATTTTTCTTACGAATTGCAGCCATACTGTGTGCTGTTGTAATCCTTATTGGTGGATTACATAAGGCCTATTAATAGCGTGAAAATCCATTTGAAGATACTGTAATGTTCCATAACTTGCATTAAACAACATCATACCTTCACGAGTTCCAACTCCGCGCCTAGCCTCCCCCCCCCCCCCCCCCGCCTCTACCCACCCAACTATTAAACCTCATAATTTGAGCATCGTGGGTTACCACACCTAAACACTAATCGACTACTTATTCTCTCCCCACACCCCCCACTCCACTCCTCCCTCCCCCCACTCCACTCCTCCCTCCCCCACCTCTTCCCTTCCATCCCATCATATTACCCCCCTCTCCCTATTCTACCCATGGCGACGAATTGGACTACTGTAATAAACACTCACAGAACCGACGACATGCCCCCCCCCCCTTGTATTTACAGTTAAAACCTTTACAACAAAGGTCAATCCCACGTAACTTGAGCCGGATTAAGATATGTGGAAAAAAAACAAGCAACACCCATGGCCACCCCTCTACCCCAACCTAAAATCATAGCCACCACGTCTCTATCTCCATCCGTTTCCCTCTATCTATAATAAAAAGTGTAACCCTACTCAGAAAAAATAATGAATGGGCCCTCCAAACAAATTAAAGATGAGGTGCATCCCACCCAAATAGGGATGGGCCCTCCATTTCCTTTCGCCTTCTTTTCTCCACATCCTTTCCTCCCTCCCATCGCCCTGTCACCCCAACCTACCACCCAATACCATGCAGTGGACAGAAGACCACACACTTTCTCTTCCCCTAAAAGTCTGTTCCGTTTAACCCACATTCTTTCACTACTAAACCTTCTTCCCTCTTTCCTATATTTCGCCCTTCGCTATCGCTATCGGTATCTCCCGCCTCGACTCCGCCATTTGTAATGGTTGCCTTGCGTAATTTGTAAAATCCACCTCACGGCTAAACGTAAACCGAAAAATTCATATATGTATAGAAAACGTTTTTATATAAGGAACCCTAACGTAATGTAACCTATTACAGTTATATGTAATCTGGGACGAACATGTCATAGCTGAAAATAGTCAAAGAAATATGTAAAGCAGTGGAAAACCATATATTTTGATTATCGGCGAGGCTAACTACTTATAATCAATTAATATTTGACGATTGGCAAAAAGTCCTGGGAAAATGAACCAACAAGTCATAAGCTAAAAATGATCAAATCATCAGTTTATCCTTGGTCATCATCAGAACAATCCTCTCGACATCACGAAACTATTCTGAATCGTCTAAGAATTGGGGATACGCGATTGACGCATGTCTTCCCCTAATGGTGCCCCACCTATATGCTCTAACTGCAACACAAATAACAGTCCAACATATTCTCATTGAATGCTCTATTTATAATCGGTATCGAACAATGTGCTTCACTAACCCTGCAATGTAAGATATTTTAGCAGAGACCCCAAATTTTTCCCTAAGTTCAGTTTTGACCTTTTTGAAATACTGTAATCTCCTCCAAACAATATAACACTAAATTATAGAAACACAAATAAATGTTAACTAATCCCTCTGGCCAGCCCTAGGAGAGAATCAAATGGGTGTCAGTGGTCTGGTTAAACTAAATCTTGATGATGATGATTATCGGCGAATGTTCACTCTACAGTCGCAGGGGTGGTGGTGGAGGTTTAGGGGGGGGGGGGGGAGGGTCCACTTGCAGTTCACTATGAATACATGAAATAGGAAGGGTTTCTTGGGCAGTTGATCCTAAAAGATTTACCACAACGTTATGTCAGAATAATACTTAACCAAGGTGTTACTAATACCATTAATTTACTCTAGTATATAAAAGCCTGCATCAGTTACCACAACATAATATTACTCTTCCATTTCAGATATGCCTGCAGGACTAGCAAATTCGTCGGCAGTGATTGCTGAGCGAGGCCAAGTCATCGGGATGTGGAGAGCCGGGGCAACTGTGCCGAACAATGCTGTCGAAGTGGGGAGGAGCACCAAGACGATTAGGAGGTGGATCCGCAGGTGGGAGGAAGAGGGCTCAGTGGAGACGAAACCTCGAAGTGGGAGGCCACGAGTAACGTCGGCAAGGATGGACGCCATGATCGTGGCAGCTGCAACGGCATATCCAATGCGAACATCAGTGGAGCATACAAGAAATCTGGGCCTCAACTGCCATCACATGACGATGAGACGCCGACTTCATGAAGCCGGGATCGACTGCCATATTCCAGCTCACAAAGGGTGGCTAATACCTACTCACAAGGAGTATCGACTCGGCTTTGCATTGGAACACCTTCCACATAGAGAAGAATACTGGAGAACCATAATATTTACTGATGAAACGGTGTTCAGGTCTAGTGGGAGCCGAAGCAAGGCAGTGCTGGCGGCCCCCAACACACGCTACCAAGAGAAAAACATTCAACATCGTGCAGTGAGTGGTAGGTGTCAGTGTCATTCTGAGGGTGGATGTGGGCACATGGGCCAGGTGAACTGGTCAAGATCAATGGCCATTTCACTGGTGAGCATTATGTAGACATCCTGGAGCAAGTGCTAATTCCTGCAGTCCGGGCTATGGCAGTTCCAGCCCCCCGCACTATCAGGCTGGTTCATGACAACAGTCCCATTCATACCAGCAACATAGTGAAGGACTACCTCCAGGATCACCCTGAAAGTGAGGTCATCGACTGACCAACACTAGGATGTGATATTAATCAGATTGAACATATTTGGGCCATGATGAAACATGATTGGGATGTTGGGGAGCAGCGAACCTGTGCAGCAATAAAGGCCAAGGCTTACGGTGTGTGGGAGAGTATACGTCGACGACCAGGGGTGTGCCTGAAGCTGGTCGACTCCATCCCTAATCGCCTTGATGAAGTCCTGAATGCAATGGGTGGCTGGACCAAATACTACGATGTGTGTATTGTTTGGATTTTAGTATTGTTTGTAAATACAATTAATATATATTAACTCGCCTACAGTTTTATCTTAAATCCATGTCCTTAATGATGTCTTAAACTATATCGCATGAAAATTCATAACAAAGTAACTTAGCAGCCACAAATTATGTATTGTGTGGTATACAATGATCTGTATGACACGTCGTGGAATGTGTTGTCTTATAACATAATATAATTAGATGTTTATAGTTACAATTGCTACCATCATTGAAATGCTCATGATGTTCAGCACACAATATTAACGGTAACTGAGCACACTCCAAAATATATGAAGCTTGCATATTGTGGTGGGGTGTTTAAACACTGGAGACCTAATGACGAGTTGTCTAACTCCTGGGTCTTCACTGTGGGTGTTCCAGTTATGGGTTGAGGAGAACCCATGCAAGACCATGAATAAAGCTACCACGGCCACCTCACGTTCCCTTATGATAGGAGAGGTTGGCCAAAGCCTTATTCTTCTTTATCAGCAAAAGCTGAGAATGGGATGCATAGAATATGTCGAGGTGACGGTAACCCGAAACAAAGTTCACATGGATTCGATGTGGGTCACTGAGCGTTACTGTAGTGGTGGTGGAGTAGTTGTGTTGTGACGAGCGGCCAGTCTCCGCACCTGCCCCCCCCCCCCCCCCCCCACACACACACAGGCTTTCACGGCCATAAAGGGCAGTGGTTGGAACTTGGAAGAATTGGAACAGTCCCCTAGATTAAGTCTGAATACTATTTTACAATACTGATAACTTTTTCACTCCACTCTTTTTAACATAAGTATAAAATTATATAATATTGCATATTATCACAAATATTTATTAAGCAAAGGATGGGTGGAATTTAAATAAATATTTCCATAATCTCTTTGTCGGAATAACCACATAATTGTGACGTGGTTACTGTATGTATATTATGTATGCTGGATTATATATCATGTATGTATATTATGTATGTGCTCCATTTATGTATTATTTATTCAGCCTAGCTAGCAGCGTGTGGCAATGTTATTACCATATCCCACACGCTTAATTAATGTGCCTGGCGACGTATGGAAGCTGCTAATGTATCACTTGCCATACGTCGCCTATAGCAGTTGACAAGGAGCCTAGCCAAGGGAGACCGCTGCTCTCCTTTGTGTACATACTCTTATCCAGTAAACCGAACCTACAAAACTATACAGGTGTTTGTGTTCTCTCCTGTATATACTAGAACTTATTATTCAGAACCTAACATGGCGCAGTGATCCGATCTTACTGGATAATTACGAGTGAAAGTGCAAAGTCTGTGGAAAGCCGGCGTACGGACTCCTCTTTCGCCTGGGTCAACTCCCGCGCGTCATCTCTCCTCGAAGAATCTCAGCAACTTTGAGCAGTGTCAGTGATTTTCTGTGAAGTGTTTAGTGCATTGTGTGTTCGTGCCATTCATGTGTGACCTTGTTCTAAAGGATTCCCAAGGTATACGGCACGTTCTGGGCATTTGTAAGGAGTAGAGTTCAGTGCACCCGTCTCTGACCGCGTTCTGAGGGTAACTGGACTGACTGGGAGTCGCCGAGCCTCTCCCTCCACTCCCCCTCACAGCGCCGCCTCCACCCCCCCTCACAGCTGGGGCGAGACGCTTTGCCGGCCCGGGACACACTCACTCGCACACATACACGTACTAACACTCGCTGACCGCGCGGCTTCCTTATATATATTTTATATATATAGCCTACTTATCTGTGTATTTAATTAATTTTTTGTCTGAAATCTTGTTGATACGACGGGCTGACCGGTCAACACTGATTTAAGACATAGTACACAGAGGAAGTAGTTATGTCTCACGCCTTACGTAGCCGTGGACCCAGCGTCTGGATGACTCAGACGGGTGATAGCCCCGCAGAGATGGATGACCAGGCCGGCCACGACGCTCCAGCCCCCACATCACGCAGTCCCTCACCTCAATATTCAGCGTTGTCTCCAGAGATAATTGCTTTACTGAAGTTTATGAGAGATGACAAACGCGAGGATGAAGCCCAAAGACGTTTGGCGGATGAGCACAGAAGGCAAGCAGAGGCAGAACGAGACAACCAACGGAGATTGGAAGACAGTGAACGGTTTGAAGCCTTGATATCTCGCCTCACTGTTAACCAAGCCCCTGGCTCTAACACTGCCTCGGTACTGACTGGTTCAGATACCTCATCCATGCTTCCTTCACGCCCCCCAGCCCCACCTAAAGCAGCAGCTCAAACGCCGCCCATCTTGAAGCCTGATGAGACTTTCCAGACTTTTCGTGAATGGCGGCGACGGTGGACTGATTATTCTACAATGGCGGATCTCCAGAGTTTGTCACAGCCTAAACAACTCATCCAGCTGCGTATGTGCCTGTCCTTGGAAATTCAGCGTGTCTTGGAACATACGTTGCAGGTACCCCCAACCTCTTTGCTGTCTGTAGAGGAGGTACTGGACGTTCTACAACGGCACATCAAAGGACAGCAGAATGAAGCTCTGCGCAGGAGGGAATTGTTTAGCTGCAGACAGTTGGAGGGTGAGTCTTTTGATGCCTTTTACATGCGTCTTAAGAGAGCCTCGGAAGACGTAGATATATGTCCAGGCCACCACCAGCAGTGCGAGGAGACCCAGTTGAAGCAGGTGATCCTGATGGGTGTTAAGGACGAGGAAATTGTCCAACGCCTCACCTCCCTCGACTCTTCCTCTTCTCTTAAGGATGTGTTGACGATATGTCGCTCCTATGAGGCTGCCAGGTGTGCCACCTCTGCCATCCGCGCTCCCCCTACAGCTGTACGCGCTGTGTCCCAGTACAAGAAGGACAAGAAGTCTGTTCCTACGCCTTCGCCCACCACGTCCACGCCCGGTTTATTTTGCAACAACTGTGGTAAGCAGCACGGAACACAGGTGTGTCCAGCTGCTCAGTATACCTGCAACAGTTGTGACCGTAAGGGCCACTGGTCACTCACAGTACGGTGCCCAGCCAAACGCGTCCAGTGCAATGTGTGTGGTCGTCTGGGCCACTATGACAAGTGTTGCCCTTCCAACATACCCAAGGGACCGCGTCGGCGGAAGCTTCAGCCCCCCTCCACCAGAGAGGGCCGCCCACAGTCTTCCAATCAGAGGTACGACGACTCTTGACAACGCTCGAGCCACATTAGGAATGTGTGCTCCCCCCAGCGTCCCAGGACCAAAGTCCCCCAGTACATCAGTGTCATTGTGACCTACCGCAGTGCTTCATCCCGTCTTCAGATGTTGCCCGACACCGGCGCTGATGCTACAGTCATCGGTCCCCAGCATTTGCAATGCTTGGGACTCTCTCCAAGTGATCTAGGACCGCCCCCCAAGGATCTCCGCTTTATGGCAGATGGTTCACAGATGACCCCGGCCCTGGGTTCACTCCAAGCACAAGTCACCTTTGGCAACAGGTCGTGTCAAGCCTGGATTGATGTGCATAACGGTGTCCAGACTCCTTTGCTGTCCTACAGACATTGTCAGGAGTTGGCCATCATCTCCCAGGACTTCCCCAAACCTATTCTTGAGGTAAAACACGCCAACAGGGTGCAAAAAGGGAGCAGCAACGACCCTGCTGCCGCCCTACCCCTGCCTCTTGCCAGTGACACCTCTCCTTCGGATGCTCGGAAGTACTTCCTGAAGGAATTCAGCGACGTTCTGGTGACCAAGTCCGCTCTGGAATCCAAGCCTCTCAAGAAGATGGCAGGCCCCCCCATGAGGATCCACCTGAGGGACGACGCGAAGCCATTCGCTATTTACACCCCTCGACTGGTTCCCCTGGCCTTCCGCGAGGCGGTCAAAAACGAGCTGGACTCCATGGTCGCCCAAGAAATTATTGTACCAACCGGCGATGACCCGTCTCCATGGTGTCACCCGATGGTTGTCGTCGCAAAACCTAAAGGTGGTGTTCGGATCACCACTGACCTTTCCAAGCTCAACAACCAGGTGTCTCGTCCTGCGCACCCTTCTCCCACGCCCTTTGCAGCCATACGCAGCGTGAACCCGAAGGCGCGTTTCTTCACGACGATGGACCCCCTGTGTGGATACTGGCAGATAGAGCTTACCGAAGAAGACCGACCACTCACAACGTTCATCACCCCGCATGGACGTTACAGTTATTGCCGTGGCCCCATGGGATTCGCCGCTACAGGAGACGCTTTCTGTCTTCGAGGTGATATGGCTCTACAAGGTCTGGCAAACTGCGTGAAAGTGGTCGACGACATACTCGTGTACGACGAGGATTATATGGATCACCTCTGCCGTATCTACGAGGTACTCAACAGGTGCCGGAAGCACGGCATTACCCTAAATGCCGACAAGTTTGTTCTGGCCAGCTCTTCAGTTGACTTTTGTGGGTACACCCTCTCAGGGAATGGTATCGCAGCTGACCCGGAAAAGGTCCGCGCCATTACGGATTTTCCCACCCCTGCTAACCTGACCGACTTGAGGTCCTTCATAGGTCTCGTCAACCAGTTAGCAGAGTTTTCGTCGGACATCTCCGCAGCTGCTCAACCACTTCGCCCCCTGATGAGCCCCAAGAGGACATTCCTGTGGACCCCCGACCACGACAAGGCCTTCCAGCAAGTGAAACAGGCCCTGTCTCGTCCACCTGTCCTCGCCACGTTTGACCCAGCCTTGCCGACAGTTCTGCAGACAGATGCCTCACGCTTGTATGGCGTGGGATACGCCCTACTGCAGGATCATGGTGGAGGGCAGTTCCGGCTCGTCCAGTGTGGCTCGCGTTTCCTCTCTGACACTGAGACGCGCTACGCCACTATTGAGTTGGAGCTGTTGGCTGCGGTTTGGGCGATGTCCAAGTGCAGGTTTTACCTCATAGGCCTGCAATACTTTTACCTAGTGACCGACCATCGCCCGCTTGTCCCGATCCTCAACCACTACACGCTAGACGCTGTTGAGAACCCTCGCCTCCAGCGTCTGAAAGAGAAGCTCTCGGCGTACATCTTCACTGCAGTGTGGCGTGCTGGTAAGGAGCTCTGCATCCCTGATGCCTTATCCCGCTCTCCTGTCAGCCGCCCTACTCCAGAAGACCATGTACTCGACGCCGACCTCGCTCTTTCCGTCAGGACTGTGGTCACTCTCCATGCCGTCCAATCCCTTCGTTCGGACCTGTCACCAGATGACGACAAGGCAATGGAGGACCTTCGAACAGCGGCCCGAGATGACCCTTCCTACGTCCGACTTGTCGAGTGTGTGAGGAATGGATTTCCTAGCAACCGCTACGATCTTCACAACACCCTGCTCCCGTATTGGAAACTCCGCGATGAACTCTACTGCGACGGAGACCTTGTTCTGTACGGAGCACGTGTAGTTGTCCCTGCTGCATCACGTCCCCACGCCTTGGCCCGCCTTCACGACAGTCACCGTGGAGCTGAGGCCACCAAACGACGTGCACGACAGACTGTGTTCTGGCCCGGCATCAACTCCGACATCTCCAATGTTGTCCGTGCGTGTGAGCCCTGCCAAGTATTACAACCCAGCCAGCAGCAGGAACCCTTTATGAGTGACGACAACCCCACCCGCCCCTTTGAGTCTGTGTCGGCCGACTTTTTCTGTGTGTCAGGAAAGTCCTTCCTCGTTATCGTCGACCGTCTCTCTGGTTGGCCGGTTGTCATCAAGTGCGGTAATGACACGACGTCTGCCGCCACCATCAGCAAGTTCCGCCACTACTTCCGTGACGTGGGCGTTCCTGTACGCCTGCGAACCGACGGAGGGCCTCAGTTCACAAGCCGGGACTTTGCTGTGTTCCTTGACCGATGGGGAGTCCGGCATGTGTTGTCATCGCCCCATTACCCGCAGTCCAACGGCCACGCTGAGGCTGCTGTCAAATCCCTGAAGCACCTCATCCTTAAGGTGGCCCCTTCTGGGAACATTGACTGCGAGGCCTTCGACAGGGGTCTTCTTGAACTCCGCAACACACCTAACTACACCGGACGCTCCCCTGCCCAGGTCTTGTATGGACGCCCCCTTCGTTCTTGTGTCCCTGCTCACCCTCAATCCTTCTCCAAGGAGTGGCAGGCCAAGACAGAGGATTGTGATCGCCGAGCCGCCGAACGTGTTCAGGACGTCGTCGCCCGCTACAATGACCACGCCCGTTCTCTCCCCAGGTTGAGTGTCGGCACCCAAGTCCGTGTTCAGGACCCGACCTCCCTACGTTGGGACAAAGTAGGCGTAGTCATGGGTCTCGGCAGGTCACGGGACTACCAGGTGCGGTTACCCAGTGGTCGTGTGTGGTGGAGGAACCGCCGTTTTCTCCGACCCGTAACAATGCCGTCTGCTGGCCCCGCCACCAGTGTTGAGTCCCATACCCTTCCCAGTGATGAAGTCCCTCGACGCTCAGAACGGATCCAAAAGAAAAGGTCCGCTCAAGACTTTGCTATGAGCGTATAGGGGGGAGGGAGGTGTATGTATATTATGTATGCTGGATTATATATCATGTATGTATATTATGTATGTGCTCCATTTATGTATTATTTATTCAGCCTAGCTAGCAGCGTGTGGCAATGTTATTACCATATCCCACACGCTTAATTAATGTGCCTGGCGACGTATGGAAGCTGCTAATGTATCACTTGCCATACGTCGCCTATAGCAGTTGACAAGGAGCCTAGCCAAGGGAGACCGCTGCTCTCCTTTGTGTACATACTCTTATCCAGTAAACCGAACCTACAAAACTATACAGGTGTTTGTGTTCTCTCCTGTATATAGAACTTATTATTCAGAACCTAACAGTTACTGATCCTCATCCTTGCATATTTCACTTTTATCCTTAATATATTCCATTCTTTAAAGAATCATTGTGACCTGAGCGGCAATAAGCACCCAGGGCACTGCACATGTTCCATGAATTTGTAGCCATGAAGAAACAGCTGTAAGACAAAACGTAGTTAAAAAGGCAGCTTGAAATTATGGTGGTATAAATAATAAATATACCTGCCTCTCATCAGCCCCCCACCTCCCCCCCCCCCCCCCCCCCCCACACACACACTACAGTGGGCGACATCTGTTGACTTACCATAGCATTTCCCCCAGCTGCTTCGAAACTTCAGACGCAAGGCTATTGGAATCTTCACTGTGGATGAGTAGTGGACACAACTTTTGTGCACTATGGTACTTAGGTTTTGTAGTAGCTTAAGGACTCGTCCACAGTCTATTATTCCTGATGTTTCATATTCACAGTAAAATTACCAGGGTTTGCTTTAAAAAAACATTTATATCTACACACATTTCATAGAGCCACCAATACGGTATTTGAAAAATAAGTGACCATACACGGACTAAGCCATTCTTCATATTCTTTATAACTCTCTCTTATAAGGTAGAAAAAATTAGGCCTAAGAAGAGGTGGCAATATTGTCTAGTGAGTTAACATATAACGTTATCCAAGAAAGAATCACTTTATGTTACTTGAAGAAACATCTCACAAATGCAAGTACACACTGTTGCCTTCAGAACTGGGTGACTGGTTGAGAGTGACTTGATGTTGGGGAGACCAAGGTCCGACTGGATGGACGGGATTGGGTGATGAAATGGGGAGGATAAAGAAGTAAATGCTTGATGGGAAGGAGAGGTGATGGTAGGTAAGGATGATAAATTTGAGGAATGATGAAATCGAGGCTTGATTGGATGGAAGGTTGAAGAAAGGGAAGGCTATATACTGTAATATAAACAATGGATAAGGGTGGGAAGGTGAAGAGATATTTGGGTAAAACTTGAGCTGTCAGAAAGATATAAATGTCAATTTGTGTGTATTGATACAGTTGAACTTTGTTTGCGTTATTGCAAGATGAAGATTAAAACAGCAGAGTGACTCATACAGAGAAGGAAGCAGGGACAGCACATTCAGTACTGATATTAAAATAGATATTGAAACAGTTTATTTAGCCAGAAATATACAGATGCAGGGTAGTCAATAATAACAATATTGACATGGTTGAGCCAGTTGAGAGCCTGAACTCTTAGTGGCACCTGATATATACTGTACATTTATCTCGAGGAAGTATTTTGTAACATTTAATATCATCTGGAATAGTGCACATAACATGGTGTTACTAAGAACATATGAGAATGTTACCACGATTATCACTGCGTTTATTATATGTTTTGTTTTATTTGAATTAATTTTTTTTTACATTTATATTATAAGTATACACATTTTCCGGCAGACCTGATATATATAAATCGGATAAGCGAGGGAAGCAATACAGCATGCGTTGTATTAAGATGAAACAAGGGGACAGAAACAGTCAAGATCATGTCTTGACGGCAAATATATAATTATTGCAATGGTAATTTCTATCTATCTACTTGACATTATATGATATAATGGTTTTGGTGGTACAATAAAAGTAAGAGTATAAAGTAAGTGTTACAAAAATATTAATACTTAGACAATAGATACTTTTTAAGGGATGATTTCAAGTCTTTGCTATAATGGGTGGGGGGAAGTTGTTCCACACCTTCACACCGTGATATTTTATGGAGGTCTGGGAATAGTCTAAGTCGCTCTGAGTGTCTTACGTTGTGTCTCTGACTATTTCGGAACTGGAAATAATTATTGTCAATCAAGTGATTGACAGATTTATAAACAAACAAGGGCACAAAATTAAGTGTTCATATCTTCAAAATTTAACATTTTCAATTTAGCAAATTGTTCGTTCGTGTGATCAGTTTCTTCAAGTAAGTCATTTTCTGTACAATGACCAGGGGTTGTGATTTTGTGGAGCAAGAGGCCACCCATAGGGTGTGACAGTGTATCAAGTGTTGGTAAACATGATCATAATAGATTTCTTTCATTGCTACATGAATGAGTGACTGTTGAGTGTGATACAGGATACCGCACTGTAATTGACTTTACTGTGAATGGCTTGTATGTGGTTTCACCAGTTTAGTTTATCATCAACAATAACCCCAAAGAATTTTATATTTTGTTCATGTTTGAGGGCTGTATTACAGTCCATATCCGGAGGTAAGGTTTATTCTTCTATGAAAGATTGTGTAGTGATTTTCTTCGAGGTTTCAGGTCAGTTTATTACATATTACCCAGGTCCTAACTTAAGTAAATTCATTGTTCATAGTTCTCATCAAAGAATGGATATCAGAGTTGCTGGCATAGAGATTACTATCATCTGCAGATAAGTTGTAGTTTACGAGTGTGCTGGAGTGGACTATATTATTTATGTACAACAAGAACAGTACAGGACCGAGCATGGAGCCTTGAGGGAAGCCATACAAAATTGGTGAGGAGTCAGACTGATGATTATTCTTGCGAACAAACTGGTTCCTGTTAGACAGATATGAGGTAAATCAATTGTGGCATAAGCCCCTAACGCCTCAATGTTCAAGCTTTCACAGGACATTATCAAAGGCTTTAGAGAGGTCCAGGAATATCCCGACTGTGAACTGACTGTCACCAAAGAAGTTTAAAATGTCATTAGTAAAGGATAGCAGAGCACTCTCAGTCGACCTTCTAACTCTAAATCCAAACTGAGAATCTGTAAGGATGTTATTGGCGCTGCGGCAGGAATTTAGTCTACTACATGCTAGCTTTGTCATTATATTACTTAAGGCTGTGAGGACTGATATGGGGCTGTAATAATTGAAAAGACCTTTATCACCAGATTTGTTTTACATGCAGGGCGAACTTTAGCAACTTTCATTTTATCTGGAAGACACCACTCGTGAAAGAGGAGTTAAAATTGTGTAAAAGAGCAGGTAGAAAACAGTAGGCTACTTTCTTTTTTATGCTCATTGGTATATTGGCGTCGCCTGCAGCTACCTCTTTAGACATTTTGATGATTGTCAATAATTCATCTGCCGTGACAGGGCATAAGAACAACTCATTTTGCAGTGTGTTTTGCAGGTAGGCTCTAAATTCCTCATGGTGATTAGGGATGTTCTCCACAAGATTTTTGCCAACATTGATAAAATAATCATTGAAGTGGTTGGAAATGAGGGAGGGTTCCGTTGCAACTGTATCATTTATCATAAAAGCTGAGTAGGGATCCGTAGGCGGGGTGTTCCTTTTATGAATAGAATTGATGATACTCCAGGTTTTCTTACCGTTGCCCGATGCTAACTGTAGCTTATTTGTTTAATAGTAATATACAAGTGATCGTGGGCACTTCGTACCCGGTGGCGAATCCTGTGATACAGTTTACCGAGGCGTGAAAGTTCGAACGCTCGTGCTTGGTTAGCGGGCAACCGCCGTCCGGCTGACAGCATACAGCGACATCGTTTTCCAGCGTAAATAAAATGGTTAATTAATGCCTTCCTAAAGAAACCATCAACATGGGACCAGGTTTGTTCCACTCTACGATTTTTTTGCGATTTTTCCACCAAGTTTGATGAAAAACGATTGTGCCGTTTCGGCTGCCCAGAAGAGACATACACACAGACACACGGCTATTCCTATAGTTACTATAGTATATTAGATAGATGGTCGTAGTTGTTATAATCATGGTCGTGGTTGTTATAATCATAGTCGTGGCTTTTATAACCATGGTCGTGGTTGTTATAATCATGGTCGTGGTTGTTATAATCATAGTCGTGGTTGTTATAATCATGGTCGTGGTTGTTATAATCATTGTCGTGGTTGATATAATCATGGTCGTGGTTGTTATAATCATGGTCGTGGTTGTTATAATCATAGTCGTGGTTGTTATAATCATGGTCGTGGTTGTTATAATCATGGTCGTGGTTGTTATAATCATGGTCGTGGTTGTTATAATCATGATCGTGGTTGTTATAATCATGGTCGTGGTTGTTATAATCATAGTCGTGGTTGTTATAATCATGGTAGTGGTTGTTATAATCATAGTCGTGGTTGTTATAATCATGGTCGTGGTTGTTATAATCATGGTCGTGATTGTTATAATCATGGTCGTGGTTGCTATAATCATGGTCGTTGTTGTTATAATCATGGTCGTGGTTGTTATAATCATGGTCGTGGTTATTATAATCATGGTCGTGGTTGTTATAATCATGATCGTGGTTGTTATAATCATGGTAGTGGTTGTTATAATCATGGTCGTGGTTGTTATAATCGTAGTCGTGGTTGTTATAATCGTGGTCGTGGTTGTTATAATCATGGTCGTGGTTGTTAAAATCATGGTCGTGGTTGTTATAATCATGGTCGTGGTTGTTATAATGATGATCGTGGTTGCTATAATCATGGTAGTGGTTGTTATAATCATGGTCGTGGTTGTTATAATCATAGTCGAGGTTGTTATAATCATGGTCGTGGTTGTTATAATCATGGTCGTGGTTGTTATAATCATGGTCGTGGTTGTTATAATCATGGTCGTGGTTGGTATAATTATAGTCGTGGTTGTTATAATCATGGTCGTGGTTGTTATAATCATGGTCGTGGTAGCTATAATCATAGTCGTGGTTGTTATAATCATGGTCGTGGTTGTTATAATCATGGTCGTGGTTGTTATAATCATGGTCGTGGTTGTTATAATCATGGTCGTGGTTGGTATAATCATAGTCGTGGTTGTTATAATCATGGTCGTGGTTGTTATAATCATGGTCGTGGTTGTTATAATCATGGTCGTGATTGTTATAATAATGGTCGTGGATTATATAATCATGGTCCTGATTGTTATGATCATGGTCGTTGTTGCTATGATCATAGTCGTAGGTGTTATAATCATGGTCGTGGGTGATATAATCATAGTCGTGGTTGTTATAATCATGGTCGTGGTTATTATAATCATGATCGTTGTTGTTATAATCATGGTCGTGGTTGTTATAATCATGGTCGTGGTTGTTATGATCATAGTCGTAGGTGTTATAATCATGGTCGTGGGTGATATAATCATAGTCGTGGTTGTTATAATCATGGTCCTGGTTGTTATAATAATGGTTCTGGTTATTATAATCATGGTCGTGGTTGTTATAATCATGGTCGTGGTTGGTATAATCATGGTCGTGGTTGCTATAATCATGGTCGTGGTTGTTATAATCATGGTCGTGGTTGGTATAATCATGGTCGTGGTTGTTATAATCACGGTCGTGGTTGTTATAATCATGGTCGTGGTTGTTATAATCATGGTCGTGGTTGTTATAATCATGGTCGTGGTTGGTATAATCATAGTCGTGGTTGTTATAATCATGGTCGTGGTTGTTATAATCATGGTCGTGGTTGTTATAATCATGGTCGTGGTTGTTATTATCATGGTCGTGGATTTTATAATCATGGTCCTGGTTTTTTTAATCATGGTCCTGGTTGTTATAATCATAGTCATGGTTATTATAATCATGGTCGTGGTTATGATCATGGTCGTTGTTGTTATGATCATAGTCGTAGGTGTTATAATCATGGTCGTGGGTGATATAATCATAGTCGTGGTTGTTATAATCATGGTCCTGGTTGTTATAATAATGGTTCTGGTTGTTATAATCATGGTCCTGGTTGTTATAATAATGGTTCTGGTTGTTATAATCATGGTCGTGGTTGTTATAATCATGGTCGTGATTGTTATAATAATGGTCGTGGATTTTATAATCATGGTCCTGGTTTTTATAATCATGGTCCTGGTTGTTATAATCATGGTCCTGGTTGTTATAATCATAGTCATGGTTATTATAATCATGGTCGTGGTTATGATCATGGTCGTTGTTGTTATGATCATAGTCGTAGGTGTTATAATCATAGTCGTGGTTGTTATAATCATGGTCCTGGTTGTTATAATAATGGTTCTGGTTGTTATAATCATGGTCGTGGTTGGTATAATCATGGTCTTGGTTTTTATAATCATGGTCCTGGTTGTTATAATCATGGTCGTGATTGTTACAATAAGTGTCGTACCTGAGACTAACATAGGTAGAATAAACCCCACACCTAATCTTTAATCTCAATAAACCCAGATTAACCTAACCTAATCAACAGGATGAGAGACCATTAGGATTGTATCACCAATACTGATAAATTTCACACTGGATTAATAACAAAACATTTAATCACATTTCCAATAGCTAATGTCTTACGGATATCTTATGAAGTTGTGAGTCTTACACATCTATGTAATTATGTTTTTTTCTTACAAATATTTATAGTTCGTTATTTATTGTATTTTATGGTATGGTATTGTATGGTATTGTAGTGTATTATACTGTACTGTACCGTACTGTACTGTACCGTACTGTACTATACTGTACTGTTTTGTTTTGTTTGTATTGTATTGCATTGCATCACATTGTATTGTATGACAGTGGGTCTGTAGACTTGCATCGTTTTCCATCGTAAATAAAATGGTTAATTAATGCCTTCCTAAAGAAACCATCAACATGGGACCAGGTTTGTTCCACTGTACGATTTTTTGGCGATTTTTCCACCAAGTTTGATGAAAAATGATTGTGCCATTTCGGCTGCCCAGAACAGACAGACAGACAGACAGATAGACAGAGCCATGGCTATTCCTGTATTATATTAGATATTTGCCATTTCTAATTGCTCGAGTTACTCTATTTCTGATACTACGGAAAGCATCACCGAAGTTACAAATTTATTTGGAGTTTGTGTGTTTTTTTTTTCATTGCCTAGATTTCACTTGTAATATAGGGTTTGGAGATAGATATACTTTTTACAAATTTAGTATTGAAGGGAAAGCATTTATCAAAGCAAGCATTGAAGAAGCAAGAGAAGTAGCAGCAGATCACGTTAGGTATGTTGGAGGCATTGACAAGATCCCACTTAGCATTCATTATGGCAAAAACTAGGAAGTGATATGAGATATTGTTATAAATAATTCCACTTGCAAGATTGTTAGGAGTGTTGTGAGACCAGATATGATCTATTACAATGGCAGAGGTGGCAGTTACTCCAGTGGGTTTGGTTATAGTGTTGAAGAAGAGTTTAGAATTACAGGTAGCAAGAAGGTCTATTACTGAGGTGTCCATCTCTGATTGTAGTAGATCAAGGTTGACGTGTATAACGAATCAACAGTTTCCTCTATAAACTTATGATAGAGATAAACTCCGATAACACTGGTCTACAAAAAAATATTTTTTTTTCTGGCATGAAACCTTTTAACTGTTTTTTACTAACTTTAAGGTGCTGAATCCAAATCTGATCTCAGATTTGCTCCATCACGTAACGTGCCAGAATTTACTGAGCTACCAGAGATTGAGGATATAGACCGGAATTCACCTGTTTCTACTGATGAAGATGAAGAGACTGATCTTTTCAAGCCATCTGGTGAAGATTGTGAAAAGCCAACGTTGTTTACTCAGTCAGAATTGAATGATCTGGTCAGAGATCTAAATTTGCCAAAACAGTCTGCTGAATTGTTAGCTTCCAGGCTTCAAGAGAAACGACTCTTAAAACCTGGCACGAGTGTCTCCTTTTATCGCAACAGAGAAGAGCAACTGCGGAAGTACTTTCATTCATATGACCAGCTTGTTTTTTGTAATGATGTAGAAGGACTTCTTCTCTCCATGGGACTACCAGCATATGATAGTAAGGATTGGAGATTTTTTATTGACAGTTCTAAAAGGAGCTTGAAATGTGTTCTTCTTCATAACGGAAACAAGTATGGTTCAATTCCAATCGGACATTCTGTACAAATTAAAGAATAGTATGAAAACATTAAGACTGTTCTAGAGAGGTTGCAATACCATGCTCATGAATGGTTAATTTGTGTGGACTTGAAAATGGTAAACTTTCTATTGGGCCAGCAAGGAAGGTACACAAAATACCCCTGTTTTCTGTGCTACTGGGACAGCAGGGCTACAGCAGACCATTGGGTGAAAAAGAATTGGCCACCAAGACATAGTTTGACGCCTGGTGACAAGAATATCATTAACGATCCTCTGGTTGACAGGAAAAACATTGTCCTTCCTCCTCTGCACATAAAACTTGGTATCATGAAGCAATTCGTCAAGGCTCTTGATCATAGTGGAGAGTGTTTCAGATATATATGCTCAACCTTTCCAAGTCTTAGCGACGAGAAGAAAAAGGCAGGGATTTTTGATGGACCTCAAATAAGAACACTACTCAGAGATCCACACTTCCTTGCAACAATGACTGAGGCACAGGCAAGAACTTGGAATGCTTTCTCTAATGTGGTGCGGAACTTCTTAGGGAACAAGAAAGCGGACAACTATCAAGAAATTGTGGAAGAGCTGCTCTTGAGTTTACAAGCACTTGGATGCAGAATGAGTATCAAGGTTCACTACTTACACAGTCACTTGGACGAGTTTCCAGAAAATCTGGGAGAAGTGAGCGAGGGGAGCGCTTTCATCAAGACATTAAAGTAATGGAAGAACGTTACCAAGGTCGATGGGACTCGAACATGATGGCGGACTACTGCTGCAGTTTGATGAGAGACATTCCAGAAGCTGTACATAAGAGATCGGCCAAAAAGAGGAAGTTTATGTAACTGTAACTTGATCTTAATACTTGCACTATTTCTACCGTACATTAATTGTTTTTTTCACCCTTCAATGTTACATTTAAATATTTTATGTGCATTAACTTTCCAATTTGATATTAACAATTTTTGGTTATAGAAAAATACAAATTATAATGCTGAAAAAATTTATGTATACATGTTTAAACCGTCAGTTTTGATCCAAAAGTTTACGTTTCCCAGCAAAAGTGCAATATGGTATATCTCAAAAACCTGATGTGATAGACAAAAACCAAAGTCATATTTGGATTCTGCACCCCCAAATTTACTTAAAATCCGTTTAAAAACCTTGTGCCAGAAAAATTGTGTTGACCGGTGTAATTTATCAACAAAGTTCGTTGCATTGGTGTGGGTCTTCTGTTACGTAATTCGGTGAAAACGCTCTCCATGAACTCCTCCCGAACCTTTAAATTATCTCTTACAGAAGTGTTATACTCGATATAAACATATAGCGCAACATCACCACTGTGTCATCGACGTTGTTTCTAGTATAGTTAGGGGTGTTATGCAAATGTTCAATATCCTTAGTAAGTTTACACCCACAGGACCCAAGTACATCAAAGTTGTGGGCAATGTAAGATATAGTTGAGTGCTGACCATGCTAGAGGAAAGGTCACGGCAAATTTAGCTCCCGGGGATAAACTGTTAGTGCAATGACTAGTGTTAGCTGTGAATAGCTCTGTACCCTTCTGGGGGCCGAGTTAGTGAAGGTCAAGGACCAAAACTTGAAGTTAAAGTAAGTGATAGCGAGGATTAAGGAAGACATGAGACAGGGAGAGACTGACGAAAACACAGGTTAATGGAGGGTGGTTGTGAGGAGAGGAACGACCAAACTGGCGGTGAAGAATGACAAGGAAACGAGTACCCTTTAGTTGACGAATTGGACGGGAACATAGTCAAGGACACGGCTGACAAGGAAGGTCAGAAAACCTTAATTTGGAGGGATTCCCAGGTACAATACCTGGATAGAGCTTTTTGTGTCAAAAATAGAAATAGGATGTGAGTGTGTTTGCTAGGAGCTGGGGTGGGGAGTATAGTTAACAGGATGGACAATATCTTGTCTGGTAATGGGAACAAACCCATTAACTGCTTCAGTGCAGGAGGCAATAATATTGGCCGGTGTACAGTAGGCGTGAGGAGCTCCTTGATAAGTTCAAGGCAGTTATTGAATATATTGGGATGAAAGGAGGGATCCTTATCATTTGTGGTGACCTGCCCAGAAGAAGAGTAGGCAATGAATGGTTGTCAAGGGCAGTTGGTGTCAACAGCTGTCTTGAAAGATATTGCAAGTCAAGATCAGTCCCATTCATTGACAAATGAGACAACTTTTACGGCAGAATGGACCCTTATGCTACATTAGTCTAGGGCTGGGGTGGCAACCCTGGTTGCTCTCTCAAAAGGGCAGTTCAAAAGATGTCAAAGTCTTTAAAATGCTAGGGGAACAGGTGAGCACGGGAATCAAGGAGACTGCAGTGGTCACGGGTAAACAAAGAGACAGGTTACGGGAAAATAGTGCTAGGAATAATGACAAAGCTAAATTAGGCAGGGAGTTAAAACCTAAATGCGACAAAGAGAGGACCCAGTTCATGACTAACTTAAATGTCTACTACGCAAACAATAAAGTATGAGAAATAAAATGGATGGAATTAGGCTGTTGGTATGTGCCGAAAATATCAATATAAGAGCATTCACCGAAAAGTGGATAAACTTAGATTCACGTGAGTTACCTGTCGAATACTATATTAAAGTTTACAAACTATTTCCTACCGATAGGCAGATTAGGAAAGGAGGCGGGGTAGCAATCTATGTCAAGGGTAATCTGAAGTGTGAAATCAATAAGGAAATAAAAACTGAACTGAATACAGAAACAATTTGGATGGCATTTACCAATAGCAGGGAAAAATTAAGATAGAAGTAATATATAGACCTCCGATTCTTGATAGAGTTAATGAGTGACTTATTTGGGATGAAATAACCAGACACAGCAAAGTGTATATAGTAAGGGACTTTACCTTTAGTCAAATAGATTGGATCGACCTTACAGGTAACTCAGAACCAGAGAATTATCTTGAAGCAGTTCAGGACTGTTTCATAAGCCAACTTAGTGTATAGCCGAAACCACCCGGGGTAATAATATACTAGATTTAGTTCTGTCAAATAAAGAAAACCTCATTAGTAATGTCAAGGTAGGGAACGAACTAGCTAACAGTGACCACAAAGAAGTGAGATTTAAAATAGAACTTAATGTCAAGCGCAAGAAAAATTTCATTAAATTCTCAGATTTCAGAAGAGCAAACTTTGATAGGTTGAAAACGTAACTGAGTGACTCCATACAATGTACTCATAGAGAGGGACCTCACTTTACCTGGTGACCTGACAACGATAACCTCACAAAATATGACGGTTGAGAATGACATGATCACGAGATCTGAGGTTGACGAGTTCCATATAAATTCAAATAATGTGTTACTTCATGCAGAAAGGCAGAATATACCATACGGAAAACTCAGATCAAATAAAAATGGCCCCAAATGGATTAATAATTATTTAAAGAATATTATTGGACAAAGGAAAGATATAGGCAGAAGATAAGATAAGAAAAACAAAGAGGAATAATGAACTGAATATAGCAAGGGAGGCGAAGTCAAACACCAAGGGATTCTATCAAATGTTTCAAACTAAAACACAAGACAGTCAGATACTGGCGAGCTAACGGATAACGATGAAGAAATGAGCAATAATCTGAACAGATTCTTTCAACAGTTTTCGCCACTGAAAATTTAAACATGATACCCAAGACACCGACTATATAGAGAGATAGTGAAGAAAATAGATTAAGCGAGATAGTAGTGACTAGTAACGATGTTAGTAAGCAAATAGACACGTTAAAGCCTAATAAGTCACCAGGTCCCGATGAGATATTTGTCAGACTATTAAAGGAATGTAAGGAAGAGCTCAATATTCCCTTAGCAAATTTGTTTAACTTGTCATTAAAAACGGGTGCAATACCCCAATCCTGCTGGATAACAAATGTGATACCGATTTTCAAGAATGGAGATAAATCACTATCCTCTAACTACCGTTCAATCAGTTTAACATCAATTGTAGGCAAATTGTTGGAAGCAATAATTTCGAACTCTTCGAAATCACCTGGAGAAGTACAATTTAATCAATAATTCCCAACATGGCTTCACAAATGGGCATTCATGTCTGACAAATCTATTAATATTCTTTTCAACACTTTTCGAATAAGTAGATGACGACATGATTATGATGTGGTATCATTCGATTTTAGCAAAGCCTTCGAAAGACTAATACGAAAAGTGGAGGCTCATGGAATTGGAGGGGATATTCTAAAATGGATTAAGGCGTGGTTACAGGACAGGAAACAGCGAGTAATCAGCGATTGGCGTAACGTCGCTAGTGGAGTACCTCAAGGCTCAGTACTTGGACCATTATTATTTGTTTTATACCTAAACTACATAGATATAGGCACAGACAACAACATAAGCAAATTTGCTGTTGACTCTAAAATAGGGCGTGAAATTAAATCTGACGAGGACTCCAAAACCGCAAAAAGATCGAAAAAATTTTTTTGCATTGTCTTAGAAATATCAGATTAAATTTAATGTAGACAGATGTAAAGTACTTAGTCTAGGATATCAGATGAACAACGTTGTTATAGAGAAATCCGACTGTGAGAAAGACTTAGGAGCAATGATAAGTAGGAGTTCTAATCCAAGATAACGCTGTGTATTTGCTCGAAACAAGGCTAACAAATTACTTGGGTTCATACAAAGGAGAGTTAGTTACAAGACTAGCAAGGTTATTCTAAAACTATATCTTGTGCTTGTGAGACCTCACTTGGATTACAAGGTTCAGTTCTGGTCACCGTACTACAGAATGGATATATAATCCCAAGAACAAATTCAGAGGAGAATGATAAGACAATCCCTGGTATTAGGAACCTTGAGTACAGAGACAGGTTAAAGCATCTTAATCTTCACTCCCTCGAGAGACGTAGAGTGAGGGACGAAATGATCAAGGTGTATAAATGGAAGTCAGGGTTAAACAAAGGTGATATAACAAAGGTACTCAAACTATCCAAACAGGAGCGAACTCGTAGGAATGGTTTTAAATTAGACAAATTTAGATTTAGGCGTAAAATAGGTTTGGAAATAGAGTAGTGGATGAATGAAACAAGTTACCAGACATCATCATTAACTCGAATACGCTGGATAGCTTCTTATAAAGGTTGGATGGATATATGAACTGTAGGCGTTTGGTGCAAACGGGACTGCCCTGTATGGGCCAGTAAGACTGCTGTAGTTTCCCCAATTATTATGTTCTAATGTTCTTATGTACACTGTTCTACAACGGTATCTAACTGAAGAGGGATACTGCTGATGTTATGGATAATTAGGGAGACGGATTGAGGTAGTAGGAGGCTAGAACTAAACTCAGGAGAGTTAGGAAAATAATATTTACAGTTGGGGTTGGTGTAACCCAGTGAATTTTGCAGAAAGTCATCAGGGTCAATATGAGGGAGTAAAGTGTCGTCCTCATGGGTAAAGGGGGTATAACACATATGGTCCATCCAGTACATCTAAAGAATATTTGTACTAATTAGGGAACAGCAAAAACTCAGGGTCACTAAGGTGTGGAAAAGAAAGGCCAAAAAAACTGTTGCAACCAATAGAATAAAGATGACTGGTACAGGTGAGGGTGGCTCTCAGTTTGGTTTGTTGTTTCCTGCCATAGAGGGTGGATGTGTGATACCCGAGTTGGCCGGCAGGGGGGGAGGGGGCGAACTCTTCAGGTGATAGCCAGAGTGCGGGCTGTGGCATATTTTTATTTTTTAATTTATTTTTCTTTTGGGTAGAGAAAAGAGGGGTGAAAGAAGAATAGAGGTGAGAGAAGGAAGTTATAGTTCGGAAATTAAAGAAATTTCGGAGGGGGTAAGAGAGGGCGGGCTGACCGCCTAGCTAAGCTAATGGTGTGTTAGGTTAGGTTAACTTGGGTAAGTTATTTTCTGTAGGTATAGGCACTAGACATCCTACCCTATCCCATATATGGGTATTTTGAGGGCCTTATTTCATATTCCGCCGACCCTACTTGCGGATGCTGGTCTAGGGAGGTTGTCTATTGCCTGGCCGTATAGATCGGGGGTGATAATGGACCTTTTGAGATTTGGTAACTTTTTGGGAACTATGTATGGTTGTTGTCGTTATCTAGTGGGAGTCTTTGAAGGAGTTCTTGCTCTGATCGTTTTATATATTTCCAGACTCTGCTGGCCAGGGTGTGCAGCTGCTGGTTAATGGGTTTTATTCTCAGGTCTCTATGTATCTCGGCTGTGGTTCTGGTGAAGGGGTATCTTTCACCTGTGACGAATCTTAGGGCTTCATTTTGGACCACCTGTAATTTTAATATTTGAGTGGTGCTCATAGTATGAAGAGGATAAGTTAATATCGGTATGATAAATGATATCATCAGGCGGAGTTTTATTTTCTCAGGAAGCGCTTTAAAGCGGTAAAGTTTTCTCAGCTCTCTTCTTGCCTTTTCCTTCCTGGTGTGGACATGATGGGAGTAACCTGTCGTGGATATATGCAGGCCCAGGAGGGTGCCTCTGCTTTTGTATTCTATCTGGGCATTATTGGTTACTAATGGATGGGTTTTCCTTCTGCATAAGGGTATCACTGTTGTTACGAGTTGGGGATTTAGAATATAGTTATACGTCTACCCAGATCCCAACGGGTAACAACAAAAAAAAAACAAAGACAATCGGACTAAAAAAAGGGTAGACAAAGGATGCGAGTTTTCGTTGTATAGAAGACAGTACCATGAATTCCTTTAACACAATATCAGCTATAACTACCCTTAACCAAACTTACCTAAACACTAAACAGTATATACATAGTAATAAAACATAGAACACTAGTTGAAGCAATGTGGATTGGGGATAGGCTAATACAAGATTACCATAACTTAAGGGAGGACTGAGATGGCTGCGGGCAAGGCTGAGTATGGTAGAAGTACGGTAAAAAGTCACTGTGCCGTAGGTTTCCAGGATAGGTGATCCTGTGGGGTCGCTTCCCAGAGTGAAGTGTGTCCTCTCCTCGTATTGGAGCTGACAAAGTATACTGAGGCGAAGTGACGCAACAACGCAGGATATGGAGAAGGGAAACCCGGGCAGTGGTAACTAAGCGAGGCCATACTCGTGTTTCGTCCCTAGATGGCTTTGCTCGTGTGCTGTGTAGGTAGATGAGAATCGGGGGAGGGGTTCGTAACACACCCCCCCTACCAAAGACCTTCGTAGCGCGTGCGCGAAAGTGAGGTGATCACCTGGTGCGTCCTTGGAGATAGCTGCTACATTTCTTCCACTGGACTCGGATAGGAGTCTTGCAATCAGGGTTTTCCACCCCCTTTATGTGCGGACTTGTAGATTATAGGGCTGGGTGGGAGAGCCCAGCGGAGGAATTCGCTGGTTGGAGGTCTTGTTGGTTGTATGAACGTGAGTGGGTTAATGGTCGGTGAAGACCAGGCGTTGTTTGTGGGCAAGACTGGAGGTAACATTTCAAACTTCTTATTGCCAACACCAGAGGCCACCAGGGGCGCTCCTTCTCTATGGTCGACGTAGTTGGTCTGATGTTTTTTCAACTTGCAGAGTATATGCCACAGGGTGAAGGACATCCGTGGTTGGGTCGGTTGTAGGAGCACAGCCCACTCCGACAACCACTAGCGTCGATTTGCAGATGTAAGGCAAGGTGTGTCAGGGGGTGGACACATGCTTAGAGCAAGGAAAGGCTTTGAGGCGGTGGAAAAGACCTGCTCAATTTCTGGTTCCAGATGTAAGGGACCGCAGAACTGGATAAGGTCTGTATGGGTCCCGGCCACCTGGAGAGTTAACTGCAGAACCGACGGTAGTAAGCCGCACATCCCAGGAAGCGAATGAGTTCCTTCCTCGTCCTTGGAGTGGGAAGGCCAAGATGTCTTCAACGTGTGCGTCCTTTGGGTCTCCACCATACCTGCCCAACGATATTCCCCCAGGTAAGTCACCGAGGCTCCTGCCCGTCCAAAAGCAGATTTAGCCAGGTTTATGGTGGAATCCATCTCTTGTAGTCGTGCAAACATATCTCCAAACGCACCACGATGTTCGTCCAGCTGTCCGACACCACCACCATGTCTCCAGGTAGGCGAACGTCCCACTGGTCTTGAATAAAGGTAGTTTATGGCCCTCTGGAATGTGGCCGGGCATTAGAAAAGCCAAACGCCATAGACTAAATTTGAAAAAGACCAATGGAGTTATAAATGCCAGATTATTTTTGCTCTATCCGTGAGTCTACTTGTAATCTCCTTCAACAGGTCTATGGTACTGATAAATTGGGCCACAGCGGCTGTCTATTATATCTTCAATCAAAGGTAAAGGTAGTGTCAGAGACATGACCTGGTTCACTTTACGAAATCTGTCAGAAACAGAAAGGTGGCCATCGGTTTGGGAATGATAAGGCAAGGTGGAGCCCAGGGGTGAGTTACTAGGCTCAGCTAGTTATGCTTACAAAAAATCTACCTCTTTTTTCATGATCCTTTTTTTTTGTGGATTTAGTCGATATGCAGATTGCTAATGGGTTGTACATCATCTGAATTGCTTACGTCTCTCATGTTTTTAAGGATATTGCAAAACCCTGTGAGTCTTACGTACTTTAGGAATGTTGATAATAACTGAGTGAGATCTTTTGCTTTGAGTTAGGATTCAGAACAGACAATACTCATCCAAATTGTTGAGTAGTGACTGTTAGGCAGGGTCTCTTTAGGTAGAGAGGAAGTCTAATTCTCCAATATGTCCATGTCCATCTGTCTCCGGCTCGGCCCTGACAAACCGAATGCAATCCAGGTGCTTACAGCTCGGGATGTCTTCCTCTGACTGCATGGAAGGGTAAAGTTTCATGAGGTTAATTGTGAACAAGTTGTGAATCTTTTCTGCGATCAGGAGTAATGACTATATAGTTTGAGGAGATATTTATTATCACTATATAGGGACCGATTGTAAACGTTCTTTTAAGGGAGAGCTGGAATGGTAAAGAGTAACACTTTGTCACCTGGAGGGAAATGATCTTTAACTAATTTATGTTGGGACTTCACATTCTCTTGGCTTTTTTTTAAGTTTGCTGACAATGGTTCGGACTTCAGTTATTTGTCCCGTAAGTGTCATGTATTGGGAAACTGTTGCGGGCTTAATAGAGGGAGTGTCCAAACCACATGGCTCCTTTACTATTTTAAGGGGTCCCCTAATTTGTCTGCCCATATAGTAACTCGCTGGGAGATCCCAATGTTCCTGGGACTTCCCTGATGGCAAGAGTAACAAGTCTATGCCTTCATCCCATTCCTTTTGGTGTTTCTATACGGTATTTTTTGATCATTGATGAAAGTTTGATGGACCGTTCCAAGCAACCTTGGGATTGTGGGTGGTAAGCCGAAAGATGTAACAATGGTCCCCGAGGTCGTTTTTCATCCCTGTTCGAAAAGATTGCTCGTAAAATTGGTGCACTGATCAGATTGATCTCTTAGGATGCCCACTGAAGGAAAAGAGGTCAAGATGTTGATTACGTTTTTTGAAGTGATGCTTGTAACGGGAAACCTCAGGATAACGTGTCTGGTATCCATAACTGTGAGTCAGTTGATTTTCCCTTCTAGTCTTTGGTAATGGGCCCACACAATCCCACAAATCTTTCAAATGGGTAGAAAATACTGGGATGTCTTAAATGGGATCTGCTGTATACTTTCATTTGGTTTTCCTACATTTGACAATATGACAAGATTTTTAGGTATTGAGACACCATCCTTCCTAAGTCCAGGCAGTAATAGTGTTGGGAGGCGCCGTTTTTTATATGTTTTCAGTTCCCAAATGTCCTGAAATACCATCATGGCAAGGGCAATTATGCTGGTCTAACTTGAAGTGGAATTACCACTTTGTACTTTCAACCACGTTCCTAGATGGGCAAGCTCATGGGGCCTATAGGCCCTCATCAAAACCCTTCCTGTAATAAAAACACGGAAGGGTGTTAAAATCTTTACTTCAACTGCTGCATGATGAGTTTATTCAAAGTGGATCAGATTGTTTGGCTTTAATGAGCTCCTCCTTACTTATCGTGCTTTATTGTACAGATCTTCTGTGGGTAGGAGATATTGGAGGTGTTTTAGAGAAGAGGCCCATTTCGCACACACTCTGTGCCGGGTGACAGCACAAAAAGATGGAAAAGATTAGAATTAGTTTCTTAGTTCAGTGTGGAAGTTGCAGGTAAGGGAGAGTCCGACTGTCTTTATGTTAGGAACCACTAGATCTCCTACCAAGTCATTACCCAAATAATAAATGAATGCCACATCACAGCTTGTCTTTCCTTATGGCTATTTGCACTTCCCCAGTACTCAGGACATTGGCGGTGCACTGTTAGCTTAAAGGATAGGAAGAATGGGACGAGAGATCTGAAATTAGAACACTCTCATTTGTAAATGCGGTAGATATATCAGGAATGACGTTAAACAGGAGGATAGATTGTGCTGCGCCCGTATCACGTAGTATACGAATAGGGAAAGAACGAGACCCTTCTATGATTGAAATTTTTCCCTCATAGGTGAATGAAGAGAAGAGATCCTGATGGGGCCTTGCCACATTGGCATTTGCTATTGGTTTGGATTTGGGATCCAGGGAACTACTTTTAGCAATTCGACACTTTGGGTGTTTACAAGTCTGGATCGTATGGCCTGGGATTTTACAGTAAGAACAAGTAAGCTTGGTTGCATCGGGGGGAGTGGGTGTGGGACCTTTCGACCTACCACTCACGTTCCCAAGGTTATCATCAGAGGAGGACCTAACATGTCGGGAAGTACCACGTTCTCTACTGCCCAGTGACTCCACCAACAAAGCATACGCATCAGCCAGCTCAGCAGCACGCCCTAAATTAACCTCTCCACGCTCCTCCACATGCTTCAAGATGTGAAATGGTATCTTGCTTTTCCACTCCTCCAGGACTACCAAATTTAACAAATCCTGAAATGTGGAGGTCTCTGTAGCCTCTAACCACTTCTTAAAAAACCTAAGCTTTTCTTGAGCAAACTCAACAAATGTGTGTGAAAATGGTTTGGTTAGTTTACGAAACTTCTGCCGGTATCCATCTGGCGTGATAGCATAAGAGGTGAGGATATTCTTTTTTACGTTATCATAGTCATCAGTCTGGTCTAAACAGTTATAAACTCTACGAGCCTTACCATATAATTTAGGAACTAACACTGACACCCACTGGTCCTTTGGCCACTCATTCTTCGCGGCTATTTTCTCAAAAGTCCTAAATGACCCGTCCATATCGGATTCATCAAACCCGGGAACAAGGGAAGAAGCAGTAGCAGGGTTAAAAGCAGCGAGTTTCTCTCTTAATGCCACTTCTTTTGATTTAAACTCCGATGTTAAAGTGACTTCTGTCTCTCTCACCTGTAGTTCTTTCAGTTTAACCGCCTGCACCAACTTGGCCTGTTCCATCCTTTCCTCATGCTCCAACTTGGCCTGTTCCGACCTTCCCTCATGCTCCAACTTGGCCTCCAACTTGGCCTGTTCCAACTTGGCCTGTTCCATCCTTTCTTCATGGTCCAACTTGGCCTCCAACTTGGCCTGTTCCAACTTGGCCTGTTCCCTCCTTTCTTCAGGGTCCAACTTGGCCTCCTGCTCCAACTTGGCCTGTTCCAACTCGAGTTCTTTCATTTTGATTTGGAACTCGAACCTAGCTCGTTCTAGTTCTAAGGGGTCTATTCGTTGTGTTTCTTCTTGAGGGCTAGCCAGACCTGAGGCAACTTCTGGGTGAGGAGGGGTGGTGGATAGTGGTTGAAGTTTCTTGGACATGGGCGTTAATCTGTCAACAGCGGATTCTTTTAAAACTTCTTGTTGAACCAACTCTTCAATCACATGATTTTTTAACATTTCCTTAGTCAGTTGCTGTGAAAATGGGATATTGTAATAGTTGGCTATTTCTTTCCATTCTTTCTTCAGGATATTAACACGTAATTTAGCTACGGAAGGATTTTCAATAAAATCCTGGAGATCAAAACCTGAGGTGGCCATTGTTAATAAAAATAGGATAAATTAACTAATGGTCAAAAGCTAAGATAAGTGGATAACCCTAGAAAATATCACGGCAGTGGATAACCAGAAAGTCCCGGAAACTAACCAAGTTATACCTAGGGAAATTACACTTATGATTATTGTTCTTCCGAGAAGATCCTTAGATAAGGATAAGAGACTTGAAAGAGGTAGGGCGTATTACGGCATTAATATAAAGATCCGGATTAACAACCCTGATATACTTGAAAGAGGTAGGGCGTATTACGGCATTAATATAAAGATCCGGATTAACAACCCTGATATACTTGAAAGAGGTAGGGCGTATTACGGCATTTATATAAAGATCCGGATTAACAACCCTGAATGAGATAATGAGAAGAACAATAATTGAGGCTTTATAATTATGGGGTCCTGGTAGAGAGGGGCGTCCCAAGATATCACTTCACTCTAAACTAGTAACTATGGAACAGCCTACTCTGGAGCGAGGGTACGGCATTAAACAGATCCGGATTCTTCCCTACACTCGATAAGACTTACCACACGACTGCCACGTGTAATAACAGGTAAGCCTTATGACACTTGGAACCTATTATCCTACGTCTGTCACTCTTACTATACGGTAATACCAATATATGCACACACATATGAAGGAAACTTTAAACCACCGTAAAGCAATTGTAAACAGAAGTGACTGGGAGGGGTAATTAACACTGAGTAACAAGGGAGGAAGGAATATGGTACTTAAGGTCGTGTCCTGTCACGGTCGCCATTTGTTACGAGTTGGGGATTTAGAATATAGTTATACGTCTACCCAGATCCCAACGGGTAACAACAAAAAAAAAACAAAGACAATCGGACTAAAAAAAGGGTAGACAAAGGATGCGAGTTTTCGTTGTATATAATAAAGTACCATAAATTCCTTAACAAAATATTCAGCTTATAAACTACCCTTAACCAAACTTAACCTAAACACGAACAGTATATACATAGTAATAAAACATAGAACAATAGTGAAGCAATGTGGAGTGGGGAGAGGCAATACAAGATTACAAATACTTAAGTGAGGAGCTGAGATGGCTGACGGGCAAGGCTGAGTATGGTAGAAGACGGTAAAAAGTCACTGTGCCGTAGGTTTCCAGGATAGGTGATCCTGTGGTCGCTTCCCAGAGTGAAGTGTGTCCTCTCCTCGAATTGGAGCTGACAAAGTAGACTGAGGCGGAAGTGACGCAACAACCAGGATATGGAGAAGGGAAACCCGGGAGTGGTAACTAAGACGAGCCATACTCGTGTTTCGTCCCTAGATGGCGTTGCTCGTGGTGCTGGGTAGGTAGATGAAGACAATCGGTGGAGGGGTTCGTAACACTGTGAATTTCGGGAGACTGGTTTGGATTTTCCATTGTTTTTCGTAATTATTTACCCTTTCTAATTCCCGCCTGGTGTTGTCGACCTGTAACGCTCGCGATTTTCCTTGATGTGTTGTTATTTGAGTGATGTCATCTGCATACATAATATCTTCGTTGCCTATTCTAGTGGTAGGCGGGGTGTCACTTGTGTAGATAATATATAGGGTAGGAAAGAGGACGCTTCCCTGAGGGACTCCGCTCATGAGTGGGAAGGTCTCTCCTGTGTGTTGTCCTACCCTCAGTCTGGCATTTCTGCCGTCAAGAAAGTTGCAAAGCAGCTTTTTAATATTGGTGGGAAGTCCGAGTTGGAGGATCTTATATTTTAGACTGTCGTGCCAGACTTTGTCAAATGCCTTCGCTACATCCCGGAGAGTTAGATTACATTGTCTACCACTCGCCGCGGTTCTGGCTATGTTTTCACATGCCAGGGCGATCGCTGTTGTGGTGGACTTCCTTTTCCTGAACCCGAATTGTCTACAGTTGACTCTGTTGGTTGTTTCCAGGTGATTTCTCAGACGGTTATTAATGATTTTTTTCTCGGATTTTTCCAGGAACTTCGAGGAGGGAGATCGGTCTGTAGCTTAGTGGGACGGCGGGGTTCTTTCCTTGTTTTGGTGTATTGGGTAATAATGGCCTCTTTGAATTTAGTTGGTAAGTAACCCGAGGCCAGGCAAGCGTTCATTGCGGTTCTCAGTCTCTCCATGGCCGGGTTGTTTATGTGGCTGAGGATCTCCTTGGTGATGCCTGAATAACCAGGGGCTTTATTTTTGGTATTGGAGATGGCTGTGTTGAGTTCTTCCGAGGTAATTGGTTTGGACAGTGGGCTGTCCACTCTCAGATCCTCCCATATGATTTCAGGGGAAGGCTGAGTGCGGTGTGTCTGGCCCCGGGTTCATCAAGGACGAGCTCCTCGTGAGTACCATCAAATCCCCTGTTCTCTCCATTTGTGATTCGGAAGATGTTCCTCCATATGTCCCTGAATATAGGTTCTTTGTCTTGGTCGTCATATATTTTACTTCCTGCGTGGTCAGTTATATATAATGACTCGTTACGGCTGCAACCTTTCAGTCTCTTAACTCGACGCTAAAACTTTCCTGGATCGTTGTATGTATGTGAGAGTTGTTCAACTATTTCGGCCCATTTAAGGTTGCTTTGTTCCAGAAATCTTGTTTTTATTTGCTCCCGTATTCTTCTGTATGTATTGTACCTTACGATGTCCCAACCATGGGTCTCGGCTCTCTGTTGTAGCAGTTGGAATTGGTTTGTGAGGGCTATGAGTTCTAGAGCAGTGGTTCTCAACCTTGTTTGCCCCATGCACCCCTTTCACCATATGTCAGAATGTCATTCCCCCCTCCTTTCCAAGATTGTCTGCCTCAAAAAGTGCATTCCAAATAATATGCATATAATACTGAAAATCCTTTATTTTTTCCATATTAGTAAATATACATTTACAATTTTACATGGATAATTTTTATAGTGTAGTTTTACAAATTAAATGCCAATTGAAAATGTTGATGGATTTATTAAACTTGAATAAAAGTAAAATAGTTTTTTTTATATTTATAATGAATTACTTAACAGACCAAACTGAAGCATAATGCAATAAACAAAAAGTTCAATAGAATACCAGGATATTGTAAATTTGTAATTAATTTTATTCAGATGAAGATTACAGTCAATGAGAAACCTGTGATTGTTTTTTCTTCGCCAATTCTGGGATACGCGGAGGAGTGCTTGAAAGGGCACAACGCAGGTCATTTTCTACCTCTAATCTACTACGTTGCTTCGTTTTAATTTGCAACAGAGTTGAAAAGCCTGACTCACAAAGATATGTCGACACAAACGGAAGCAATGCACGGATAGCTCTTTCTGCCACTTTTGGGTAGGAATCGCACATCAAGGGCCAAAATTCTGTGATTGATTTCTCATCGAACATATCTCTTGCTCCCGAATCAGTTCCCCCCCCCCTGGGGGGAATTCCCCCCTGGTTGAGAACCCCTGTTCTAGAGTCTGTTGTGGGTGTCGGAGAGTTCTGTTGCGTTTGAGAGGCGTGGCCTCCTGGTAGGCTGTTCCTATGGCTTCACACCATGTGTTGATTTCTTCGTCTATTTTGTTCACCGGCTAATTGTCTATGGTCTGCAGGATTGTCATGTCCTTGGCCTCAAGTTTGGCTGTAGCTTTTTCGTTGAATAGTTCCCAGTCGGTCTGTTTGGCGATCCTCCGTGGTAGAGCTGGTATAGTTATTGGTGTTGCTGAGATGGTCATGATTATAGGTAGGTGGTCGCTGGAGGTTATAGAGCCTTGTTCAAAGAGATAGTTGTGGAAGCATCTGCCGTTTGTTATTGCTATATCTGGAGTAGTGGCTGAGTTCCTACTGTAGAACGTGGGGAAGTCCGGGCCTATTAGTTGGGCTTTTTTGTCTGTTATGAAGCCAGCGAGGCCTCTTCCAACATTGTTAGTTGTCCTCTTAGCATCTAGTAGAGGATGTTTGGCGTTCATGTCCCCAATGATGTAGGTTGGGTGGTGGTATGATAGGAGTCTGTGGAAGTCCCCGTAAGGCAGGTAGTCCCTGCGTGGTAGGAGGTAGGTTGTGGCTATTATGATTGGTCCTGTGGTCAAGTTGATTTGAACAGCTAGAGTTTCAGAGGTGAAGTCGTTTATGATTCTGTGGTGGACATCTCTTTTTATGGCGATGGTCACCCCGTCATTTGGCTCCTCTGATAGGTTGGATTTATGGATCCTGTAACCAAATATTTTCAATTCCTCAGACGCCTTTTGGCCATGTGAGTATATGAGTATAATATCTGCGTCAACTTGGTTGTATTGGCTGGACAAACTGAATTTATTAGTTCTCCAGTGGAGGACGTTATGTTGCAATATTTTCACTGCCTTACGTAGCGAGTCCATTGCTTCTTGTTCTTGGTTTTGGGAGGATCCGTGGGTTTCGTGATTTGCTCTCTGTGCGCCCATTCTTCAATCTTTTAATCATCCGATCGGATGATTTTTTGATGCAGTTTGTTAAATCAACCTATTTTTGTTTAATGGCCTCGTGGATGTCCGCCTCGGAAGTGGAGTGGTAGTACTTCCATTTCACCTTGTGATCAATTACTCCTTTAGCAACTTCATCACGTGTACAGTCCTCGTTGGTGTGGTCTGGTACGTAGATGCATAGTTTCAGGTCTTTACCTGATAGATCGCTTGGAGTCTGAGAGACAGGTATCATCTCTGGTGTGGGTACTTGTGCATCCACACCAGAGACCACTGTTGTCTCCTCTGTGATTGTTGGAGTTTGGGGAACAAGTATCATCTCCGGTGTGGGTACTTGTGCATCCACACCAAAGACTACTGTTGTCTCCTTTGGGATTGTTGGAGTCTGAGAGACAGGTATCATCTCTGGTGTGGGTACTTGTGCATCCACACCAGAGACCACTGTTGTCTCCTCTGTGATTGTTGGAGTTTGGGGAACAAGTATCATCCCCGGTGCAGGTACTTGTGCATCCATATCAGAGACTACTGTTGTCTCCTCTGGGATTGTTGGAGTCTGAGAGACATGTATAATCTCTGGTGCGGGTACTTGTGCAGTCATACCAAAGACTACTGTTGTCTCCTCCGAGGTTGAGGATGTTACCCTGAACAGTTTTGGGATGGGCAGATTTTGGTGGCGTAAGCATTTTTCGAGTATTGTTTGAAAGCTGCCTGGGTGTAGAACATGCTCCTTATGGGCGTGTTTGACAATCATGTTGGCTAGAATGTCACGGTCATGGAGGTATCTGTCTCTGGCATTAAACAAGACTGCAGAGACTGAAGTGGCTGCAGGGACCATAGTGACTGCAGAAGTCGGGGTCCCTACCATCACTACATCTCTGTATGTCCGTGCAGTGACTGCAGGAGTCGGGGTCCCTATCGGCAGCACAGCCTTGTATGGTGATACTGATGTATTTGTGGCTTTTTGTTGTACTTCCTTGATTTTTTTCCTTTCTTTTGGGACAAATCATGGACATACTGTAGTGCTGTGAGGCCCCTTACAGTTAAGGCATCTTAGTGATGCATTACATTGGATCCAGGTATGTTCTCTAGAGGTATATTTGGAACAGATCTTGTATTCCCTGGGTTCGGGGCAATTCACACTATCATGGTCCTCAATGGCATAGCACCTGAGGCAGGTACGTGTGTGGTGGTACTGTTCCTGTTGTATTTGGTGGTACGGTATGCTATAGGTGAATGCGAGGAGACCTGATTTGGTTGCTTTTTCAGCAACCTCGTGCTTTTGAACTGAATTATGATTATGCATTTGCCTTTTTTACTGATGAATTTTTGGACATAGTCCACCTTGTTCTTCGCCCAAGCATTTTCTTTTTCAATCACTGCTCTTATTTCCACTTCAGACTCTTCGTGTACGGATTCATCATTTTGGAAGCAGAGAACAGTTCTTTTAGCCTTCAAGGCAGGAGGCAGGATTGGGTAATAGTGCTCTTCCCTTATATTGTCTATACATCTCTGGGACAAGAGGTTATCCAGGTTTTGGTCTTCAAGCATGAGCATGATGAAGCCATCTTTTGCTTCTATTACGTTCTGGTAGCTGACATTGTGTTTGCGAACAATTTCTGTCAGCTTCCTCTTGGTGGACCTGTCTGGTGACCTCTGGTCTGTGATTAGTATTTTCGCTTTGACAGTCATTATTGATTCTTTGAGTGAAGCACGATAGATCGGCGCGAGTTATGTGCGTAGCCTAGGACAGTGTATAGCGTTGTCAGTCCTACGTTCCCTATGCCGGAAAAAAAGAGGGCCGGGATATCAGTTGCCCCATTATCTTGATTGAAGGTTTTAAAGACCACAAGGGCAGGTCACTCCCAAGAACAGCAATTTGGTATGGCGAAAAAAAGAGGTTAAGATTCAGATTTGAAATGGTGTACAAGTGCGTGATTCTGGTATTGTCGCAGCGTTTGGCAGCATGGCACTCGGACAGTGGCTGGTTCCCTCTTGGGGGAGGAGGGGGTTCTTGTGGGCCTTGGGGGGGAGCGGTACAGCGGGTGGGTGAGTGGGTGCGTGTCCACTTACCCGAGAGACCTTGATAACAAGGGTTTTATGACTGAACATAACGTGTTTCCTGGCTTCCTTAAACTTGTCCATTTGCAGTTAGCGGGCTTTTGTCGTACATGGACATAGGTCCTCGTTGACGAAGACAATAGTGCCTTTTAGCATACTGCACTGATGGAAGACTTTGTCACGGACAGAGGCGGAAGATAACTTTGCTATGATGTCTCATGGGAGGGAGGAGTTGGATTTCCCGATGCGTTGAATACATCAAACTTGAATTCAGTAAGTTTAAAAATGGTCATTCAGCAGGCGTGAAATCTTGTGTTGGTATAACTCCCAGTTCTCGTGGGGATCTTCGGGGACTCCGATAAACCTGAGGTTGTTTCGCCACCCTATGGTGTTCCACATAATCCATCCGATCTGCTGTTGTCAACAGCTCCGTCGTGAGCTTGGAGTTCTCCCCACTCAGCTGTTGAACTCAGGTCTTGAGTGATCGATTCTCATCAGCTTCAGCGTACAACTGAGCCTTTAAGTTGTTATTTCCCCTTGCAAGAATTCCAGGCTTGTCACAAATTCATTCAGTTTGGTAGTGAGACAGCAGTCAGCTTTCTCTAGTTTCCCGATGGTCTCCTTATTTATTTGTTGCATGATGTCCTGGATGGGAGTCGGTTGGACTCCCATTATCACTATCACATCAGTCAGCTGTTCTTTCGTGAACTTTTAATTTTTGTACTAGCAGCCAACTTAGACATATCGGAGCTAGTGAGGAAAGTGTAAGCTGGCAGTAGAGAGTCGGTCAAGCTGTGTGGTGGCCGGCCTGGTGGGAAGGTGGGGTGGTCACGACTGGACTAGGCTCGGATCACAAGCCATGGCCAACCATCAGGTGCACACCTGGCAAAAGATAGAATGATCAGAGCAAGAACTCTTTCAAAGACTCCCACCAGACAACGAAAACAACCATACTTGGTTCTCAAAAAGTTACCAAATCTCAAAAGGTCCATTACCACCCTCGATCTATACGGCCAGGCAATAGACAACCTCTCTAGACCAGCATCCGCCAGTAGGGTCGGCGGAATATGAAATAAGGTCCTCAAAACACCCAAATATGGGATAGGGTAGGCTGTCTAGTGCCTGTGCCGATAGACAATAACTAGCCCATGACACAACCCTAACACTCTATTAGCTTTGCTAACCTACAGCAGGGCGGTCATCCCACCCTCTCCTAGCTCCTCCTGTAATGGCCCCTGTCTCATCAACAGAAAGTATTATATAAAAGGGTTGTTTACATTTGATTTATATTCAAATTCATCCCCTGTAAGTTTCCACTAACGGTGAGGAGGACATGAACTGATCACGTGAACGGTAGCTTCTCCAAGAGGGAGAAGCCCATTTGACTATAGTCAGCAATTATGTAAGCGCGCTCCATGCGACGCCTTTAGTCAATCTCACTTACAAACTAATATCGAACGGACGTTGATTCACGTCTAGTTACATAGACGCCGTCCCTTTCTCATCACACTCATAAATAGTGGATCTTACGGTTGATTTACACTCAGGAATTATCCAAATAATATTTTTTTTTATAAAAGAAGAACCTTCAATTGGGTTTCGTTATTAAAGCCCAATATAAATTTATGTACCGACCTGGTTAACTAGGAATTAACCAACCGGTTCATTGGTGGCAGCAACGGTGGTGACGGATTATTACCTGTCTACATACCAAGACGTCAGTGTTTTGTGAAAACAAGAAAAACAAAAAACAGTGACGCGTTACAAACAATCCGAGTGTTAAGACTATATCCCGTATTGAGATGATAATTAGTGAGTGTTTCTCATTCTGTCGCTCTGAAAAGGTGCAGAATTAATAAAATAACCACAACTGAGTTATTATATCATACAGCTTGTTGGCCTAATCCCTGTTAGTAAAAAGTGTGGCCCGGCCAAGAAAGCATCGTGTCAGCGGTCTACCCGTTTGTGTGGTCTACAGTGTTGCAGACATTCTCATAAACTTTCGGGGTTTACTAACAAACAGGCCTTTCACAAGTGTCTGGACGGCTGAGTGGTTTCGCGATCGTTGATTGCAGTATTTCCAGTGTCATCAGACAGTCCTCCATATATACGGGACTGCAGAAGATTTGACATTCAGTGAAGGCGACATCGTATCAGCGCATAGAAGAAGACTTGATCCGGCTTACTCAGCAGCATCTGATCATACTGTGGAGGTATTCCCCTGTCGTGAAGTGGACTCACCCGACTTTCGTGATTGCAGCGTGTCATCCTTGTTGCTAGGGCAACCTGGTAGCAGCGCGCGCACAGATATGATTGAGGAGGCACCCGACTCCCTCACCCCACCAGACAGAACAGCTTGGACGGATCGCGTTTTCTATGCAGATGCCATAACTCCTGTATTAGGTATTTCAAAAGTATACATAGTTCATACCACACATTAACACGTTCAAGACATAACTCCACATCGATAGGAAATCGGATAGGGTATGTCATTGAAATAAGTGTCTTTCGTATATTCATGTGTACTGACGAAATATAATTTGCAGTGGTTATTTCTTATCTGTTCAATCATTCATATTTTAATTATTTTAACTATAATTTTTATCATTTCCTGTACATGAGAGGCAAGTATTTTGCTTTTACTGTTAATCATTGTCTGGCTCAAATGAAACTTATTGGATAAATTTTCAAAGTTTCCAATGTATAAATCGGAAGACGTTGCTCACCTCGCAGAACTTGTAGCTGACGATTTACTATCAGAGGAGAAACGTCAAGTATTTACTGCAGAGATTGAGTCAGGACTTAAGCCGGAAACACGGTTAGACGTTTCGGTAGAAAGTAGTGAGCAGTTAATTGAGGAATCGTTTGACGACTTAAGCCGTCGCACTTTACAGTCGGGTAATCAATATCGTACCTCATCTAGACATACACAGGTAGTTTCTAATCCTATTCCTGGTGACAGTGTGTCAATTGATTTTTCATTACCACCCCCATCAACTGAGCCTTCAGTTAGGAGTAAAAGTACTGGCTTCCTAACTTCTAACGCTAATATGGCTTACTCTAACACTTTACCCAATAATGCTACCGTGTCAACTAACCCTGATAATGTATTTTATATGATGCCACGTGGCGACCACATACGTAATTTTACGGGTCAAGATGATTATCGTGTGGCGCATTTCATTCGTGCTTGTGAAGACACAATGCGCAATGCCAAAATTACCAGTGATGAGGATAAAAAGAATTTTGTGTGTTCCCACATTACGCAGGGATCGTTTGCGGGCAATCACTTAAATGCGTATAGCTTAACGGCCCCTGACTTTCAAAAGCTTAAGCGCACCCTCATTGGAATTTTTGGGGGCGGGTCCCAGTTGGGCCAAATGCAGTGGATCTTCAGGTGGCTGGATCGTTGTGCTCCAGTGGTTCACGCAGAAACACCTATGGTGGCAGCTGATATTGCTGGGGAAGTGCGACAGGATTTGGAAGCGACCTTCAGGAATTCGAATTGGTACGAACAGGATGGGAGAATGTCAGCGACAAATGTGGAAACGCTGATCGAATTGATTAGTTTCCTATTAGTAGTTCGTTGTCCTATATACAACCGGGCACAGGAAGTTCAGTTTGTACCACCTCTTGATATGGTGGATTACGCAAACAAATTTTGTCCCACGGTTACGGGACCTTTGATGACGCATCCCTCCCAGACTACGGCACCACCCCAGATGGCACAAATGACACCACCCCAGATGCCTCATATGGCACCCTTGGCTCCCATTGCACCACAACACCGAACTTTCAAGCAACGTCGATCTATGAGATGTACCCACTGTACCTGCAATAAATGGGGCCATTTAATTGATGATATTTTTCAGCTCCAGGGTGGTGGTGCTAAGACAACAGAGACCACAGGTGCTCAGCAGCTGCCAAGGTTATACACGGAGGCGGTTAAGGCAACGCCTCCACCTAGCCGCAAATCACGACCGCGGTGTGCACTCCACAAGTCGACATCTCACACCACTGATGAGTGCAGCTTAGTGTTGAAGGTTCGAAATTAAGACTATGGTACACCCCAGGTAGCGCAGAAGCGTAAGCCGCATCATACCCAAGACAGGAAGTTGGGGGAAGACCAGTGACCGTCACGACACGAAGAAGGGTAGGTACGTTATTGCCTGCTTCCCACAACACTTTTATAGCAGCCTCATTAGTAGCGGCGCTAAGTAAAGTGGAAGTGTTGTCAGTGCCGGTGAGAGTGGATAATATAAGATTGGCTTTTGATATAGATACGGGTGCATGCACTAATGTTTTGGCCTTGACATCTTATCAAGAGTTACAACGTAAATCCCCTCACCGTGATTTCAAATGGAGACCTACTGACGCCAATCTCGAAGTAGTATCTGGCACGCAGCTCAGCATTAATGGAATGGTGACGTTACCACTCAGATTCTCAAGACGTGGTACTCCCTTCTACGCGGACTTTTATGTGGTTCAGCAGTTTAACTTGCCAGCTGACGGTTTAATTGGTCTCCCAACCCTTAGAACGCATAAGATAGATGTTCATCCACTTAATAATACTATTACGTTTAAAAGTGTTTCCTACAGCGCTATGCGTCATTCTGAACCTTTGCTCACCGCAAGGTCGAAAGTGTTGTCCACCATTCCCACTCAGAGGAAGGCGGAAAATGTGTCAGAGATAACCCAAGACCTCACACCCTCACTTTCCCAGCGTGATTATAGCAGCAATAGTTGGAAGTTCGTACCTGCAGTTTTGAAGAGTACTCTCCATTACCAGAATGAGGAATTCACCAAAGCAACTGTCGAATTACCTGACGTGAACACGGGCACTGATGTTTTATGTCTCCCGGAAACATGCAAGATAAAAGGATTGTTGTGCAAGTCGACATTAAGCACGATGCGCCCTGGTGGTTTGACAGACGTACTAGTTCTGAATAAAACAGGCAGTTCAACGAATATTAAAGAAAGGATGTCATTCGTGTGATTTTCTAGTATATCACACCAATGTCGAATTACAGCTACAAAATTCCCAATTGGTAGTATTGTTATTCAATCCCAACAGACTAAGCAAGGGAGGATAGATCAAATAGCGCCACATGTTAAGGCGATCGATCATCCTCAGGGCAAGACACGCCTGTTAGAGCTGCTTGCTGACTACAGAAATATTGTAGCCTTGCCGGGGGAAAAGCTAGGCAAGACAGACTTACATCCCATCATATAGCGTTAAAGGAGGGAACAAATCCTATCTATGTACCAGCTTACAGACTACCTCATAGCCAGCGCGCTGTAGTTCAGGATTTGGTGCAAGATATGTTGGATGAGAATGTTATTGAACATTCTAAGTCCCCTTTTAATAGCACTTTATTCCTCGTCCCGAAAAAGGATGGTGGATGGCGTCCTGTTATTGATTTCAGGTGCGTTAATAAAAAAACGATCCCAGATAGGTACCCTATTCCTGTCTTGAGTGATATATTGCAGTCCTTAGGTAAGGATAATGCTGTATTTAGCAACTTAGATTTGCTTAGTGGGTATTGGCAGATACCACTCGATGAGAAATCACGAGAGGTAACGGCGTTTAATACGCCTCTGGGCCACTTTGAGTTCTTCCGGATGCCATTTGGTCTCAGGAATGCCCTACTAACATTTCAAAGAATGATCAACACCACAGTCTACGCTTATTTGGATGGTCTCATAGTAGTCAGTAAGGACGTTGATTCCCATCTGATTAAACTGCGTGAAGTGTTGGAAAAACTTTCCACAGCAGTTCTTAAAATTAAACTCTCAAAATGTGAGTTTTTAAAATTCAGAATCCATTTCCTTGGTCATGTAGTTGACGGTGAGGGCATACATACAGTAGATGATTAAGTGAAAGCTGTATCTCAGTTCCCGCGTCCTACCTCAGTTGATCATGTGGGTAGTTTTCTTGCTTTTCTGGATATTATCGTTCTTGTATCAAGAACTATGCAACATTGGCATCACCCCTAACAAGGTTGCTGAAGGAGGATGCAATGTTTGTGTGGGATGCTGAACACGAAAATAGTTTTGCGGCATTGAAGAAAACGCTTACCAATGCCCCTGTTCTAGCATTCCCTGACTACACTCAACCTTTCACCCTCTGTACTGACGCTTCTGGACTTGGAATCGGAGCCGTACTCATGCAAGAGGATACACGTGGAAAGTTTATAGTGATAGCTTTTGCAAGTCGCAATCTTATTGATGGTGAAACACGTTATTCGGTAACGCATTTGGAAACGTTAGCCGTTGTGTGGGCACTTAAGAAATTTAAGGACATTATCTTTGGATATAAATAACTGTCTTTACGGATCATGCATCAGTAACTGAGCTGTTCCATGGCAGAAACCTATCAGGCAGATTAGCACGCTGGTATCTGACAATTCAGGAATTTGACCCCGAGTTTAGGTATTTACAGGGAAGGGCGAATGTTGTCGCCGACGCATTGTCAAGAAATATACTGTAGCACCAGTGATGCCTGTATCAACGTTCACTCTTTCGCAACTGGAGGATGAGCAACGACGCGACCCATTATGGTCAGCAGTCATTTTTGCTCTAGAATCGGGAGAGGATGTTAAACTCCCCAAATTAATTCTTCCCTTAAGTCAGTTTGAATTACGACATAACATACTCCATAGGTCGGAAAAGACGCCAGAGGGTAGTTTTTCTCAAATAGTCGTACCTGGCACGTTGTGTGAAACGATTATAAGTTTTATTTATAACGTTGTTCCATGATGTTCCACAGGCAGGTCACCAGGGACGTGACAAATGCTTGGCGGAATTAAGAAAGAAGTATTTCTGGAACACTGTGAAGAAAGACAGAATTACACATTGCTAAATGTTTGGCATGTGCTCAACATAAATGTTCTACAGGATCACCGGCCCCGATTCTACAATATCCTACACCAAACCGTCCGTTTGACACAGTCGGTATTGACTTGTTACAACTCCCGAGGAGTCATCAGGGATCAGCGTACGTCTTAGTGTGTGTGTGGATCATTTTTCTAGATTCGTGGTCTTGGTCCCACTAAAGCATAAAACAACCGATTCTGTGGCTTATGCCTTAGTGATGAATCTTATATGTCCATATACTACACCTAAAGTTCTTCTCTCTGAAAATGGGACAGAGTTCAAGAATCAGCTAGTACCGCAAATATGTGCGCAATATGGAATTAAGCAAATTTTTGTGACAGCTTATCATCCACAGACTACTGGCCTTGTTGAGAGAACCAATCGCAAGATCCTGGAGATACTTCGCCCGATTGTGTGTGATTTGCAATACACATGGGAAGATTGGTTACCGCAGGTTGCAGCGTCTATTAATGGGTCGATTAATAACTCTACGGGCAAATCACCCTACTACATTGTATATGGTACAGATAAACATCTACCTTATGATGTGCTTACGGACACGCCGAACCCTATTTATAATATGGATGATTTCGCTGCAAAACAAATCCGTGTTTTTACGGATATTCATACCCAAGTACGATCACATTTAGGAGCGTCACTCGCTGAAATGATGGTCAAGCAACATAAACATGCTAAACCTGTCGTGTTAAACGTAGGAGATGCTGTTAGGGTAAGAGAACCTGAAAGGAACTCCAAGCTTTCGGCTAAGTTTTCGGATCCATTCCGCATTATTGCCAAAGAAACAAGCAACAAATTTAAGATTTGGAAGCCTAATGCCTAATGCCCACAGTTGATGATGATGTGATGTAATAGACACCTCCTTACAGACTGTACAGAAGCAGAGTGTGCCTAATGATTATTGTATGAAACTTCGTTCTGCAAGTAGATAATAAAACGTGTGTAATCTCTTACAGAATGGCTTGGAACATCATTGTGTTGCTTCTACTGTGTTGTGGCACCGTTGTGTTGACAGATAGGTCCACATCCGTCCTCAAACCAGGTGCGCTTGTTGCACCCCTTGGACGCGTTCTCATAGTGGAGGACGTGGTAAACATCAAGTTTGAGTTACATGGACTACTCGAGCTTCCCCGTCAGATGGAAAACATCGACGCGCAACTACAATCAGCATTGGACATCCTACATGATCTCAATTCAGCTCCTAATGTCTCGACGATGGTTACACATACTATTGATCTTCAACACTTTCGTCTCATGAACCTTCGCAAGCTTCTCGTCGCTGTTGGAAAAAGAATACCAGCGTCTGAGGTTTATCTTACAAAAGAAGTGCGTTCTCAGACACGACGAAAAGGGGGTTTATTTAATTTTATGGGTCTTATCCAAAGCGCTCTGTTTGGCACGGCAACGGCCGACGATGTAGCTAAATTGGGGGACCGAATGAACATTGTCGATCAAGCTGTATCTCAGCAGAATCGTGTTATATCTCAAACATTCCCTGCGATTACTGCTTTAGAATCAAAAGTTAATGCGATAATATCGGAGTCTAACCATGTATCGAGGGTTGTTAATAAGTTAAATTATGTCAATCCCGACGTTAGAGTGGCTCCTTTATTTCACGGAATATTTGTCTGCTGCGGAAATTTCAGTTCAGAAGATTGTTAATTGTAAAAACGAACTAATTGACAGCATAGTAGATGCAGGGATAGGACGTGTGGACGAAAAGCTTGTGCCTCTGCAGACGCTTCTTGTTGCTTTACAGATTACCTACTCATCAGCACTTTGCTTTAAATATGTAACTCAAGTCTGCTTTAATTCCACTTTCTGTCATGAATTTCACTGTAGAGGATATTCAAGTTGTTTCAGAGAAATTAAAGGTTATTGCATTCTTGAAAGAGCCAAAATTTGCTGATTTAAATACTAATTTGCCATTTTATTTATCATGGAAACTTGCTATACCTGGTCTCATAATTCCCACCATTATGTTAATTTTGGCAGTCATGTTTCTTTTCTGTTATTATAAGTCAATATCATCCAAAATGAAAATTGTTCATAACATTTTAACCTGTAAGACACTAAAGTATAGGACCCCTGCAGTAGATAAAACCCCTACAGTAGTAGAATCCCAGTTTAGTGTCTACACCTATGTTTTTAACACAGTTAGGATTGTGTAGGATGTACTGTACTCTGTGAGCTTATTTAGGCTTCACTGAGCTTGGCCTGTAGGTGACCGAGCGATGTAATGGCCCCTGTCTGATCAACAGAAAGTATTATATAAAAGAGTTCTTTACATTTGATTTATATTCAAATTCATCCCTGTAAGTTTCCACTAACTGTGAGGAGGACATGAACTGATCACGTGAATGGTAGCTTCCCCAAGAGGGAGAAGCCCATTTGACTATAGTCAGCAATTATGTAAGCGCGCTCCATGCGACGCCTTTAGTCAGTCTCACTCACAAACTAATATGGAACGGACTTTGATTCACGTCTAGTTACATAGACGCCGTCCCTTTCTCATCACACTCATAAATAGTGGAACTTACAATTGATTTACACGCAGGAATTATACAAATAACATTTTTTTTAATAAAAGAAGAAACTTCAATTGGGTTTCATTATTAAAGCCCAATATAAAATACATGTACCGACCTGGTTAACTAGGAATTAACCAACCGGTTCACTCCTAAATGTCTTCAATTTCTGAGCTATAACTTCCTTCCCCCTCATCTAATCTTCTTTCACCCCCCCCCTTTCTCTATAAAAAAAAGAGGAGAGGTTGGTGTGCCTAGCACACTAAGCGGTGTAGTCACAGATTCACCAGTAAATTGACAACTATATCTACTTACGGGGATCAAAGGTAGATATTGTACTGGTCACGACACGTCCTAGTCACTCAGGAATCGGATTTTCTAAAAGTCAGACTGGGTACTTCTGGAATGACCCTGTTTTCGACGAAAAACACTTATTCTCTTACTCATACAAATTACGCTGCTCTCTTGTAATCCTGCACATAACGCAAATTTCATATCATGAATAATAGGTTTAAATCTTTCAATCATATTGAAGCCAAAGATTACGCATAAGGTATAAGTACAGCTGAAATAATAAATTTATATAGAAATTGTAGAGTAATTCACGTGATAATATGTATGAAAAGCAAAATATTTGTCCTCCATGTAATATCTTTCGTTATCCCAGTCCGTTGTTTCTCTTAATGTAAAGTATGTGTATGTGTAAAAGAGAATGATTAAATTTTGGTGTGTGCGCCGAAGTGTATGCTCATACACCTGCGTATATGTGTGTGTAAGTGTGTATGTGTATACACTATCAATGCTCGGTTATAATGCCAGTGGAGAAATCAAATAGAAATATTGATACTCTTTTGGGTATTCAAGATATATGATGATGTCATCATATATATTGTCTAATTGAAAGTCCTTTGCAACAACAGTTTTTTTTTATCTAAGGAATAAGCCCAAGCGTAAAGGTTAAAAAATTGAATGACAAAACGACAATTGACAATTGTCATATTGTTACAACACAGTTGACATTATAATGCATGACATCCTTCTTTCTCTTAAGTTACACAATTCAGTACTTCATATAAAACAACTAACATAAGCCCAGGGTTGACACTAGAATATAACAGACAGCTTCCATCATCAACATTGCATCATGGGGTGAGCTAACCTTTCCCAACGAATTACTATCAATGTAATCTTTCCACCAGTCTTTGAGCTGAATGTGTTATGATGAGAGGTGATAATTAACTTATTGCTTATTTCACTTAAACTTAAGAATTTTTAAATATATGTATGTGTCAGCTCCACAGTCCTTTCTTGAACTATCTTTAGCCATATTTAATGCATGATAAACCATTACATTTTCTATCGCCTTAGAGAATAAGTTTATATATAGTCCATAACATAAGATTTGTTACGGATTTTCCAATATAGATTTAATTCCTCACCTCGAAATACCTGTAATAAATATGTGCTCGATAAAGTTGATGAATCTATTCTTGTTCTCGGTGATGCCTCACACCTTTTCGACAAAGTTTGGCAACATATTTTTTGTGCTAAACTTTCATCCTATAGCCTTCCGTGTCCCATCTCTTGCATATCTTTTTATCTCGCTGTTGTTGGATCACATTGTATCTACCTCCCAGCACAGTGTATACTACGGTTCCTCGTGTCCATAGTACAGTAAATTTGTATTTTCATTCTTTTACAAACACAGTTTAATCCGAACATTAACATTAAATAACAAGGAAAGGGGAGAAACTGTACGACGGATATAAAGAGAGAAAAAATATGGAAATAAGAACCCTATCATACAAGACTTCTATCTGTTGCTTTAAAATTACGTGAGAGCAGTAACCACTAGAAGACAAGTACACGCAATTACTTGAGAACTATATATATAGTTGATTATATGTTCAAAGTCCGCGTGTTATATGGACTTGGGGTTTATTTAAAATTAATAGATGGTAATGGCAGTGGAAGCTCCCCTTTGAGAAAAATCCCGAACCAGCACAAGAACACTTAAAACTACTAACAAATAAATTGTCCGTGACCCGTGGAAGGATAGCGTCTGTGACTGGGATGAATGAGACACACTGTTACATTTAGACACTTATATTCCCTCCAACACTACAAACACAATCAAATAATGGTACACCAATATGCGCACCTCTTAACTTGAACTTAAACACTACTCTGGGGAATAAAAGTTATACAGGATCTAGAAATTATTAGACTCTCAGGCAACAATAAATTTGGAGTATTAAGAAATGTTGCTTGCACAATGAACAGGCCTTAAAGGCACTCAACAAAATTATATCAGTCACTGAGGAAATGGTAATAAAATGAGAAATTAAATACTCTACAATGAATAGGCCTTAAGGGCACTCAACAAAATTATAGCACCCCAACAGATGCACACTTCCTAACCTAACCTAACCACTACTCTGGGGAACAAGGTTATACCTGAGATCAGAATTATGAAGAACAATCAGAGGCATTAAAAGAATCAAATCACAGTATGACTCTGGTTCCACTTGATGGCACAAACATTCAAAACAATATTATCAAAATTATCTAGAAACTATTAAACTACACCCGTAATAAGGGAGGGAAAATGTTCCTCCAGGTATCTCCTAGAGACCTAGACTCACGGTCTCAGTGTGTGACCATTAGTCTACTCAGATAGCCTCAGTGTACTCCCAGTGCGTCCATAAAGCGGACGGGAGTGAGCCAATCAGACCTTGTACAGTTGAGAAAAGCTTTAGCGTCCCGTTAGCAAGAGGGCTTCACTAGCAGCTCGGGACATGTGGTGATGTGCCCGGAGTGGTAAGAACTGATCACCCACTGCTGGTCCCGTGTCGTTTAGTTGTCGGGAGCACTCGTTCACTCAAGAGATCCTTTGCTACCCCGCTAAACAGTGACAGGCCTACTTTGATCGGTCCAATGGCGACAATCGCCACCCTCAATCATCAACGGCAGTCTCAAACGGCAGTCAATCTCTCGCAGTCAACTCCGGGTCAACTCCAGTCAAGTGGGTTCTCACGGAAACCCTGAAATGAACTCACTGTTAGCTCTAGTTTACTTTATCACTGCCCTATCTAACCCTGTCTGAGATCGAATGAGACTTACTTGTTATACTGCAATATTTCAGCACAGGTGACTAGGCCACGTGACTATTTCTGGGACAGACGTGCAGGGACGTCTTGTTTGTGTGAGTGCTATCCGGGACTGAGAGAGAGGCCGGGTCGTCTCTCAAGGCGTCAGCTTAGGTCTACGTGACCTATTTTCCGCCTAACTAATAACTCCTTGGGACACCCGTAACATTATTCAGACTGCTAAACGATCTATAATAATCTAAAATTCAATAATAGTCCCTTACTTCATGAATCGCATCATTATTAAATCGGTAAACTACATTTAATATCATATTGGCCTAGTTCCACCATCTCTCTCTATGAGCCGGGAGCGCTCTCTCCCCTCCCATGACCTTGAACGCTCAGTGTTGCCAATGGCGGGGCATTCGAAATCACTCTGAAATTTCTGAATATTACAAGCGACCCCCCTAAAAAAGACAGCACTGTCCTCATGTGCTGAGAAAACATACATACGACCCCCCTAAAATTTGTTCCAAGAAACTGCATCTTACCCCTTTTGCTAAACGCAGCATTCCCGTCTTCTCTTCTCTCCTTTTCTCTCCCGCTAACACTCGACCCCCCTAAAAGAAAACAGCACTGCCCTCATGTGCTGAGAGAACAACTTAGAACCCACCTTCAACTCTGTACTATTCCACTCGCAGCTAGCAACTCCATTTCTTCCCCATTTCTTCCTAGCCCAACTCATAACCAACCAGAACATCACGCTCCCCTTTTGCCTGGCCCTTAACTAGAGAACCAATGTCAAAATTAATACCAGCCCAAAACAAACATGCTCTCCTTTGCCTGGCCCTTGAACTAAGAGGAACCAGTGTCAAAACAATACTCAGTCCAAAACAAACATGCTCTCCTTTTGCCTGGCCCTTGAACTAAGAGGAACCAGTGTCAAAACAATACTCAGTCCAAAACAAAAATGCTCTCCCTTTGCCTGGCCCTTGAACTAAGAGGAACCAGTGTCAAAACAATACGCAGTCCAAAACAAACATGCTCTCCTTTTGCCTGGCCCTTGAGCTAAGAGGAACCAGTATCAAAAAAAATACTCAGTCCACGTCTCCGAACCTCATGCCGGCAGACCAACCCTCTGACAATGTACCAGTCCATATTAGTGAGGCCCTGGACATTACAACCATACTCTCAATCCCGCTCATGACAGCAACTCAATCCCGCTCATGACAGCAACCACTACTCAACGCACATCTCTGACCTAACCATCTCTCCAATCCCCCCTGCCCTACTCACAACTCCTCCAACTCACCCTCGACAACCTGCCCCTTCTCATTACCCTGCAACCTAAACTGTAATTTGTCGGCTTCGTCTTTCAGTTGCAGGCTCGATCGACCTCTCTGAACTACTTCTCTTCATCTTGCTCATCTGGAGTGGGGGCTCCTCGTCTTCCTCCTCAGATTCATCCATCGCTGGGTCTCCCGGATGCCTTAGGGTTGGAGCACCCTTCAAGTTGCTCCGGTTTTCCACTCTCGCTTCCAGGTCTTCTTCCCCACTGGGCTCAATGCGATATAAACCAGGCCTTGGATTTAGGACCTCAACAATGTGCCATCTCGTATCAAACCAATGGTTTTGCAGCTTACACCGGCCTATTTTTACATTGTTCCTCAGCAAAACCTCCTGGCCCACTTCCCAGCTACTCTCGTGGGCTTTCTCTTCTCTTTTTCTTCTATATATTTCCTTACGTCTCCGAACATTGATCTCCACTGCTTCCTGCAATCTTCGTTGCCGGTCTCTAATCACCATCACCCACTCATCTACCGGCTCTGGGTCTACTTCCGGCCTAAGGTCAAACGGCAGGTTTGGTTCTCTCCCGTAAAACAACAGGAATGGGGAAAACCCTGTCGTGGCATGCGGAGTCGCGTTGTATTGTGACACCACTGCCGGCAGATGCTCTGGCCACCTATTCTTTTCCTCTGCCTCGAGGGTGGCCAGCAGACCGTGCAGGGTTCGATTGAACCGTTCCACCATGCCATTTCCCTGTGGGTGATATGCTGACGTCCTTATTTTCTTCACCCCAAAGGTGGCACAAGTTTGTCGGACCAATGCACTGCCAAAATTCCTCCCCTGATCGGTCAACAGTCGCTCAGGTGCACCCACTGCCAGGAAGATTCGATTCACCAGGATCTTTGCAATCGTCGAGGCTTTCTGGTCTTTGGTGGGAAAGGCCCAAGTGTAACGACTGTATATGTCAACCATTATCAGGACATTCTCCAATCCTTGCCGCTTGTCCAGCAAGGTGAAATCTGCGGCCAGTGTCTCTAATGGTTTGGCAGCTTCAATCGTCCCTACATGCAGTTGGGGTTTCGGCACTTCATCTTTTGCTACTCCACACCTCTCGCAGCTGGCTATGTAGTCTCGCACTGTTTCTCCCATGCCTGACCAGAACCCTCGCTCCTGCACCAGCGACAGGGTGCGATCTCGCCCCTGATGGCCAAACTCGTCGTGGCAGGCTCTAGTCAAAGCCTCCTGCAAGTTTGGAGTTAACACTGGCACCTCCCTCCATAGATTCTTCCCTTCGGGTCTTCTATGCCAAACAACATCTTCTCTTACGATCAGGGATTTCCTAGCTCGGTACATCTTGCGGAAATCATCATTTTGGAGCTCTACCTGTACCTCATCCTCCGGCAGCTCTCCCACCAACCATCTTCGCAGTTTTGTCATATAGTCCATGCCTTCTTGCTCCTTACGCAGCCCATCCATCGTCCACAGTTCCTTCCTTCCGGCCCCGTTCTCCTCTAGGACATGCATCGCTGTATACTCTTCTTCACTATCTTCCTCCTGTTCCGCCGGGATTCTAGATAGAGTATCCGCCACAATGTTGTTCTTCCCCGGCTTGTACTCTATAGTAAAGTTAAACTGCTCGAGATCCGCATTCCACCTACTTTCCACGGCACCTAGTTTAGCCTTCTCCCGGTGACTGAGTGGGTTGTTATCTGTATAGACTGTGAAATGTTTCCCTGCCAAATAATCCCTGAATTTATCCACTACTGCCCATTTGAGTGCTAACATCTCTAACTTACGAGAACTATAGTTGTTCATGTTACGTTCTGATTTCCTCAGGCCCCGACTCGCATAGCACACCGGATGCAGCCTGCCATCCTTCCGCTGGGACAGCACCGCACCTAGCCCACGAAAACTTGCATCTGTTTCTAATATAAACTCCTGAGTGAAATCTGGGCAAGCCAACACTGGTGTCTGCGTCACCTTGTCTTTCAGTTTCTCAAAAGCCTGTTGCTGTTCCTCTCTCCATTCACTATCTACCCGATCCTTAGATTTCCCATGCATCAACGCATGCAGTGGAGCAGCTATTTGGGCAAACCCTTTAACAAATTTCCTGTAAAATGATGTGAACCCTACAAAAGACCGCACATCTTTCACCGTCTGAGGGACTGGCCAATCTCTTATTGCCCTAATCTTCTCAGGATCAGCTGTGATGCCTTCAGCTGACACCTGATATCCTAAATAACTTACTTTTGAAGCCATTATTTCACACTTTTAGGTTTAAATCTTAAGTTATTCTCCCTCATCCTGCAAAATAATTCCCTCAATCTGACTATATGTTGATCTATTGTACTTGAAAACACCATCACATCATCAAGGTATACAAGCAACGAGGAGAAGATCTTATCCCCTAAAATCCGCTCCATGTATCTCTGAAAGGTTCCCGGACTATTTGACAATCCCATAGGCAGTCGCCTGTACTCAAAGTGTCCGAAGCTTGTGCTGAAGGCAGTCTTTGGACGGTCTGAAGGTTTTACTTCTATCTGGTGATATCCCGCCGCCAGATCAAACGTTGAGAAAAACTGGGCCCCCGTCAGAGATTCTAGAGTTTCATTTATCCTAGGCAGAGGAAACGCATCGCGTACCGTGACCTTATTTAAGTCACGATAGTCAATGCACAACCTCAGCGTCCCGTCCTTTTTCCTCACTACTACAATGGCGGCAGAGTACGGACTCTCACTATGCTGAATTACTCCCTGATCTAACAGCTGGCTAATGTGCTGCTTCACCTCTGGTACCTGGTTTGGAGGGATCCTCCGATATGGCACCCTAACTGGCCTGTCTGTGGTCACTGGGATCTCATGCTGAACCCCAATAGCCTTTCCTATGGGCTGGCCCTCTTCTTCAAAAATATCACTAAACTCTTCTATTAAACACCTAACTGCACTCTCTTGTCCCTCATTCATTTCCTCCGTGTGCACTTTGACCTCCGTACGGGCATCCGGTTGCACTGTCCTCACATGCACCTCTTCACTGATGTCTTCCTCGACTTCCGTCCCCGAAGCCACTTTCCCAATCCGCCAATTGCCCCTCAAGCTCGTACGACTATCAGACAGATTTGCCACCAACACCTGGGTCATGCCTCTCACCACTCTTACAGCTGTCGGCAACACTATCACACCCTCAGGCATCCAACCTTCATCCTCTATTGTTAGAGGTTCAATCACTACTTCTTTGTTAGCTACCTGGCTTAATGAGGGAACACATACTGACAGCAACCGAGTACTCCGGGGAGGAATGGTTGGTCTTTCCTTCCTCTCTGTCATACAATACCCCAGGCTGATGGCCTCTATTGCACATAACTGCCTAACCTCATGCAAGCAATTTTCCCACTGAGCGGTGCTCCTGGCTTCCCTGCACAAGTGATACATGTGCGGCCAGATCTCCGCAACCTCCCCCAGCACATTCATCCCCAACAACCCGACATGAGATTGCCCCTTACCCTGGGTCTCAATCCCTGGACAAACCAACATCCCCACATCAGTGACTTCCACCCCACATACGACCATAGTGACCCGAATACACCCCACACACGGCACTGGAAACCCTGACGCCCCTTTTACCCTTATTCGAGTGGGCTGCAACACCACGCCTGCAGGCTCCAGCTCCCGACGGTAGAAAAGTTCATCAATTAGCGACACTTCTGCCCCAGTATCTGCTAAACCCCACATTTCACGACCCGCTACCAGCACCGAGACCTTAGGACACTCTGCTTTCAGCCTTAAGGTACCTTCTGTTGTGATTAAATTTGTCATGCGAACCACGCTTGACCATGGGTCCGCTCTCTCTTGACTCATAACATCGCCGGTGGAATCTATTGGTGAGGCCAGGAACGGTTGGCGGGGACTGCCTGGCCTTGGCCATTTCCCGACCGCCAGTTCCGATTGTTACTTCCAACTCGATACTGGCCATTGGCCACGTATCCCCTTGGGACACTCTCTCCTGGTCTGGACCCGTTCGTGCAATTGAAACTGAAGTGGCCCTCTTGTCCACAGGCATAGCACCTCGGGGGAATCGAGCCTCCAGTCTGCGGCTCGTTCTCTCTTCCTTTAGTCAGCGGTACCTCCCTCAAAGCCTCTCGTTTTTGTTCCGCCTTTCTCAGCCCCGTGATCCACTCGTCTAGACTATGGTGAGGATACTTCTTGATCTCATCCACTAACCACATACGGCTTTGTTCCTCCTTGAGCCCCCGAGTGATTGCATCTCCCAACAGGGCCTTACCATATTTATGATCATGGTGGTTCAACTCATCGTTTAAATCTAGCATAGCATCATAATATTCAAGAAGCGCTTCGTTGCTCCCTTGTTTCCGCGTCATCACCTTCTGAATGGCGTCGTACGTGGCCGTCTGCCCGCCGTATTGCTGCTTCAAATAACAAGTTAATTCATCTACGGTTTCCCAGTCTCTGCGTGCATTGTATACGCGATCTGCCGCAGGCCCCGCAAGATGCCATATTATGAATTGGATTCGACTGACTTCGTCTCCGTCTAGCAGCTTGAGGGTTCGGTCAACCTCTCTTAACCACTTTCCTACCTCTATTCCTGGCCTACCGTCGAACTTAGACATGGTCAACCCGGCCCCGAGACTAGCTCCCTCTCTACTATTGTGTCTCCTCATCTCCCACATTGTCTCATCGTGCCGTATTTTATACTGTGTCTTTACCCTATCTAGTGCATCCCCCACCAGAGCTAGGTGTTGTTGGTGTTCCGTCTCTAACTGTTGCAATTGTGTGTGGTACTCCCCCCTTAACTGTTGTACATATACTCCATACTCCCCCCTGATTTGGTTCACCCGTGCCTGATATTCCCTATTGATCTTCCCTTCTAACTGTTCCAATCGTTCCTGGTACTCACCCCGGATTTTCCCCTCTAGCTTCCCAATACGTTCCACGAACTCTTCTCTCAACTGCACCGTCAACCACAACAACCCCATTCCCACGGCGAGCATGAGTAGAGTTGGGGTCACACTCTCTACCGTTTCCATCCACTCCATGATTACGCTCATTATCCCAACCACAGAACTATCAGTCACGAAATAAATAGAACTACGCTCTGCTACCATTTGTAACCGGTCGGAATTTGCTGGACTTTAATTTCTCACTTGACTTGGGGTTTATTTAAAATTAATAGATGGTAATGGCAGTGGAAGCGCCCCTTTGAGAAAAATCCCGAACCAGCACAAGAACACTTACTCTACTAACAAATAAATTGTCCGTGACCCGTGGAAGGATAGCGTCTGTGACTGGGATGAATGAGACACACTGTTACATTTAGACACTTATATTCCCTCCAACACTACAAACACAATCAAATAATGGTACACCAATATGCGCACCTCTTAACTTGAACTTAAACACTACTCTGGGGAATAAAAGTTATACAGGATCTAGAAATTATTAGACTCTCAGGCAACAATAAATTTGGAGTATTAAGAAATGTTGCTTGCACAATGAACAGGCCTTAAAGGCACTCAACAAAATTATATCAGTCACTGAGGAAATGGTAATAAAATGAGAAATTAAATACTCTACAATGAATAGACCTTAAGGGCACTCAACAAAATTATATCAGCCACTGAGGAAATGGTAATAAAATGAGAAATTAAATACTCTACAAAGAATAGGCCTTAAGGGCACTCAACAAAATTATATCAGCCACTGAGGAAATGGTAATAAAATAGGAAATTAAATACTCTACAATGAATAGGCCTTAAGGGCACTCAACAAAATTATAGCACCCCAACAGATGCACACTTCCTAACCTAACCTAACCACTACTCTGGGGAACAAGGTTATACCTGAGATCAGAATTATGAAGAACAATCAGAGGCATTAAAAGAATCAAATCACAGTATCACTCTGGTTCCACTTGATGGCACAAACATTCAAAACAATATTTTCAAAATTATCTAGAAACTATTAAACTACACCCGTAATAAGGGAGGGAAAATGTTCCTCCAGGTATCTCCTAGAGACCTAGACTCACGGTCTCAGTGTGTGACCATTAGTCTACTCAGATAGCCTCAGTGTACTCCCAGTGCGTCCATAAAGCGGACGGGAGTGAGCCAATCAGACCTTGTACAGTTGAGAGAAGCTTTAGCGTCCCGTTAGCAAGAGGGTTTCACTAGCAGCTCGGGACATGTGGTGATGTGCCCGGAGTGGTAAGAACTGATCACCCACTGCTGGTCCCGTGTCGTTTAGTTGTCGGGAGCACTCGTTCACTCAAGAGATCCTTTGCTACCCCGCTAAACAGTGACAGGCCTACTTTGATCGGTCCAATGGCGACAATCGCCACCCTCAATCATCAACGGCAGTCTCAAACGGCAGTCAATCTCTCGCAGTCAACTCCTGGTCAACTCCAGTCAAGTGGGTTCTCACGGAAACCCTGAAATGAACTCACTGTTAGCTCTAGTTTACTTTATCACTGCCCTATCTAACCCTGTCTGAGATCGAATGAGACTTACTTGTTAGGTTAGCACAGGTGACTAGGCCATGTGACTATTTCTGGGACAGACGCCCAGGGACGTCTTGTTTGTGTGAGTGCTATCCGGGACTGAGAGAGAGGCCGGGTCGTCTCTCAAGGCGTCAGCTTAGGTCTACGTGACCTATTTTCCGCCTAACTAATAACTCCTTGGGACACCCGTAACATTATTCAGACTGCTAAACGATCTATAATAATCTAAAATTCAATAATAGTCCCTTACTTCATGAATCGCATCATTATTAAATCGGTAAACTACATTTAATATCATATAGGCCTAGTTCCACCATCTCTCTCTATGAGCCGGGAGCGCTCTCTCCCCTCCCATGACCTTGAACGCTCAGTGTTGCCAATGGCGGGGCATTCGAAATCACTCTGAAATTTCTGAATATTACATATATATATATATATATATATATATATATATATATATATATATATTGTAGCTCCACAATGAAAACGTGGATAAGATAAATCTTGATAAAATCACACAGGAAAAGGGGAAACAATGGAGCACCTTAGCTTTCGTCTTTATTCGAGACATCTTCAGAGGCAACTGGATTACAAGGACTGAGAGAAGCGTATGTACACAGGGTGACTTTACAAAACATGAGGTCAGGTCAAAAACATGACATCCACTAATCCACACACCAACACCACCGCAAACATAAGAGGAGCTTAAAAGAGAGAGCGACGTAACTAGTCTTGTTAAGTCAGGTCAAAAATGAGTATGAGCATGAGCGTGGGTAACTGTTTTTCTGCTCCTTTAGCCTGCATTTATGGAGTTTTTTGAGGCTAGATTACTACCCAATATAGGAGACTATATTCCTTCATGGTTATACCGATTTTCAAGAGTACAACATAAGAACATAAGAAAATAATGAGTCTGCAATAGGCCGGTTGGCCTGTGCATGGCAGCTCCTGTCGAGAGTTACTACCACTCTCTATCATCCATGAATCTATCTAGCCTCCTTTTGAAACTTTCCAGAGTTCCGCACTTACTACAAAGTTGCTAAGCTTATTCCACTCGTCCACCACCCTATTTGTGAACCAGTTTCTTCCTATCTCCCTCCTAAACCTAAACTTATCCAACTTGAATCTGTTGCTCCGAGTCCTATCCTGCCCGGATATTATAAGAACTTTATCTATATCCCCTTTTCAAGAAGGGGGATAGATCACTATCCTCAACTACCGCCCAATCAGTCTAACATCAATAGTAGGTAAATTACTAGAATCAATTATATCAAACTCTATTCGAAACCACCTGGAGAAGCACAAGTTAATCAATGATTCCCAACATGGCTTCACAAGCGGGCGTTCATGTCTAACGCATTGTTTACTTGGCTTAAGGTTCCTAATTATCATTACTCCTAAATCTCTCTCGCAGTCGGATTTCTCTATGGCATCGTTGTTCATCTGGTATCTGGTTTCCCTGTTTACATCTCCTATACTGAGTACTTTAAATTTGTCCATGAATTTCATCTGCCATTTTTCAGACCATTCGAAAAATTTGTTTCGATCTTCCTTTAGTTTTGCCGAGTCCTCGTCAGATTTAATAACACGTCCTATTTTAATGTCATCAGCAAATTTACTTATGTTGCTGTCTATGCCGATATCTATGTCGTTTATGTATATGATAAATAATAATGGTCCAAGTACTGAGCCTTGGGGGACTCCACTAGTGACGTTGCTCCAATGGGACTTAGTGCCGTTAATGCTCACTCCCTGTTTCCTGTCCTGTAACCACGCCCTAATCCATTTAAGGATATTACCTTTGATGCCATGTGCTTCTACCTTTCTAATTAGTCTGATTCGAAAACTGATGAAAAGAATGTTAATAGATTAGTTAGGCAAGAACGTCCGCTTGTGAAGCCATGCTGGGAATCATTGATCAATCTGTGCTTCTCCAGGTGATTTCGAATAGAGTTTGAAATGATTGCTTCCAGTAATTTGCCTACTATTGATGTTAGACTGATTGGGCGGTAGTTAGAGGATAGTGATCTATCCCCCTTCTTGAAGATCGGTATTACATTCGCAATCCTCCAGGATTCTGGTACTACACCTGATTTTAAGGACATGTTAAACAACTTTGCTAAGGGCATACTAAGCTCTTCCTTACATTCCTTTAATACTCTGGCAAATATCTCATCGGGACCAGGTGACTTATTAGGCTTTAGTTCTTCTATTTGCTTACTAACATCATTACTAGTCACTACTATCTCACTTAATTTGTTTTCTTCACTATCTCTGAATAGAGTCGGTGCCTCGGGTAGCATGTTTAAATTTTCGGTGGTGAAAACTGTTGAAAAATATTTATTCAGATTATTACTCATTTCTCCGTCGTTATCAGTGAGCTCGCCGGTATCTGACCGTATTGGTCCAATCTTTTCTCGTGTTTTAGTTTGATACATTTGGTAGAATCCTTTGGGGTTTGTCTTCGCCTCCCTTGCTATCCTTACCTCATTATTCCTCTTGGCTTTCCTTATCTCGGTTTTAACCCTAATCGCCAGTACCCTATAATAATCCCAGAGGTAAATTTCGCCACGATTTATCCTTTTACCTATAGCCTTCCTTTGGCCAATGATGTTCTTTAAATAATTGTTTATCCATTTAAGGTCATTGTTGTCTGATCTGAGTTTTTTGTATGGTATGTTCTGCCTTTGTGCATGAAGTAACTCATTATTTAAATTGTAATGGAACTCGGTAATCTCAGATCTCGTTATCAGGTCAGTCTCAACCGTCAGGTCTCCTGGTACGGTGAGGTCGCCCTCTGTGGGTGCATTGAGTGAGGTCACCTCATGGGAGGTCATGTAGCTCACCCCCAAGAGCGAAACCCCCTCCCTCAGCTGCCTCTTTAAACTGTCAAAGTTTGCCCTTCTGAAATCTGGTACTTTAGTGGAATTTTCCTTACGTCTGCCCTGGAAATCTAACTGGAATCTAATTTCTTTGTGATCCCTGTTTGCAAAATCGTTCCCTACCTTGACATTGCTAATGAGGTTTTGCCTGTTCGACAGAACTAAATCGAGTATATTATTACCCCGGGTGGGTTCAGTTATATGTTGATTTAGGAAACAGTCCTGGATCGTTTCGAGAAAATCCTCTGGTTCTGAGTTACCCGTAAGGTCAGTCCAATCTATTTGGCCAAGGTTAAAGTCGCCTACTATACAGACTTTGTTGTGTATGGAAGACCTGCGCATTTCATCCCAGATAAGTCTCTCATTGACTCTATCAAGATTGGGAGGTCTATATATTACTCCTGTGATTATTTTTTCCCTAACGTCGATTAATTCTATCCAAATTGTTTCTGTATTCTGCTCAGTTTTTATTTCATTATTTATTTCACACTTCAGATTATCCCTGACATAGATTGCCTCCTTTCCTGGTCTGCCTATCGGTATGGAACAATTTGTAACCCGCAATTTGGTATTCGACTGGTAACTCACGTGAGTCTAGGTTGATCCATGTTTCAGTGAATGCTATTATATCAATTTTTTCGGTACATACCAAGGTCCTAATATCATCCATTTTGTTTCTCATACTTCTACTGTTCACGTAGTAGACATTTAAGTTAGTCGTGTTCTGAGTCCTCCCTTTACCGCGGTTAGGTTTAAACTCCCTGTCTAATTTAGTTTTGTCATCATTCCTTACACTATTTCCCTGTAATCTTTCACTTTGTTTACCCGCTCCTACGCCAGTCTCCTCCACCCCCGTGCCCATATGTTCCCCTAGCAGTTTGCGGTGGTGTTGGTGTGTGGATTAGTGGATGTCATGTTTTTGACCTGACTTCATGTTTTGTAAGGTCACCCTGTGTACACAAGCCTCTCTCAGTCTTTGAAATTCAGTTGCCTCTGAAGATGTCTTTAACAAAGACGAAAGCTAAGGTGCAACATTATTTCCTTTTTTCCTGTGTGATTTTATCAAGTTATATATAAATATATATATATATATATATATATATATATATACACAGAGGCCCGTCCTTTACTTGGGGGGGCGACCGCTCGGGGCCTCGCACGTGTGGGGGCTCCGCGGGGCCCAGCACTAGACCCAGTGGCCTCGGACACATAACCTGTTGACTGGTTAATCTGACCTGACGGCTTACGCCACCATCGCAACCATGACCTTACCATCCATAGCGACAGTCCCATGGGGGTTGGTGGAGGTGGGTTCCTCTGACCACATAACCTGACTCCATAATCCATTGCACTCCACTCCATACAGCCAGTCCACCAGGGTCAGTAACCAGTGAGATCAGGTTGTGTCCTGCCCTGTGAGCTGTGACTCCTGCCTTATTGAGTGTGTGTGTTGGTGTGGGGATTAGTGGATGACATCATTATGACCTGACCTCATGTTTTTAAGGTCACCCTGTATATTTAAGCCTCTCTCTGTCCATGTAGTCCAGTTGCCTCTGAAGATGTCTTGAATAAAGACGAAAGCTAAGGTACTCCGTTGTTTCCATTTTCCCGTGTGATTTTATCAAGATATATATATATATATATATATATATATTTATATATATATATATATATATATATATATATATATATATATATATATATATATATATATATATATATACGATATGTGTGTGTGTTTATGTGATACTATGCCTAGAATATCTATGAAAATATTATTCAGTGTCATGCTGTGTAGTCTGTATATAAGTTGTGTAAAGGTTAGGTTAAGTTAGCTTCATGTAGATAAGATTCAGCGTGAAGTTTAATGAATATCTTGTAGTTCTCGCTTGACTAACGTAACCAAACCTATTCAGAACATACGAGTACACAGCATGAAACGGCACTTTTCACATTGACCATAACACACACACACACCTCGTTAGTCGGGAATCGAATACTGGACCTATGCGTGTGAACAGGGATCGCTCTTCTCTGGCCCTTGGCACGTTCCTCCCTCATAAATCAACACCTACTTGGCAGTAGCAACGGCTCCTCCATCTCTCCTAAACAGGGACTCGCGGCTCAATACACCTCAACACGGAAAAATGAGCAATAATCTGAATAAATATTTTTCAACAGTTTTCACCACCGAAAATTTAAACATGATACCCAAGGCACCGACTCTATACAGAGATAGTGATGAAAACAAATTAAGCGAGATAGTAGTGACTAGTAACGATGTTAGTAAGCAAATAGACAAACTGAAGACTAATAAGACACCAGGTCCCGATGAGATATTTGCCAGAGTATTAAAGGAATGTAAGGAAGAGCTTAGTATGCCCTGAGCAAAGTTGTTTAACATGTCCTTAAAAACAGGTGTAGTACCAGAATCCTGATGGATAGCGAATGTAATACCGAGTTTCAAGAAGGGAGACAGATCACTATCCTCTAACTACCGTCCAATCAGTCTAACACCAATTATATTATGGGCAAATTACTGGAAGCAATCATTTCATCTCTTCGAAATAATTTGGAGAAGCACAAGTTGATGAATGATTCCCTGCATGGCTTCCCAAGCGGGCGTTCATGTCTAACTAATCTATTATCATTCTTTTCATCAGTTTTCGAATCAGTGGACGAGAGGCACAATTATGATGTGGTATATCTCGACTTTAGCAAAGCCTTCGACTAATAAGACTAATAAGAAAAGTAGAGGCTCATGGCATTAAGGGTGATATTCTAAAATAGATTAGGGCGTGGTTACAGGACAGGAAACAGTGAGTGAGCATTAACGGCACTAAATCCCATTGGAGCAACGTCACTAGTGAGGTTCCCCAAGGCTCAGTACGTGGACCATTTTTGTTTATTATATACATAAACGACATAGATATCGGCATAGACAGCAACGTAAGTAAATTTGCTGATGACACTAAAATAGGATGTGTAATTAAATATGAAGAGGACTCCGCAAAACTACAGGAAGACCTTAACAAATTTTTCGAATGGTCTGAAAAATGGCAGATTAAATTCAATGTGGACAAATGTAAAGTACTCAGTATAGGAGATGTAAACATGGAAACCAGATACCAGATGAACAACGCTGTTATTGAGAAATCCGACTGCGAGAGAGATTTAGGAGTAATGATAATTAGGAATCTTAAGCCAAGTAAACAATGTGTTTTTGCTCGAAACAAAGCTAATAAAGTACTTAGGTTCATACAAAGGAGTGTTAGTTACAAGACTAGCGAGGTCATCTTAAACTATATATTGCACTTGTGAGACCTCACTTGGATTAAGCAGTTCAATTCTGGTCACGGTATTACAGAATGGATATAGAATCCTTGGAAAGAAATCAGAGGAGAATGACAAGATTAATCCCGGACATTAAGAACCTTGAGTACAGAGACAGGTTAAAGCATCTTAATTTGCACTACCTCGAGAGACGTAGAGCGAGGGGCGACATGATAGAGGTGTATAAATGGAAGTCAGGGCTAAACACAGGGGACAGAGTAGTGGATGAGTGGAACAAGTTACCAAATATCATCATTAGCACGAATACGCTGGATAGTTTCAAACATAGGTTGGATGCTTATATGAGCAATAAGAGTTGGGTGTAAATGGGACTGCCCTCTGCAGTTTCCTCCATTCTTATGTTCTTATGTTCTTAATTTGATTTTTCAGTTCGTAGTTGTAAAATTCAATGAACTTACGACGGTTTTTTAGTGATTGCGCAATTTAGACATACACAAACGCACAAATATACACTTAAACACATATAGGAAAATGAAGATGCCATTTGTATGTTTCTGCTGACGGCCAGACATTCTAGCATCACTCCAATGATCGGCTAGGCAGCTCATCACTCATGTTTCATGTATGTTGCACCACCCCAGAAACCACATAAGCTCCCTGGAACGTTGAAGGAATATCAGAGTATAATGTAAAGGCGGAAACGATCTTCCTGCTCGTTACCGCTGCTAATTCTCTCGTTTGCTGGTGCGACCAACACTTGGAGGAGGTTGGACAGAGGTGAGAACGGCAGTGGCTACCTGTGTCACCAGCAGATTCACCCCAGCCGCCATACGGTCACTATCTAGCTACCCCGCTGTTCGTCAAATTCTTGCTCTGATCTCATCATAGGTCCTGGACTCGTGGGCTGTTTTCCCAGACCTTCACCTATCGACTGTCAATTCTCTGGTCATCTACCACTACCTCATACCACGACCGTCAGTTCATATCCTCCGTCTGTGCCCGGTGTTCTCCTGCCATTTCAAGATCTCTATCTCTCGAGTGTGGAGTTGAATGGACGCTTCCCTACCCTGAGTGTGGATCACTGTGTTCCAGAACCTTCCCCCAGGGCCACTGCCTTAGGAAATATCTGTTCATTGTTTGATTCTATGGTTGTTTGATCCCATTAATTGCTGACTCCCCTTTATTGTTCGATTCTATCAATTGTTGACTCCCATTAATTGTTTGATTCCATTAATTGCTGACTCCCATTAATTGTTTGATTCCTTTAATTGTTTGCTTCCCTTAAATGTTTAACTCCATTAACTATTGACTGCATTAATTGTTTGACTCCCGTAATTATTTCATGTTTGTTGAGTGGTGTCAGAGTTTTGTGTTATATTTTTTATAGTAAAGAGATCTCAAACGGTTGTTTGCTATTCCTCAGAAAACCATGGTCCTTGACTTTCCTTTATTAAGAACCTGATGAGTCTGGTAAGGGATTTCTATCCCTAATTCCCAGGCCTTTACATATAATCTTCACTTTTTTACAGCATATACGAAGTTGATATGAGAGGAAGTAGTATGAATGCGTGGAACTAGTGTATGATAGGCAACAAAATCTTATCAATGTACGAACTAATAGTTTATCATTGCACAAATACAATTATATTATGATCATGTTATTAAGTTTAAGTGTAATTATCCTTATTGAAGTCTAAGATTTAGTACTTTTTATCTACATCCTTTGAATTCATAAGAAAATAAGGAGTCTGCATTAGGTCGGTTGGCCTGTGCAATGTGCATGGCAGCTCCTGTCGAGAGTTGCTACCACTCTCTATCACCCATGAATTTATCTAGCCTCCTTTTAAAACTTTAAAGCGTTCCAGCACTTACTACAAAGTTCCTAAGCTTGTTCCACTCGTCTACCACCATATATGTGAACCAGTTCCGTCCTATCTCCCTCCTAAACCTAAACTTATCCAACTTAAATCCGTTTCTACGAGTCTATCCTGCTCGGATATTATAAGAACTTTATCAATATATCCTTTATTAATTCCCTTCACCCACTTAAATACTTCAATCATATCTCCCCGCACTCTTCGTCTTTCTAGGGAATGCAAGTTTAGTTTCTTTAATCTATCTTGATATGGAAGGTTTCTAAGTCCCGGAATCATTTTCGTCATTCTTTGCTGCACCGACTCCAGTGAATTGATATCCTTTCTATAATAAGGGTACCAGAACTGAACAGCATAATCGAGGTGCGACCTGACTAGCGCAAGATATAATTGCAATATGACCTCGGCACTCTGTTTGCCTTATTTCGAACATTAACGCCCTGTTTTCTAGGCCATAGGTCCGGGCTTACAAGTACCCCTAACACTCTTTCACAAGTCGACTTTTTTAGGTTGATACATTGACAATATTTGTTCTTCCAATATTAAGTACGCTGCACTTGCTGGTGTTCAATATCATTTGCCATTATCTGACCACTCCTGCAGTTTATTTAAATCCTCCAGTAGCGCATTTGCATCCTGCCCTGAATTAATCTGCCGCCCTATTTTGGTGTCATCCGGAAACTTGCTTTATGTCACTGCTGATCCCAGTACTGTATCTAGATCACTTATGTACATTATGAACAAGAATGGGCCCAGTACTGACCCCTGGGGAACCCCACTCTGATTTAAGACCATCTACGCTGACCTGTGTTCTATCGGTGAACCATGATTTTATCCAATTTAAAACTCTCCCCTCGATACCATGAGCCTTAATTTTTCTCAGAAACCTCTGATGCGGTACTCTGTCACACGCTTTGCTATAGTCTAAGTAAATAACATCGTAATTTCCGTCATTATTTGCTACCTCGAAGATTTTCCTAAAAAAACGTCAGAAAGATTTGTTAGACAATATTTTACCTTTGTAAACCCATGTTGACAGTCGTAGATTAATTTGTTTTTCTCTAAATGTGATCGGATGCTATTTGCTATAAATGATTCAAGAAATTTCCCTACTACTAAAGTCAAACTAATCGGCCTGTAATTTTGACGGTGATGCTCTGTCTCCCTTTTTTAATATGGGTACTACATTTGCCAGTTTCCACAAGTCTGGCACAACTCCCGTGTCTAATGATTTTGTAAATAAATTTACTAGGGGTCCGTTAATCTGCTCCTTACACTTTCAAAACTCAAGGGAAAATTTCATCCGGCCCCAGGGATTCTGTCTTCTTTAATTTATTTATCTTCTTAAGAACATGCTCTTTTCTAATACCGATATTTTTTTTAATTTATCTTCTTCATTTCCCCTAAATATCATTTCCACCTATGGCATTTCCTCGTGCTTTTTTTCGGCGAAAACTGATAAGAAGTAGCTGTTTAATGCTTTGCTTATATTCTCACTATCATCGATCACTTCCCCTCTCTCTGATTTTAAAGGCCCCACTTTGTCCTATATACCTGGAAAAATCCCTTGGGATTCGCCTTGGATTCTCTTGCTATCCTGATTTTATCGTCCCTCTTTGCCTTCCTCCCAGTTTTCTTAGCATTCCTAGTTAGTTCATTATACCTATTTCTGAGATGCTCCTCCCCTCCCTTTAATTTGTTTATAAATTCCTTTCTTTATTCCTATGTCATGTTTAAGTTGTTTGGTAATCCACCTTGGGTTATTCTAGTTTGACCAAATTTTTCTGTATGGTATATTTTGTTCTTGTGCTTTACGTAGTATACTAGTGAATATATAATAGTCATGATCAATTGTTGTGTCGGCGGTGACCTCACCCGTTCCTACCGGGGACTGACCTGACTGTTCCCTGGCTACCTCACCTTGATACCTTCTTAACCCCTCATAATCCGCTGATCGAAAGTCTGTGACTCTGACCATATTGTCATTGTTTTTCGTTTCCCAATTTAGGTGAACCTGATTTCTCGGTGATCACTGTTCCCTAGTTCTTCCTCTAATATGAAATCTCTGATAATATTTTATTTATTGTTGTAAACTAGGTCTAATATAATGTCACCTCTAGTAGGCTCTGTAATTAGTTGTTTTAAAAAAATTGTCCTGTACTACATCTAGAAAGTCTTCAGATTCATAGTCACCTATAATGTTGTCCCAGTCAATATTTCTGAAGTTGAAATCCCCCATAACGCATAGGTTGTTGTATTTTGCTGCCTTACTCATTTCCTGCTTTTGGGCTGAGCTGCTTCTTCCCAAGACTTGGGGGCCTGTAAATCACTCCCACAATTAGTTTTTCTCTTCCTTCCGCAATTTATACCCATACAGACTCGGTTCCTATTTCACCCTTTATTGAATTATTAATACAACATTTCAATGTATCCCTGGCGAAGAGTGTGACCCCACCCCCCCTTCCTACCTTCCCGGTCCTCGTGAAAATGGTTGTACCCTTCCATGTGGTACTCTGATAAAAAGTTCTTGCTCGCCAGATTCATCCAAGTCTATTTTGTTTCTAACGCTCCTATTGTTAGTATAGTATACATTTAAACCTACCCTTCCCTGATCCTGCTTTACCCCCTTGTCCTGGAAAAACAATTTTACTCCCCAGAAAATGCTTGTTTTTTTTTACTCACACTTACCCTGACCTCTCTCTATTGGCGAACCGCCCACTTTGGAATGACAATTTCACGCTCTAGGGATGCAGACAAAGTCTTTTACCCCAGCGCGAGACAAATGTACTCCGTCATGACTGTACAGGTAGTCGTTGCCATAGAATGGTTGCCAATTATCAATGAACGCCCAATCATTGCTTGCACAATGTTTTTCCACTCGGCAATTTATAGCAATTGCCCTGGACAGCCATTCACCGCCAACTCCTCTTCTAGGCAAGACACCACATACTATCGGGATCCCTCCCCTATCTCTAACCTTCCCTAGCGCCTCCCTATATCTCTTGAAAAGCTCCTTACTCCTAACCTTTCCTATGTCGTTACTTCCTACACGAAGACACATGCCTTATCCCAGCCCTAGGAAAACACACCCTAGTCCTACGTTTCCTATCTCTTGCACAAAAAGTCCAGTCTAAGAACCTCACCTGGCTGTCTCCAACTACCACGACCTTGCCACTGGGCAGGGTTTGAACAACTGCCCTTTTCTCTCCTGGCTCCACACCGTCCTGCCTCTTCTCTTCCTCGCCAGCTTCTTCCAACACTTGGTAGGGGTTACTGCACTCCACACCTTGGTCAGCTTTCCTGAGTCTGACCCTAAACCCCAGAGAGACAACCACTCTCCACCCCTGCTCCTCCTGAACCTCCTCTGCAGGTGTCCTGCTAGGCAGGACACCTACCTGAAGGGGTTCAGTCCTGAGATCTTTGTTCTCCCCTTTTAAAACGTCTATCTCTCTCCTCAACTGCTCCAGCTGACTTAACAGAGTGGCCAGAGGGTCGTCTTTCCTCACACACCGCCCCCCTTCCCCCACAACATAACGATCCACGGCGGCCATTTCCTATGGTCACTAACACGAGCACTTAGGGGCACGTCCTTCTCCAAGCTAGGTCAGGTCGGTAATCCTTTCATTTTCTCTAAATTGCTTAACATAGAAAATAATTAATTTTTCTAAGCACATGGTAGTTCGTAAGTGAAATAATTGTACGAACAAACGATATTATAAACGAAAAGTGGATTCGTTTTTAGGTGTAACAAAATACGTGTATTTAAGAAAACAATTGAAGAAACACAAATTCATCAAAATAAATGTTAGCTAATGAAGGCCAGTGGTGCAAAATTAATGTTATTGTTAATAGCTAACTATACAGTTGAACCATAAAGGTCATATTCGCTAGTTTAGGGATAATACTGATACCCCAGATCCACCAAGTGACTAGTACAAATAATTTCTAACTCTACCCCCTCGTTTGTGACCTCATTCCGCTTGGAATTCAGGTGATGTTGGCCAAGGTATTGTTAGTAGATTTTCCTTTAATGCTCCAGTTAGTTTGTAGCAGGTTCTGTGTTGAGAAGGGCGAGTGACTCACTGAAACGTACTCAAAATAAACATTGTTCCAAGAAGAGTGTGTGTGAATAGCTTAAAGAGCTATCCCTACTCTAGGTTGTGTATATATGGTGGGAGTGTCGTAAAAAAAAGCAGAGGACAATAAAAGGCTTGTCTAAAACTCTTATATATTAGTAAAATATAACAATAATTAATATAATTAGAATATTGATAATGACAATAATGATAACATGATACTGATGCTTATGAAGTATCTATAGATGTACTGTATTTAAGATGATGGATATAACGGTTATAATGATGTCCTTTATGTTAGTGATAACGATGATAATCTTTTTCATGGTTATTCTTATGAATGTGATGATGATGATCATGTTCACGACAGTGAACATAATGATGATGATGATGTTAATGCATAGACTGATAATGTACTCACATTATATAGGTTTCTTGCTTACGATATTGCATTATCCATGAGTTACAAAGAACACATCACTTACAAAAAATTCACTTTGCTTCCCACCAACTTAAACCATGAACGGTAAGATATGGAGAGGAAAATCATCGTCTACCATACAATGTACAATCGTGTCTTCATTTATCAGCCAGGATCAACAATTTATTTAAACTTCGATATATTGCAGCTCCATACGGATCTCACTATATTTAGTCCAACTGGTCACCCTCCACTTCATAATTATAGGTTATAATGACACTTGGCGCTAAAACAAAGTCTCACTAAAAGTTTCCAGTGGTTGACGGTAGAGCCAGGAAGGCTTGAGTTCAATTCAATTTCAATAGTTTATTCCTTGATAGAGGAATCGGGATCCTAGTGCTGTCACTGGGTACCCCGGTACAATAAGACCAGAAGCATCTGGCAAATGTCACAAGTACATATATATATATATATATATATATATATATATATATATATATATATATATATATATATATATATATATATATAAAATATATATATATATATATATATATATATATATATATATATATATATAAATATATATATATATATATATATATATATATATATAAAATCACACGGGAAAATGGAAACAACGGAGTACCTTAGCTTTCGTCTTTATTCAAGACATCTTCAGAGGCAACTGGATTACATGGACAGAGAGAGAGGCACAAATATACAGGGTGACCTTAAAAACATGAAGTCAGGTCATAATGATGACATCCACTAATCCCCACACCAACACACACGTAGAGGAGCTTAAGAGAAGGGTGGTGACGTGACTAGCCAGGTCAGGTCAGAAAAAAGGGACCCACAAAATAACTATCCAAGTGGCTGGTAAAGATGATATCCCCTCTTACAGGCCAAATATCTAATTCACATATACACAATAGCAGTGAATTAATTGATAAACTCAAGAAACACAATGAACCTTGTGAATTAATAAGTTTTGATGTAAATTCACTGTTCACTAGAGTACCTGTGAAAGACTTACTTTCGTTTCTTAAAGATAAATTACAACTGCTAGATTTAACTATTGAACATGATACCTTCCTGAAATTGATAGAGTTATGCGTAACTGACAATGTGTTTAGAGCAAATGGGAAGTTCTACAAGCAAATATTTGGCATGATCATGGGTAATTGCCTTTCTGCTCCTCTAGCCTGTATTTATATGGAGTTTTTTGAGTCTAGATTACTACCCAATATAGTGGACTTTATTCCTCCATGGTATAGATATGTAGATGATGTTCTTTGTCTTTGGCCTAGAAACAGTGACTCATTGGAATTTTTAGACAAGCTTAATGATATTGTCCCTAGTATCACATTCAAAATTTAAAGAGAAATAAATGAATCCCTTCCATTTCTTGATATGCTTATCATGAGAAATGGCCAAAACTATAAATTTAAGGTAATAGAAAGCCCACACAGGTAGACAGTTTCATTCACTTTTTATCGAATCACCTGGAGTCTACCAAAATGTCAGTTTTTTCTGCTATGTTCTTAAGATGTCTGCGTATTTGTGACTCTGAATTTACTGTTGATGAATTGAAACACATTCGTTCCATTGCACAGAAACTCGGGTACCCTTCTGTGTTTGTTGATCGTTGTTTTAAAAGGGCTAAAAAATCCTTTCATTCCTCTCAAACCAGACAAGTTCCTACACTTAAGAATATTTTGACTCTGCCCTATCGTAATGAATTTGTCCCGTTAGTTCGGTCCCTCAAGCTTCTAAATATTAATGTTGTTTTCAAGTATGACTCAACCATTACCAATATGTTAATAAGGAATAGCCCAAGTTTGAATGTAAATGGAAGTGTTTATTGTATTCCATGTAGCAAATGTAATTGTAATTATGTAGGTCAGACAGGAAAAACACTGCAGCTCAGAATCAAACAACATAAGTATAATATCAGAACTGCATCTGAAAGCAGTGCCTTGTTCGTTCATGTTAGGAATAATAATCACCCCATCGCTTGGGAAAAAAGCTTAGAAGTATTCAAATCATCTTGTGTCACAGAAAGACTTCTGGTTGAAGCTAGTTTGATTAAGGAATTAAAATCAATAAACCTTTGTGATGGTCAGTTCAAAACTGATAATATGTTACATAAATTTATTTGTCAGTGGCCCAAGGTTAAAAATGCTATGAAAACCTTTGATCTAGATGTATGATAGTTATTTTGTGGGTCCCTTTTTTCTGACCTGACCTGGCTAGTCACGTCACCACCCTTCTCTTAAGCTCCTCTACGTGTGTGTTGGTGTGGGGATTAGTGGATGTCATCATTATGACCTGACCTCATGTTTTTAAGGTCACCCTATATATTTGTGCCTCTCTCTGTCCATGTAATCCAGTTGCCTCTGAAGATATCTTGAATAAAGACGAAAGCTAAGGTACTCCGTTGTTTCCATTCTCCCGTGTGATTTTATCAATATATATATATATATATATTATAAAGGATCTTACTAAAGCCTAAGGAAGGAAGGATATTCCTTCAACACATCATCAATATTATTTACATAATATCTGGCCATTATGGGGAGGATCATCGTGTCTCCGTCAGGGGGTCGTGGAGTGGTGGTCCAGCAGGCGTCATGGAAGCGTTGTGTGTGGGGACATCTTAGGAGGTAGTGGACAAGGGTGCGGCTGGCTGTCGGGTGTTGCTCAGGGGAGGCGGAGGCTTGAGTTGTGAGGAGTGTGTGTGGGCTCATTAGTGTATTATGATGCCCAGGAGGTACAGCCTAGCTTACCATCACTCCGCCGGGGCCTCATTATTATGCGATGTGTGTGTCTGTGTGTGTGAGGGGTCATATATGTGAGTGGTTATATGTATGGATGATACATGTGTGTGTGAGCTGTTGCATGTATGTGTGTGATTGTGTGTCTTCTGATGGATAAATGTGTCTTTGAGTGATTATAAGTGTGTGGGTGGGGGTGTAATATATAAGACAAATAAAAGTGCATATACAAATAAGATGATTTGAATTGACGAAGATTTTATGATATAGGGAGGAGACTGAGGCAGAAAGTTTGAGTAGAAGTATAAACGAGTTTTAGTAAGTAGAGGTTCTGCTAAATGGAATTTTAACAGAGCAAATCTTGAACCCTCCTAGATCCCCTCATATGCCAAATTAGGTTAATGTACAATCGTTGTCAAAAGTAATCATCCACTCCACCACCTAACTAACCCCTGCGTCTGACCGGGTCTTTTCTGCTTGCTAAGTCATGCGGGGTTGAGAGGAGAGGGCCGATTGTTAGAGGGGTGTGGGAGGGGGAAGGGTGTGGAAGGATGGTATGCGATGCAAATTGCTCATCAGAGAGGGGGGGGGGGGGTTAATGGAAGAAAGGAGGGAAACTCATGACGGAAGGAAGGGAAGAATGTATGTACAAGTTTATGTTTCACTATTATCATCATTCTTTATTTATAATTCTTTCAGGTTGTTCAGTTTTAAATAACAGTAATTAGATATTTATAATAATGTTGCTATGAAGAGCAATATTGAATACGAGGATGGAAATCACATTTATTTTTAATATTTAACAACACAAATCATATATAATCTCAATAGTCCGTCCAATGTCCTCATCGCCTGTCAATCGTTTTTTCCCCGGCCTAAAATCATATTATTTTTATGAATTAAGAGTTGAAATATTTTTTGTTTATATAAAATGCCAGGAAACCATAAAGACAGGTTTTCCCAAGTTCCCGGACTCCTCCTAGCCAGCTGAACAAATATTTTGCAATATCTGACACGGTATATCCAGCCACGCACAAACGGATCATTTGCACGTGACTCGCCAATCCGTGTTTTTTTTTTAACGCCTATCTTGGGCTAAGCGTGGAGCAATAGCCAAACACCATTGCCATTACCACCTCATCCACCTCTCATTGATTTGTACAAATCTAATAAACATATTACAGGGAGGACAAGTCGCTTTCTATCCAACAATTCAGTCTTCTTCTTTTTCATCAATTAATAGTATTTTCTTTAAGAACGGTAGTGGTGAGAAGTGGAACTGACCAAGTAAACATTTCACTCTTATTTTTTTTTCAATTAATATTGATTTTTTTTTTAATAACGGTAGTAGCAAGAGGTGGAAGTGATCAAGTAAAAGCCTATTTTAGTGTTACTGGTGGTGGGCCGCTCCCCCTCATCTATTATGTTGTCATATCAGGGGCTTTCCCTCACAGAGGCCAGATGCCTTACCAACCCTAATGGCACATTAATGTACCTGCCAAATACTCATTCACATTCCTCAGGGGGGTACAGTACAACTCCCTCGACACCCGCCTCCTGGTTGGTTGTATGGGGCCTTATGCCTTAGGCCTATCAACTGACAAGGTCATTAAAGCCGTCAACGTCAAGCTACATCCACCAACCTAAACAACCTTTTTATGTGGCCCAAGTTTCCATTGTAGATTTACATGAAATATACATATACAGAGTATATATATATACTATATATATATATATATATATATATATATATATATATATATATATATATATATATATATATATATATATATATATATATATATATATATATATGCTGATAACCACAAGGAAAAAAGAAAACACGAAGTTCCCAAGCGCTACATGTCACTAAAGCAGATAAAGCCAACACAGTAGTGATTTTAAACAAAGATGATTATATTTCTAAAATGACTGACCTTTTATGTGATGCTGAAACATATTCTAAGCTCATAAATAATCCTCTCAACACAGTTAACACCCAGTTCAACAAAAAACTTAAGTCTCTATTGAGAGGCAATGCTATTCTCATTAAACATATTACTTCAACGTCCCCTCCACTGCCATACATGTACGGTTTAATCAAGACCCACAAGCCTAATAACCTCAGTTGGGTCAATCTCTTATAAATTATCTAAATGGTTAGTTTCTTTACTAAATCCCCTTGTTGGTAACATTTCTAACTCTAATATTAAGAATAATCTGGATCTGGTTGATAAACTCAATAACTTACACATGAATTATGATTTTAAACTGGTCAGTTTTGATGTAACATCACTCTTTACAAAGGTCCCAGTTGATGATTTACTGGAGTTCCTCATAGATTCCCTGGATAATATTTCACTGCCCGTCTCGAAAGACGACTTCATCGAACTCATCAAACTATGTATTAAGGATTGTAAATTTGAATTCAATGGAGAACATTATGCTCAAAAATTTGGTATTGCAATGGGTAATCCACTCTCACCTGTATTAAGCAACCTATATATGGCATTCTTTGAAAAGAAACTATTAAGTGATATCTTACCACCTTCAGCAGTCTGGTTTAGATATGTAGATGATGTATTATGTCTCTGGCCTAGTAATGAGGACCTAAAAGTTTTCCTGCCACAACTTAATAACTTAGCCCCCTCAATCGAATTCACTGTGGAATTAGAGCAAGACTGTAAATTGCCTTTCCTAGACTGTCTGATCCACAGAGCAGGTAGCACCTTTAAGTTCAGTATTTATAGGAAACCTACTAATGTGAGAGTTTGGTGACCAAACTGGAGTGGTCCACTGAAGAATTGGCGAAGGTCAAGTTGGAGAACTTGAAATTAAGGGAAGAGCTGGCGATGTTAAAAGGAGAGGCTGGACGAGTAAAGCCAGTGGCTGACGAAAAATCAAGCGAGTGGAAAATTGTGAGTAGTGGGAAGACAAAGCTTTTGGTGAAGAAGCACACCAAGGATACGACAACAACGACAACAACAGCTAAGTGTACCAACCCGTTCAGTCCCTTGATAGACGAATTGGACGTTAGTACAGTCAGGGACAGGGATGACAAGGAAGGTATAAAAACTTTAATTGTTGGTGACTCACAGGTAAGGTACATGGACAGGGCCTTTTGTGGTAAAAACAAAAATAGGATGAGGGTGTGTTTGCCAGGAGCTGGGGTGGGGGATATAATTGACAGGATGGACAATATCTTGTCTGGTAATGGGAACAAACCCATTATCTGCCTCAGTGCAGGAGGCAATGATATTGGCCGGTGTAGGAGCGAGGAGCTTCTTGATAAGTTCAAGGCAGCCATAGATCGTATTAGGACTAAGGGAGGGATCCCTATCATATGCGGTGTCCTGCCTAGAAGGAGAGTTGGCAGTGAATGGTTGTCAAGGGCGGTTGGTGTTAACGACCGTCTTGACAGATATTGCAAGTCAATATCAGTCCCATTCATTGACAACTGGGACAACTTCTATGGCAGAAGGGACCTTTATGCTAGGGATGGGGTGCACCTGTCTAGGGATGGAGTAGCAACCCTGGCTGGGGCTCTAGAGGGGGCAGTTCAAAAGATATCGAAGTCTTTAAACTGCTAAGAGAACATAGGGGCACGGGGGTGGAGGAGACTGCAGTGGGAGCGGGTAAACAAGGCGAAAGATTACAGGGAAATAGTGTTAGGAATGATGACATAACTAAATTAGACAGGGAGTTTAAAACTAAACGCGGTAAGGGAAGGACTCAGAACACGACTAACTTAAATGTATATTACGCGAACAGTAGAAGTATGAGAAACAAAATGGATGATATTAGGGCCTTGGTATGTACAGAAGAAATCGATATAATTGCATTCACTGAAACATGGATCAACCTAGACACACGTGAATTACCAGTCGAATACCAAATTGCGGGTTACAAACTGTTCCATACCGATAGGCAGACCAGGAAAGGAGGCGGAGTAGCAATCTATGTTAGGGATAATCTGAAGTGTGAAATAAATAAGGAAATAAAAACTGAGAGGAATACAGAAACAATTTGGATAGAATTAAGCGACGGTCGGGAAAAATTAATCACAGGAGTAATATATAGACCCCCCAATCTTGACAGAGTCAATGAGCGACTTATCTGGGATGAAATGCGCAGGGCTTCCATACACAACAAAGTCTGTATAGTAGGCGACTTTAACCTTGGCCAAATAGATTGGACCGACCTTACGGGAAACTCAGAATCAGAGGATTTTCTCGAGACGATCCAGGACTGTTTCCTAAGTCAACATATAACCGAACCCACACGGGGTAATAATATATTGGATTTAGTTTTGTCAAACAGAGAAAACCTCATTAGCAATGTCGAGGTAGGGAACGAACTTGCAAACAGCGATCACAAAGAAATCCGATTCCAGTTAGATTTTCAGGGCAGACGTAAGGAAAATTCCACTAAAGTACCAGATTTCAGAAGGGCAAACTTTGACAGTTTAAAGAGGCAGCTAAGAGAGGGGGTGTCGCGCTTGGCCGTGAACCTGACAGATGACACCGACCTGATAACGAGATCTGAGATTGCCGAGTTCCACGACAATTTAAATAGTGAGTTACTTAATGCACAAAGGCAGAACATACCATACAAAAAACTCAGATCAAACAACAATGACCCTAAATGGATAAATAATTATTTAAAGAACATCATTGGCCAAAGGAAGGCTATAGGTAGAAGGATAAATCGTGGCGAAATTCACCTCCGGGACTATTATAGGGTATTGGCGAGTAGGGTTAAAACCGAGATAAGGAAAGCAAAGAGGAATAATGAGGTAAGGATAGCAAGGGAGGCAAAGACAAACCCCAAAGGATTCTACCAAATGTACCAAACTAAAACACGAGAAAAGATTGGACCAATACGGTCAGACTCCGGCGAGCTCACTGATAACGACGGAGAAATGAGCAATAATTTGAATAAATATTTTTCAACAGTTTTCACCAGCGAAAATTTAAACATGATACCCGAGGCACCGACTCTATTCAGAGATAGTGAAGAAAACAAATTAAGTGAGATAGTAGTGACTAGTAACGATGTTAGTAAGCAAATAGACAAACTAAAGCCTAATAAGTCACCTGGTCCCGATGAGATATTTGCCAGAGTATTAAAGGAATGTAAGGAAGAGCTTAGTATGCCCTTAGCAAAGTTGTTTAACATGTCCTTAAAAACAGGTGTAGTACCAGAATCCTGGAGGATAGCGAATGTAATACCGATCTTCAAGAAGGGGGATAGATCACTATCCTCTAACTACCGCCCAATCAGTCTAACATCAATAGTAGGCAAATTACTGGAAGCAATCATTTCAAACTCTATTCGAAATCACCTGGAGAAGCACAGATTGATCAATGATTCCCAGCATGGCTTCACAAGCGGACGTTCTTGCCTAACTAATCTATTAACATTCTTTTCATCAGTTTTCGAATCAGTGGACGAGGGGCACAATTATGATGTGGTATATCTCGACTTTAGCAAAGCCTTCGACAGAGTACCCCACGAAAGACTAATTAGAAAGGTAGAAGCTCATGGCATCAAAGGTGACATCCTTAAATGGATTAGGGCGTGGTTACAGGACAGGAAACAGCGAGTGAGCATTAACGGCACTAAGTCCCATTGGAGCAACGTCACAAGTGGAGTTCCTCAAGGCTCAGTACTTGGACCATTATTGTTTATTATATACATAAACGACATAGATATCGGCATAGACAGCAACATAAGTAAATTTGCTGATGATACTAAAATAGGACGTGTTATCAAATCTGACGAGGACTCGGCAAAACTACAGGAGGATCTAAACAAATTTTTCGAATGGTCTGAAAAATGGCAGATGAAATTCAACATTGACAAATGTAAAGTACTCAGTATAGGGAATGTAAACAGGGAAACCAGATACCAGATGAACAACGATGCCATAGAGAAATCCGACTGCGAGAGAGATTTAGGAGTAATGATAAGTAGGAACCTTAAGCCAAGTAAACAATGTGTTTTTGCTCGTAACAAGGCTAATAAAGTACTTGGGTTCATACAAAGGAGTGTTAGTTACAAGACTAGCGAGGTCATCCTAAAACTGTATCTTGCTCTTGTGAGACCACACCTGGATTACGCAGTCCAGTTCTGGTCACCGTATTACAGAATGGATATAGAATCCTTGGAAAGAATCCAGAGGAGAATGACAAGACTAATCCCGGGTATCAGGAACCTTGAGTATAGAGACAGGTTAAAGCATCTTAATTTGCACTCCCTTGAGAGACGTAGAGCGAGGGGCGACCTGATAGAGGTGTATAAATGGAAGGCAGGGCTAAACAAAGGGGACATTACAAAGGTACTCAAATTATCCAACCAGGAGCGAACTCGTAACAATGGTTTTAAATTGGACAAATTTAGATTTAGGCGTGAAATAGGTAAACACTGGTTTGGAAACAGAGTAGTGGATGAATGGAACAAGTTACCAAATATCATCATTAACTCGAATACGCTGAATTGCTTCAAACATAGGTTGGATGCTCATATGAGCAATAGGGGTTGGGTGTAAACGGGACTGCCCAGTATGGGCCAATAGGCCCGCTGCAGTTTCCTCCATTCTTATGTTCTTATGTTCTTATGTGTGTTCATTCATTCATTATTATTCTGCCCACCATAATAGAGTCAAACAGTCAGTATTTTCATCAATATTTGTACGTGCTTTGAGAATTTGCAGCCCGGAATTCATTGATGAGGAATATAAATATATCTATAATATTGGCTCAAACCTTAAATACCCTAGATCAGTGGTTCTCAACCTTGTTTGCCCCATGCACCCCTTTCACCATATGTCAGAATGTCATTCCCCCCTCCTTTCCAAGATTGCCTGCCTCAAAAAGTGCATTCCAAATAATATGCATATAATACTGAAAATCCTTTATTTTTTCCATATTAGTATCAGTTTTCCCCCCCTGAAAAACCTGAGGGGGGGAAATTCCCCCCCGGTTGAGAACCTCTGCCCTAGATCTTTCACAGACAAATGCCTGAACATTGCTTAGAATTCTTTTTATAGAACTGATCCCAAGCCCACCCATGACCATAAGAATCTCTTAGTATTACCATTTCACAAAAAATTTCTCAAAATTCCTTTACAACTAAAAACCTGGAACGTCAATGTGGCATTTAAAAACTCATGCATTGTTAAACAGATGTTAATCAAGAACTCCCCCAATAATACAAATGGCTGCATTTATAAAGTCCCTTGCAAGGAATGTAATAGGTTTTACTTAGGCCAAACATGTAAAGATCTTGTAACTAGACTTAAACAGCATAAATACAGTGTTAGGATAGGCCAGGAATCCAATGCTCTGTTCGTTCATTTGAGGGATAATAAACATTGCATTGACTGGGATAATGCCTCCTCAATATTACCTTGTAATTCAATTGACAGTAGGAATATTATAGAATCTAGTCTCATTAAACATACCGAATCCGTTAACATGAATTTGAGTATGTACAAATTGGACAATTTTGTAATTAAGAAGATTTGTAACCAGGTGAGAAGGTTGGGTCAGTTTTCCCTCTGACCTGACTACCGACCGCTGCGGTGCTTTTGTAAAGATTAGTAGGGTCATTACCAATCCTTGACCTTGTGGACTTGTTCTCACCCTCCTCTGTATATATATAACTTAACAACATAAGAATGGAGGAAACTGCAGAGGGCCTATTGGCCCATACTGAGCAGTCCCGTTTACACCCAACCCCTATTGCTCATATAAGCATCCAACCTATGTTTGAAGCTATTCAGCGTATTCGAGTTAATGATGATATTTTCAAAGCATTTTTAACCTTGGGCCACTGACAAATAAATTTGTGTAACATATTATCAGTTTTCAACTGACCATCACTAAGGTTTATTTATTTTAATTCCTTAATCAAACTAGCTTCAACCAGAAGTCTTCCTGTGACACAAGATGATTTAAATACTTCTAAGCTTTTTTCCCAAGCAATGGGATGATTATTATTCCTAACATGAACGAACAAGGCACTGCTTTCAGATGCTGTTATGATATTGTACTTACGTTGTTAGATTCTGAGCTGCAGTGTTTTTCCTGTCTGTCCTACATAATTACAATTACATTTCCTACATGGAATACAATAAACACTTCCATTTACATTCAAACTTGGGCTATTTCTTATTAACATATTGGTAATGGTTGAGTCATACTTGAAAACAACATTAATATTTAGTAGCTTGAGGGACCGAACTAACGGGACAAATTCATTACGATAGGGCAGAGTCAAAATATTCTTAAGTGTAGGAATTTGCCTGGTTTGAGAGGAATGAAAGTATTTTTTAGCCCTTTTAAAACAACGATCAACAAGCACAGAAGGGTACCCGAGTTTCTGTGCAATGGAACGAATGTGTTTCAATTCATCGCCAGTAAATTCAGAGTCACAAATACGCAGACATCTTAAGAACACAGCAGAAAAAACTGACATTTTGGTAGACTCCAGGTGATTCGATAAAAAATGGATGAAACTGTCTACCTGTGTGGGCTTTCTGTATACCTTAAATTTGTAGTTTTGGCCATTTCTCATGATAAGCATATCAAGGAATGGAAGGGATCCATTTATTTCTCTTTCAATTTGGAATGTGATACTTGGGACAATATTATTAAGCTTGTCTAAGGTGCTCCGTTGTTTCCCTTTTCCCGTGTGATTTTATCAAGATATAATATATATATATATATATATATATATATATATATATATATATATATATATATATATATATATATCTCAGTGGCGAATCCTCTGAGTATGCTAGGCATGCGGCGCATGCTCACTGCTCAGAGCTTTTTATTTGTTTATTCATCTTAAATAATAAATTTACATTTATACTCTAAAATGCAGCCTAGCGCTTAGTAACAGTACTGTGTAAGGGAGCGAGGCTGGGGGCTAGCTCCTCTCCCAAGTGCATTGGTAGGTGCTGTTTCACCTCCATGAAAGCCTGCGAGCTCAGCTCGCTGACGTCACAGTCATACCACGGTGAAATGGCAGATATGATGCGGCCTGGCGTGGAACAGCAGTGTCGCTCCATCCATGAGTCTGTGTGGGTCGTGCGTGTTGTTTACATTCTTCCGCTCGTGTGTGTTGTGGTGCTTCTGCTACCCGAGTGTTATAGACTTATAGTGTTATAAATATTCTACTTGCGATGGAAACTGGGGTAGAAGAGGACACTTGTTTAGTTAAGGTACTGCTGGAAAGGCCGTTTTCGAAAAGAAACATTTCTGAGAAGATTGAAATCGTAGTAAAGCGTAGACCATGTCCACGAATTCCAGGACTTACAAAGAAGCATACAGAAAAAACAAAGAATATGTTAGGCATTTTAATATCACGCAGTACAAAAGCACGCATTGGTTTACTGGCTCAAATAAGTTAAGCAAACTCTTCTGCTGGCCGTGTTTGCTCTTTTCAACTAATCACAGTGTATGGTCGAAAACTGGTTTTGATAATTTGAACACTTTGCCATTGGCTATTTCTAGGCATGATAAATCTTTTAATCACATAAACTGTTTTCTGCAACTTAATAGTTTCGGAAGAACGAGAATTGATCATCAGCTTGATGAACAACAATGCGTCAGTGACCAAATGCACAATGAAAAATTTAAGAAAAATCGGAAAATCCTGAAAAGACTAATTGATGCTGTATGCTTTCTAGCAAAACAAGAACTTCCTCTTTGAGGCCATAACGAATCAGATACGTCTATAAATAAAGGGAATTACTTATAGCTACTTGTACTGATTAGCCATTACGATCCGATACTAGAAATTCATTTGAAAGAACCAACTATTTTCCGAGGTACATCTTCCGCCATCCAAAATGATTTGATTGCTGCAATCAGCTACTTAATCACGAAGCAAATACAAGAAGATATTGAGAAAACTGATTTTGTGTCACTGATTTTGGATGAGACGTCTGATATAATCAATAAGTTACAGTTCTCTTCTGTTTTTCGTTTTGTTGACCAAAACTGCCAAGTTCAAGAAAGATTTCTTCATTTTACAGACGTGAGCGCTGGTCGTTCCTCAGCAGGCTTACTGGAGCATGTTAAACATCTGCTGAGCGACTTTAACTGTGGGAGAAAACTTGTTGCTGAGACATACGACGGCGTTGCTGTTATGGCTGGTCAACAAAACGGTTTAAATAAGAAGGTACAGGAACCGCACCCGTGTGCTATATTTGTGCACTGTTACAGCCATTTGCTAAATCTGACGCTTCAGCGATCAACAAAAAACATCACAAAATGTAGAAAAAATTTTCAGACACTCATGTTTAGCAGCATTTTTCTCAAAGTCTTCAAAGAGATGTTACGAGTGTCGGAATAAGAACCAATGAATAGATTACTGGTTGGCATATGAACTACGACCGATTCGTTGTCTACCCACTGAAGCAGTTTAAATTGAGATATTTAATGTTATACAGGTTGACAATCCTTTATCCGAAATCCTTGGGGCCAGAGGCATTTCGGTTTTCGGAATTTTTCGGTTTTCAGAATGGTTAGTTTTTTTTTTTTTTTTGTATTAGCCCACCCGGGCATAGATCACTGACCCACATTGGGGCCTGAGGGTCGAAAACATAATAATAATAATAATAATTCATAGGTCTAGGTCGTGTTTCTCACTTTTGATCTTTTTTCATTCTTGCATTTCTTTACTGTATTATTATTTTATTACAGTATTATTGTTATTATATTTATTATTAATTTTATTATTATATTTATTATTATTATTATTATTATTGTAATCATTATTATTTTATTTTGGTGTATTTTTATTAAAAATTTTATTTACTATGAATAATTATTATTATAATTATTATTATTATTACATTTTTGCCCCCCAGGCCCCGATGTGGGTCAGAGAGCTGTGCCTGGGTGGGCTAATAATCCCTGTAAAAAAAAAAAAAAAAAATAGCAGCCCCACAAAAAACTTTCGATTTTTAGAGCTTTTCGGTTTTCGGAATTTCGGATAAAGGGTTGTCAACCTGTACTTAAAATGTAGTAACATTAGTTTCAATGTGTTAAGTAAAACAATGTAATGTTTACTGTATTTGTTTCGAATACTAATGTGTGAGTGAGCGTTTGATAGCTATTTGTGGGTTCGCAAGTTGAATGTCTTTTGCTATGACGTCATTTCCGTCCACTTCTGCTGCTTAGTTTTACCTCTCAGAGCCGGGTGGACTTTAGTAATGGGCAAGCAGTTGTAAGATAAGTATCTCCTCTCCTATTGTATATTTCTAGTGGTACCGTGTTAACCTTACTCGATTTTTGGGAACACCAAGTATTACATAGTGATTTATATGTGAGACTGTGAGTAGTCATACTGTAGAATTCAACGATAACTACCTTACTTGTTTATGAGTTACGTGTGTTGGATAACCACGTTGTTTAGGGTAGTGTCTAGACTAAATAAGTGTTTAATCATTACGTTGATGTTCGATATTTTGTTACTCGGTTGAGTAGTTCATTTGTTCAGTTTTAATTTGTATATATTTATTTTTTTTACATTCGGATATACTTGTTTTATTGTTTGTTTATTTGTTAATATATTTTGTATATAAAGCCACTGCATGAATTTCAATATACCCGATAGTAATGAGGTGATAATTTGGTAGAATCTATTCCTGGACCTATAGTACAGAGTGTAATTTGTGATATTGTTACACCCTAAGAGGCCAAGGGTCATAACAAAATTGGCGACCTTGCCATGATAGATCCCTTTTCACTCATTATCTATTGGGAATATTTAAATATAGTGATTCTTTATTTTATTAATCATGGCTACGTTTGATGTGGAGGAGTTTGTTAAAAATCCATCAGTGAAAATGTTGAAAGACAGTGTGTTAAGAAAGGATGATTGGATAAAACTTGCCGATACGTATGAGATTGAGTATCGACGTAGTCAAAGAAAGTCTGAAATCCAAAATGCAGTATTAACTGAGCTTGTAAATGAAGAGGTGCTACCGAAGGGGGCACTGACTTTGCGTTCATTTGACCCCAGAGAAGCTGTAGAGATAAGAAGGCTAGAATTGGAGCATGGAAGGCTAGAACGAGAAAAGGATAAGTTGCATGAGTTGCCTTTGAAGGCAAGGGAAAGAGAGCGTGAAAGGCAGCATGAATTAGCGTTAGCACAGATTAGCAGTAAAAGACGAGACTTACAGGCATTGTCTTTAGAATCCGAGACAAAATTGTTTGATGTGATAAAACATTTGAGACTTGTGCCTGCTTTTGACGAGGAGGATCCAGAAGAGTTTTTCATGCAGTTTGAGAAGATTGCAAAGTCTTTTCAGTGGCCTGAAGAGTCGTGGATTGCTATGATTCAAAGTGTGCTCACTGGGTCAGCTCGTTCAGCATTTCTGTCTTTGTCAAGTGAAGTTTGTCATAGTTATAAGTTAGTGAAAGAAGAAATTCTTAAGGCATACTTGTATGAACTCATTCCTGAAACGTATAGAGTGAAATTTAGAACTATGAGAAAGACTGATGTACAGTCGTATATAGAATTTGTTTATTCATTAAGTAAAATGTGTAGAAGGTGGATAAAGTCTAGCAAGGTAGAAACTTTTGAGGAACTGGTTCAGTTGATGATTTTAGAACAGTTCAAAAGAGCCACTCCAAGAGATGTACAATTGTACTTAGGAGAGAGAGATATTAATAATGTTCATAGAGCTGCTGCATTAGCTGATAGCTATGCCCTTACTCACAAAATGCATCCTGTTAAATCTCAATCATTCAGGTGGAAAGGGTTTTGTAACCAAGGAAAAGGGTGGTAGGCAGAATAGTAGTACTGCTTCTTCTGGTAAAGTAAATTTTCGTGGAAACTCAGGTGAGCTTTCCAAGACCTATACCAAGACTAAATTGGAAGCAAAGAAGGAAGAGCCAGTGCTCTCATTCGAATCTCTGGAGAAGTTTGACAAAACTTTAGTGAGAAATCGCCCAAAGGACGATGCTTTTGAACCTTTCATGTTTGATGGTTCAGTTGCAGTTGAAGACTCGGGTGATCAGTACCCTGCGAAGATTTTGCGTGACACTGGTGCTTCTCACAGTATTCTGTTGAAAGGATCTGTTCCCTGCCTGGAGGATTTCTATACTGGAGAGCATTTGGTGCTTAAGGGTGTCGGTGGAGTGATCACTGTTCCTTTGTGTAGGGTGTTTTTGAGAACTCCACTTGTGACTGGTTGGGTGACTATTGGTGTTCAAGATTCTCTTCCTGTGACAGGGGTTACTTTTTCGCTGGGTAATGATATTGCAGGAGCCAGCGTGGTGCCAGATCCTGTGATATCTTCGACTCCTACAGAGGAGAATAATACTGGTTTAATTGAAGAAGAATACCCTGATTTGTTTCCTTTGTGTGCAGTTCCAAGGAGCCAGACTCTTCGGAATAAGGTACAGACCGTTCCTTCAGTTGACCCTAAGCTTTGTATTGCTGATAACAGTGCACCTGGCAATGATGAAAATGATTTAGGTATTGAGAATCTGTTTGACCGTCAGGATGATTCATGTGATAGTGACATTGGTGGGAGAGATGCGAGTGAAGCTAAAGATTCAATTTACATTCATTCCCCAAAATCTGAAGCTGATCTCTCTTCTGGTGACAACATTACCATTCAGAAAGTACCTGTCACTAGGGAAAAACTGATAGATGATCAGCAGAGTGACTCCGAATTAGCTGAACTATGTAGGAAGGCTGTGGATATGGAAGAAGCCGTTCGCCTGTTTGTTACTACATGGATTCAGGGTTACTTATGAGGAAGTTCAGATCTGTATCTGATCCTGCTGATGAGTGGAATATTGTGCATCAGGTTGTGGTTCCCAGTTGTCACAGGGGAAAAATCTTGAAATTAGCACACGATTTTTTTATGGAGGATATTTAGGAGTTAGGAAAACATACAAAAAGATTTTGTCGCATTTTTACTGGCCTGGAATGAAAGGTGATGTTGCCAGATACTATAGAACTTGCCATGAATGTCATATGGCTGGTAAACCGAATCAGGTCATAAAACCTGCTCCCCTAAAACCCATTCCTGTGGTAGATGAGCCATTTAGCAGGGTTATAATTGATTGTGTAGGTCCTCTCCCAAAAACTCGATGTGGCCACCAATATTTGTTAACAATCATGTGTACTACCACCAGGTACCTAGAGGCTATACCATTGCGAAACATCAAAGCAAAGAGTGTGGTAAAGGCTCTGACTAACTTCTTCACTAAATATGGCATTCCTAGAGTTGTACAGTCGGATCAGAGTACTAACTTCACTTCTTTCCTTTTCCAGCAGGTGATAAATGAATTGGGTATTAAGCAATACTTAGCTTCTGCGTACCACCTATAATGAGACAAAATCTCACATGAAGAGGTAAGCTAGGAGTTTATAGTAGTAGAGTATTATAGCGAGAGGAAATGGTAGCGTGTCTCGACGGTGTGATGTTAACACTGTATAATAACACAGGCACAGTAAAAGTGTAGTATATAAAACACCAATGCGTGTTACAGCTTTATTTTACTAGTTCAATAGGGGGGATTAATGGGGGGGTTCGTACACAACTTATGATGGACTATGGCAGTGATTCTCAACCTTGTTTGCCCCATGCACCCCTTTCACCATATGTCAGAATGTCATTCCTCCCTCCTTTCCAAGATTGTCTGCCTCAAAAAGTGCATTCCAAATAATATGCATATAATACTGAAAATCCTTTATTTTTTCCATATTAGTACATATACATTTACAATTTTACATGGATTATTTTTATAGTGGAGTTTTACAAATTAAATGCCAATTGAAAATGTTGAATAAAAGTAAAATAGTTTTTTTTATTTATAATGAATTACTTAACAGACCAAACTGAAGCATAATGCAATAAACAAAAAGTTCAATAGAATACCAGGATATTGTAAATTTGTAATTAATTTTATTCAGATGAAGATTACAGTCAATGAGAAACCCGTGATTGTTTTTTCTTCGCCAATTCTGGGATACGCGGAGGAGTGCTTGAAAAGGCACAACGCAGGTCATTTTCTACCTCTAATCTACTACGTTGCTTCGTTTTAATTTGCAACAGAGTTGAAAAGCCTGACTCACAAAGATATGTCGACACAAACGGAAGCAATACACAGATAGCTCTTTCTGCCACTTTTGGGTAGGAATCGCACATCAAGGGCCAAAATTCTGTGATTGATTTCTCATCGAACATATCTCTTGCTCCCGAATCGGTTTCCTCCCCCCCCCCCCCTGAAAGCCTGAATTCCCCCCTGGTTGAGAACCCCTGGACTATGGTATTCTCGTAAAACCTAACCTCATGATTAGAGTGGGCACTTCACTAAGTCGAGCGTTGGGGAGGTTCGGGATCACCGCACTTCTACCGTCTACACAGCCAGCACTTACTGTTACACGTTGAGTTGACAGCACTCTGTCTATGGACCCGGCTGAGACTTCGTTACACTTAGTGGCGGGCTTCTCTCGAGTGGGACTGGGGACGTAGTAGCTGGCCCTTCCTGGTTACAAGACACACTCTCGTGAGGGAGGACTAGGACGTCCTATATATTGGAAGACCAGCCGTCAGGTTGAGCTGATCGGGGGGGGGGGGGGCGGCGAAGAGTCTCCTTACTTTTGCCCTCGCTAATGTAGGGTCAGGTCTGGACTTTTTCTGAGACTATAAGTTTTTGTATCTTCTGGAGAAATCTTCAGATGAATGCTTGCCTGTTAACATCGTTGGTGGGGCCGTGTGACATGAGGCTCTGGTTGATTTGTGGCCCCTTGACTTGGGCTCGAGGGTTACATTTTACCTGGTTAATGTGAGGATAGGTTTGGGCCTTGTCTGGGGTGTACTGTAGGTCCCTTGTGTAAATTTGGGAAGAACCGCAGGTGGCTCCTTTGCTCACTGTGTGTCTTACATATTTGTTGGGGCCGTGTGATATGTGGAGGGGAGCCTGGTTGATTTGTAACCCTTGGGCAGCCGCGAGGGTTATCCTTACACTTGACCCCCCAGATGTCGGGTCAGGTCTGGACTGTTTCTGAGATGTAAGCTGTGGTCTGACACCCCATCACTACACCTCCCGCCAAGACCAAAGCTTCCATGCCATAGGCAATCGATGTTCACAGTGGATGACAATAGCGAGTGCCCAACCTGAGAAAAATAGCTCCTGAGGTGTAAAGTTTGCACCTCACATCCTACCATAGTCTGGTAATATTTATAATATAAGAACATAAGAAAATAAGGAGTCTGCAATAGGCCGGTTGGCCTGTGCATGGCAGCTCCTGTCTAAGGATACGGAAAATGGAAAGGTGAATGTAGATATGAAGGAGAGAGAGAGCGCCTTAGCAGGAGCTTGTCGGAGAGCGTCACTTTAGGGAGTTAGGTGAGGGTACACAGTCGGAGGTTTGAAAGGTTATGCAATGGTGTTGCTTGCCCTGGCTTATTTCTGCTTAGGTTCCCTAGTGTTAGTATCTTCAAGCCTGGAATAGATTTACATACTTGTTGCTTCAACTGTTAAACTCTTGCGCAGGGCAGCACATACAACATATATAATAATAAGATACATGGCCGCTTAAAAAAAGGGGGGGGGGGAGTTGGGGAAAAATACAACTTTTGAACAAAAAGAAATATTGTACATACTAAAAAGGCAGCAGAAATTATTAACAAGATACAATGGCAAAAACAAAAACTCGTCAGCATTCGTCGAGATTCCGGGTGGCGCTTGGTCCATCACCACCTCCACCAATCCGTGCCCGGCATCAGGGTGGACGACGCAGTAGATACAGTGGTTGGCGTTTCCTGTCCCGTACGGCGGTCTGCCACGGTGTGTCGCGTGCCTCACTTCCTCCACTTGAACTTCTGTGTAGAGCGGCAGTTCCTGACGTATTCCAGATGGGTTTTTCTAGTCCCATCTGAGTTTCCGCCCTTCCCGGCCGGGATCAAAGCCGGTCCACTGCTTGGGGTGTCATCGCTTTGGATGGCGTGTAGGGCAGGGTCCACGGACAAGAGTTCGCCCTCTGTACGTGAGTGTCGGCGAGACCCCTGACCGTCCTGTCCCACACCCTCACAGTGGTGAATCCCTCCCTGGGTGGGCCCCCCAGGGTTTGCTTGTTTCTTCCTCTACTTGTAGTCAGGCCACTTCTGCTTCGTCCCCAATGGTGTGGTAAACACCGGCGAGGCAGATCCCGGGTGGGCCAAGGTCAGCCATTACTTGTCTGGTACCTGGTGGTTCCATTCCCTGAGTGGAAGTGAGTGGGACCAGTTGACAGGTCCTGGAACGTAGGGAGCTGTCGTCTGCATCGCCACTGGGACCTCTAGTTGTTTGTTGCCTGTTGCTTGCTGCTACTGAAGTTGCAGGTCGGGGTTTCGGGATTTTCTCCTGGGTTCCAAGGGGACGACCTGATTCCCTGCCTGGAGCTAGGTGCTGCGCTGGTCCTGCATGGCGTAGCTTGCTTAGGCTGATGGTTACCCATAGATGTTGTCTGTCAGTATTGTGGGCTGTGAGACCGTAGCCTCGGTGCGTGTCTCGACGTTCCGCAGGCGAGCGACGAGACGCAGCCCAGTGTCTTCAACCAGATCGAGGGCCAGCATTATGCAAGCCCGTTTCTGGAGCTTGGGGCTTGCGGTGTCGACGTGAAGGTGTCACCCATATTCGCCGCGGGGTTGCCCGCTGCGTGTCGGGCATCCATTATGAGTCAGGATGCGTTGGTCTCAGCTCATCTGGTAGGGGGTCAGCTGCAGTTGTGGTGGTGTCATCTCCGACTTTTGTGTGGGGTCAGGGAGACCTCGCCCAGGCCCGTGAAGAGCAAGGGTAGTGCTGACTCTGTAGCTTGGCAGAAGGACAACAATTAGAAGTGCCCCTAGACTCGTTACTTTAATCTATGTTCTGTGACCTGGTGTTATATCTGTGAGCCCTAATCTGATCAGGTATTACTGGTACAAGTGGGGCAGTAGCTTGGGGAGTTCTCTGATTATTACTTGGGGTGTCAGGCACCTGATTGTTCTGAGGGGGGTGGTTGGTGAGGCCTGATTTGTTCAAGACGTCATCGTCGACAGTTGCCAGCTTCAATCTATTCACATGCACAGTTTCCTGACGTCTCCCCTGGCAAAGCGGGGAAATAGTGAAGTTTACTTTGCTGGGTTGGGCGGTTACTTTATATGGGCCTTGCCATCTCTGTTGCAACTTAGAGGGGGCATCGGGGGAGGATGATTCGTTTGTTAGGAAGACCAGGGTACCTATGGTAATATTGGAAGGGGTGACCCTGAGGTTATAGTAGGTAAGGGGACAGGGAAAAAACACTTTTATTTGAGTTGCAGGCTGCACTTTTCAGGCATCGTTTGTATGGCTGTAACAAACACCTGTGCAAAATTTCATGCCATTTCATGCATACTTACCCTGCCGCATCGCGAACGACTTTTTGTCAACTTTTAGTGTATACCAAAAATTAGGTGTCATTTAATGTTTTCCAGGATAATGATAAATTTTACATGGGTGACATTGATTTAATTCATATGTTATTTTACAGGTACACCGTATAGAAAACCATTACAAGTTCATATTGAAATTCTTTTTTGTGCGGAACCTTGGCATCATTTTCCTAGACAATAATCTTTGCCTAATATATCCATCTCTCGATTCGTATCCCGTCACTTCAGTGCAAGCTTCAGTCATCACTTTTATGCCTCTCTCGACCGCCTGAGTGCTGTTTGGCCACTTGGGCACCACTAATGGTGTCTCAAGAATGTCATTAACCTGTAGATTTGACAGAGAAGCAATGTAAGGAGGCTCAGTCTTGAGTTCATTCCTCCAGTTAATCATGGAATGATAGTTTTTTGCTTGCCACTTTAGTTTCGGAGTCACCACCTTTCTCATGTTGACTACAGGAGGCACATCCTCATTCCCATCTCCATCTTTACCCTCCTCATCAGTATAGTTTAACAAATTCTCGTCAACAGCAGCATCAGAATCTTCCTCCTCCTCTTCAGATCTGCCAGTGCATTCTTCCTTTTGCTGATTCTCATCTCTAATTTTTCTTATCATTGAGACAGCTTTTTCTCTAACAGTCATGTCCTCATCTGCACACATACCAAGAAGAAGTTGATCTGTGTGGGCGAAGTATGCATTTCTCTGGACAGCCTTCTTCACTATCGTCTCCTCCTCACTATTCAGGTGTTTCATATATAGCAGGGACTGAAATACGTTCCTTGAGCTGTGTGTTACGTAAGGGTGTATCTTGATGTAAAACCACATTGGAGCACTGAACTTTATTATTGTAATGACAATTCTTTTCAACTCATGGCTGGGTCTTGATGTTGCTACATACAGCCTGAGGATTCTACTCCATAAGGTGTTCCACCTTGACACACAGGGAGGACCTGGCTCAATAGCAGCCAAGTCATCTTCAACAACACCTGTGATAACTCCTTTACAAATCCTATACAGGTATTTCTGATCCCAGGACAGATCTTTCTCCACTTCATCATTAAACACAGGGAAATCAGGGAAACTGACTGGCTGGAAGGCGACAACTGGAAGCTCAGACAAAGACTCCTTGATCTGCTTTCCAATGGGACCACGCCAATGCTCAGGACCACTTGGTTTACCATCATAGTGATAAAAAACTGCGCGGAAAGGCAGCTCATTTCAAGTGCGCCAACTTACCCAGGTCTCCCCTACATTACAGTACAGTAACACAACATTGAGAAATGAAATGAGAAAAGGCTGATAATCAATATAGACATAGCACCATACTCACCTGCAACAAGACAACTTAAATGAAATAAGAGATATGAAAAAAAAGTTGATAAGCACTGAACAGAACATTGCACCGCCACAGCGGCTGTTTGGCTAGTACTGTAGGTAAATTTAAAACTTTCAGTAGAAAATGCGGCAGACTAAACCTCGACATATCAGCTTCAAATTTGGCATGGAGTCTTAGATATGTATAAGGAACAATGCCTGAAGAGTGCAGCTTTGAGCAAAATTTCACTGCCCCCTATAGTAGGTGGCATTGTGTAAGTGACCTTTCCTGTTTAGTTCCTGCACCCGAGTAAAGACCGTTTGTAACCTGTTTTGCAAGATAGAAGGGTAGTCCTCGCCATAGGATAGGGGTGGGGAGTTGATTACACCAGCAGGAAGGTTTGGGTCCCAACCAAAGTGAAGGAAGTAAGGAGTGTTATGCAGGGTGGTATTAATTGCGGTGTCCATGGCCAGTTGTGCAAGAGGTAGCTGATCGTCCCAACCGCCGTACTGATTATTAACCAAAAACGACAAGTGATCTTTCAACGTGCGGTGGGAGCGCTCAACCATGGCATTAGCCTGTGGGTGGTAATTAGTGGTTAGATTTGACTTAGCCCGCAGCAAGTCGCACGCCTTCTGAAAGATGCCAGAGGTAAACTCTGTCCCTTGATCACTGACAATGACCTGGGGTCATCCATGAGTACCAACGTATTGTAACAGGGCTTCACAAACTGTCTCTGCACGTTTATCGGGGATGGGTATATAGGTCGCAAAACGTGAATAGTGATCGACGATGGAAACAACGTATCTGTTTCCCCGATGTGAACGTATTGTCATGTCAGTTAGATCGATCGATACCCGTTCCAAGGGCTGGGAGGCTGGTGGGAACTCCTACAGTTCTCCCTGTCTCTTTTGGGTACCCTTCCTTAACTGACATGGCAGACATCCTTTGACAAATGCCCCAACTTTCCGCGCTAGATTGGGCATGAAAAACATATGGCGTGCACGTGCATATGTGCGACATTCACCCGGGTGGGCTGCGAATCGGGAAGAGTGAGCTACTTCTAGGGCCGAGTTTTCCAAGGATGCGGGGACGACTACGAGTTCTGTGGGTTGTTCATGATCATCATCATGTTTCATAGTAACAAGATACAGGACTCCGCTTAAAAGACTGAAATCGCAAAGTGAGGCTTTGTTGACCTTCTTGGGGAGCTGACCCCCCTCAAGGAACTCAATGACAGGACCCCATTGTGGGTCCTCGAGTTGGCGTTGGCGCACCTCATTAGGTGATAGGTCCCCAAAAATGGGCTAAGTCATGCTGCTAGGATTCCCGACATTATTTATAGGTAATACATTACGGCTCAGTGCGTCTGGTACTACGTGGTTCTTGCCTGGCTTATGCAAAATGGATAAGTTATACGCATTTAAAGACTGCCCAGCGTGCTACCCGTGCAATAGGAGTTTTACCTTGGAAGATCTATATTAAAGGACGGTGATCAGTGATTACATAAAAGTGTCTACCAAATAGGTAAGCATCAAAGGAAGTTACGGCCTTGACAATAGCCAAGGCTTCTTTCTCAGTTGTGGAGTAGCGGAGGGCAGCTCCACTCAATTTCTGGGAAAAATAAGCAATAGGGGTGGGGTTATCTTCACCAACTTGCATAAGACAGGCTCCCAGTGCTTAGTCGGAAGCGTCAGTGTGCACGTAAAACGGCTGCGTGAAGTCCGGCAGTGCTAACATTGTTGCCGACTTCAATAAGTCCTTAAGATGGTTAAAAGCTTTATCTGCCTCCCCCGACCACCGAAACTGAACCGACTTCTTTGTAAGTTTCGTAAGGGGAAGGGCCGCCTCTGAAAAGTGAGGGATGTGACGTCTAAAAAAAGTGGCGGTGCCGAGGAACTGTTTCACACCCCTGGCTGTGGTGGGGGGTGGCATCTCTGCTATCGCTTTCACTTTCACAGGTTCGGGTCTAACGCTGCCATGACCTACGATGAATCCCAGAAATTTAACTTCCTGGCGCGCGAACGCACATTTCCTAAGGGACAACTTTCAGTCCGGCCGCTTTCATGACCGAGAGAACCTCATCTACATCCCGCATGTGCGAATCCATGTTTTTACTATAGACGATAACATCGTCCAGGTAAGCCATAGCGCTACGCCCAAGCACGGGTGTGAGACTGTGGTTCACAGCCCTCATGAACGTGGCCGGTGCTCCCGTTAGCCCGAAAGGTAACCTGTTGAAACAAAATAGACGGCTGCCGTCCGCGAAAGCAGTTTTGGGGCGGTCAGCCGGGTCAACTGGTATACTCCAGTACGCATCCTTACAGTCTAGAACTGTGAATATAGTAGCTGCGTTCAATTGGTCCAGTGTCTCGTCAATTCTGGGCAAGGGATAGCTATCAGAAATGGTGTCCTTATTAAGTTCCCTATAGTCTACACAGAATCTAGTTGACCCGCCCTTTTTTCTGACTAATACGACCGGGGAGCAATAGGGGCTAGTGCAAGGGGAGATGACGTCACGTTCCTCCATTTGGCGACATAAGTCCCTAATTTGAGTTTTAGCCGCCTCAGGAAGCCTCCACTGCCGTACTCTGGGGGTGGGGGGCGGAGCCGGTATTAATTTTGTGTGAAGCTGACATCAGGCCGAGGTCCTGATCTGAAGTTGCAAACAGATCTTTATGCTGCTTTATTATAGAGCGCAGACGTTCTCTAATAAGGGTGGGTAGGTGATCTATGTCAAGGAATTCTATTGCAGTGGCGAACATTTGCTGTGAATCTACGAACTCCGTGTCACTCCTAATGTTATATCTCGTAGAATCAAAATGCTCCAGATCCTCTACTTTTTCGACCGCACAGACTGTTCCCACTGAATGACCAGGAGTAAGTTTAAATTCTCTGGGGGTGGGGTTTATGACTGGGACGCTAGGCTGCTGAGTGTTAATGAGCCCCGGCTGCACGTATGGGGACATTTTATGAGGGGTTTCAACAAATACGTACTCCTGATTATCCGTGGAACTGTCGAACGACCTTGACCATCGAACGGGCAGAACAGCACTGGAGTGGGGAGGGATGACAGTGACGCGCATAGGGTGCAGCTGGGGGGCTTGGGGTGCGGGGGGCTGGGGGCCTTTAGGCTTAATGAGGTGGACGGGCAGACCAGACCTATTCCTAATAGGAGTACCTGCATAATCTCTACCATCTAGCGTCACGGTATACCGGCTCCCATCAAACTGGATTCCATACTTAAACCTACACAAGAAATCTGACCCAATAAGAACATCCCCTGGGAAAAGATCACCGCTTACCACAACCAGCGCGTGAACAACTATTTTATATCCTAAGTCTACAGTTATGTCTCTGGATTCCAATGTTGAGAGGCGGTTCCCCGTGACGCCACGTAACTCAGGAACTTTATGCTTTCCCCCTAGGCTCATCTTGGAGGCCACGTTCTGTTTCACCAAGGACACCGAAGAGCCTGTGTCAGTGAAAGCTTCAACCCGTTTCCCTCCCATTTTCAACTTAATAATTGGCCTGTCTTCCCTAGTCACCATCAACGCCTCGCCCTTGTCTTTATTAGTAGGGACATAACCTGCGAATGTGTCCCCACTCAGCACATGCGTAACAACGCATTCCGGCGTATGGACACTCTCTGCGGGTATGTCCCTGGTCGCCACACCCATCGCACTGGTTTTCCTCACATTGGAAGGGACATCCGTGCACCGCGTGGGACCATGCCCCACAGAAGGAGCAGCGAAAACGCTTCGGAGATCTATACCAGCTATCCCGCATGGGCGGGCCCGGTCGCGCACTTGTGACTGCACGGGGGCGGGGGTCAATCCCAGCCCGCGCCCCGCGGGTCCCTACCCCGGACGGTCGGTCGGCCCGTGGCGCATGACGCAACGTGTTTATACCTAATGTATTTAACCGTGATTGCTCCCGCCCTTCCTCGTGGAACGGTGACTGTTCCTGTCGCTTCCTTTCGTCCCGGCTGAGATTCTCCACCATCAGTCTCAAGAATTCATCCTCCCAGACAGAAGGGGTGTTTCGTGCAGGGGTGGGAGGGGCGGCGTGAATTGTCGACACAAAATGGGAGGGGGGGTGGGTTTCCTGAGCCGTATATACTTCCGCGCTGCTTTAATTGCGTTCTCTATCGTAGTTATCCCGCTCGCCACCATGAATGTACGCATCTCGCCGGGTAAGCCAGATAGAAAGTAAGAGAGTACTAGCTCAGGTGGGAAGAATTGTGGGTGATTCACTCTCGCCATCTTCACAGCACTGGAGCATAAGAAAATAAGGAGTCTGCAATAGGCCGGTTGGCCTGTGCGTGGCAGCTCCTGTCGAGAGTTACTACCACTCTCTATCATCCTTGAATCTATCTAGCCTCCTTTTAAAACTCTCCAGCATTCCACCACTTACTACAAAGTTGCTAAGCTTGTTCCACTCGTCCACCACCCTGTTTGTGAACCAGTTCCTTCCTATCTCCCTCCTAAACCTAAACTTAAACTTATCCAACATAAATCCGTTGCTACGAGTCCTATCCTGCTCGGATATTATAAGAACTTTATCTATACCCCCTTTATTGATTCCTTTCACTCACTTAAATACTTCTATCATATCTCCCCGCACTCTTCGTCTTTCTAGGGAATGCAAGTTTAGTTTCTTGAACCTATCTTTATATGGAAGGTTTCTAAGTCCCGGAATCATTTTCGTCATTCTTCGCTGCATCGACTCCAGTGAATTGATATCCATTCTACATGGAATGCAGCAAACACTTCCATTTACATTCAAGGTTGGGCTGTTCTTGATTAATATATTTGTAATATTTAAGTTATACTTAAGAACAACATCAATTTTAATAATTTAGGGGACTGAACTAACGGGACAAATTCATTGCGATAAGGTAGTCAAATATTCTTAAATGTAGGAACTTGCCTAGTTTGAGTGGAATAAAAGGATTTCTTAGCCCTTTTAAAACAATGACCAACAAACAATGAAGGGCACCCAAGTTTCTGTGCAATGGACTGAATGTGTTTCAGTTCTAAACCAATAAATCCAGGGTCACAAATACGCAAACATCTCAAAAACATAGCAGATAAAACTGACATTTTGGTATATTCCAGGTGACTTGATAAAAAATGTATGAAACTGTCTACCTGTGTAGGTTTTCTGTACACCTTAAATTTATAGTTATGACCATTTCTCATGATATGCATATCAAGAAATAAATTTTCTGTGTGGTATATTTTGTTCTTGTGCTTTACGTAGTATACTAGTGAATATATTAGCCGGTGACCTCATCCAATCCTACCGGGGACTGACCTGACTGTTCCTAGGCGACCTCACCTAGGTACCTTCTTTAACCGTTTCCCAATTTAGGGTGAACCTGATTTCTCTGTGATCACTGTTCCCTAGTTCTTCCCGTATGGTGATATTTCTGATAATAGTTTCTTGATTTGTTAGTACTAGGTCAAATATATTGTCACCTGTAGCAGGTTCTGTAATTAGTTGTTTTATGTCCTGTACTGCGTCTAGGAAGTTTTCAGATTCATAGTCACCTACAATGTTGTCCCAGTCAATATTTCTGAAGTTGAAATCCCCCATAATGCACAGGTTGTTGTATTTTGCTGCCCTACTCGTTTCCTACCATATGGGCTGAGCTGCTTCTTTCCCAAGACTTCGGAGCCTGTAAATCACTCCCATAATTAGTTTTTCTTTTCATTCTGCAATTTCTACCCATACAGACTCGGTTCCTATTTCACCCTTTATTGAATAATTAATATAACATTTAATGTATCCCTGACGAAGATTGTGACCTCTCCCACATTCGTACCTTCCCGGTCCTTGTGAAAAACGTTGTACCCTTCTACTTTATGTGGTACTCTGATAAAAAGTTCTTGCTCGCCAGATTCATCCAAGTTTCGGTGATTGTTATGAGGTCTACATTCTCGGTACATACAACCTCTTTCAGCAAGTCTTTAAACTGCTAAGAGAACATAGGGGCACGGGGGTGGAGGAGACTGCAGTGGGAGCGGGTAAACAAGGCGAAAGATTACAGGGAAATAGTGTTAGGAATGATGACATAACTAAATTAGACAGGGAGTTTAAAACTAAACGCGGTAAGGGAAGGACTCAGAACACGACTAACTTAAATGTATATTACGCGAACAGTAGAAGTATGAGAAACAAAATGGATGATATTAGGGCCTTGGTATGTACAGAAGAAATCGATATAATTGCATTCACTGAAACATGGATCAACCTAGACACACGTGAATTACCAGTCGAATACCAAATTGCGGGTTACAAACTGTTCCATACGGATAGGCAGACCAGGAAAGGAGGCGGAGTAGCAATCTATGTTAGGGATAATCTGAAGTGTGAAATAAATAAGGAAATAAAAACTGAGAGGAATACAGAAACAATTTGGATAGAATTAAGCGACGGTCGGGAAAAATTAATCACAGGAGTAATATATAGACCCCCCAATCTTGACAGAGTCAATGAGCGACTTATCTGGGATGAAATGCGCAGGGCTCCCATACACAACAAAGTCTGTATAGTAGGCGACTTTAACCTTGGCCAAATAGATTGGACCGACCTTACGGGAAACTCAGAATCAGAGGATTTTCTCGAGACGATCCAGGACTGTTTCCTAAGTCAACATATAACCGAACCCACACGGGGTAATAATATATTGGATTTAGTTTTGTCAAACAGAGAAAACCTCATTAGCAATGTCGAGGTAGGGAACGAACTTGCAAACAGCGATCACAAAGAAATTCGATTCCAGTTAGATTTTCAGGGCAGACGTAAGGAAAATTCCACTAAAGTACCAGATTTCAGAAGGGCAAACTTTGACAGTTTAAAGAGGCAGCTAAGAGAGGGGGTGTCGCGCTTGGCCGTGAACCTGACAGATGACACCGACCTGATAACGAGATCTGAGATTGCCGAGTTCCACGACAATTTAAATAGTGAGTTACTTAATGCACAAAGGCAGAACATACCATACAAAAAACTCAGATCAAACAACAATGACCCTAAATGGCTAAATAATTATTTAAAGAACATCATTGGCCAAAGGAAGGCTATAGGTAGAAGGATAAATCGTGGCGAAATTCACCTCCGGGACTATTATAGGGTATTGGCGAGTAGGGTTAAAACCGAGATAAGGAAAGCAAAGAGGAATAATGAGGTAAGGATAGCAAGGGAGGCAAAGACAAACCCCAAAGGATTCTACCAAATGTACCAAACTAAAACACGAGAAAAGATTGGACCAATACGGTCAGACTCCGGCGAGCTCACTGATAACGACGGAGAAATGAGCAATAATTTGAATAAATATTTTTCAACAGTTTTCACCAGCGAAAATTTAAACATGATACCCGAGGCACCGACTCTATTCAGAGATAGTGAAGAAAACAAATTAAGTGAGATAGTAGTGACTAGTAACGATGTTAGTAAGCAAATAGACAAACTAAAGCCTAATAAGTCACCTGGTCCCGATGAGATATTTGCCAGAGTATTAAAGGAATGTAAGGAAGAGCTTAGTATGCCCTTAGCAAAGTTGTTTAACATGTCCTTAAAAACAGGTGTAGTACCAGAATCCTGGAGGATAGCGAATGTAATACCGATCTTCAAGAAGGGGGATAGATCACTATCCTCTAACTACCGCCCAATCAGTCTAACATCAATAGTAGGCAAATTACTGGAAGCAATCATTTCAAACTCTATTCGAAATCACCTGGAGAAGCACAGATTGATCAATGATTCCCAGCATGGCTTCACAAGCGGAGGTTTCTTGCCTAACTAATCTATTAACATTCTTTTCATCAGTTTTCGAATCAGTGGACGAGGGGCACAATTATGATGTGGTATATCTCGACTTTAGCAAAGCCTTCGACAGAGTACCCCACGAAAGACTAATTAGAAAGGTAGAAGCTCATGGCATCAAAGGTGACATCCTTAAATGGATTAGGGCGTGGTTACAGGACAGGAAACAGCGAGTGAGCATTAACGGCACTAAGTCCCATTGGAGCAACGTCACAAGTGGAGTTCCCCAAGGCTCAGTACTTGGACCATTATTGTTTATTATATACATAAACGACATAGATATCGGCATAGACAGCAACATAAGTAAATTTGCTGATGATACTAAAATAGGACGTGTTATCAAATCTGACGAGGACTCGGCAAAACTACAGGAGGATCTAAACAAATTTTTCGAATGGTCTGAAAAATGGCAGATGAAATTCAACATTGACAAATGTAAAGTACTCAGTATAGGGAATGTAAACAGGGAAACCAGATACCAGATGAACAACGATGCCATAGAGAAATCCGACTGCGAGAGAGATTTAGGAGTAATGATAAGTAGGAACCTTAAGCCAAGTAAACAATGTGTTTTTGCTCGTAACAAGGCTAATAAAGTACTTGGGTTCATACAAAGGAGTGTTAGTTACAAGACTAGCGAGGTCATCCTAAAACTGTATCTTGCTCTTGTGAGACCACACCTGGATTACGCAGTCCAGTTCTGGTCACCGTATTACAGAATGGATATAGAATCCTTGGAAAGAATCCAGAGGAGAATGACAAGACTAATCCCGGGTATCAGGAACCTTGAGTATAGAGACAGGTTAAAGCATCTTAATTTGCACTCCCTTGAGAGACGTAGAGCGAGGGGCGACCTGATAGAGGTGTATAAATGGAAGGCAGGGCTAAACAAAGGGGACATTACAAAGGTACTCAAATTATCCAACCAGGAGCGAACTCGTAACAATGGTTTTAAATTGGACAAATTTAGATTTAGGCGTGAAATAGGTAAACACTGGTTTGGAAACAGAGTAGTGGATGAATGGAACAAGTTACCAAATATCATCATTAACTCGAATACGCTGAATTGCTTCAAACATAGGTTGGATGCTCATATGAGCAATAGGGGTTGGGTGTAAACGGGACTGCCCAGTATGGGCCAATAGGCCCGCTGCAGTTTCCTCCATTCTTATGTTCTTATGTTCTTAAGTCTATTTTATTTCTAACGCTCATACTGTTTGTATAGTATACATTTAAACCTACTCTTCCCTGGTCCTGTTTTACCCCTTGTCCTGAGTAACCAATTTTACTCCCCAGGACCTGCTTGTTTTTTTGACTCCCACTTACCCCGACCTCTCTCTACTGGCGAAACCCCCCCTTTGGAGTGACAATTTCACGCTACAGGAATGCAGACAACGTCTTTACCCCCGCACGAGACAAGTGTACTCCGTCTCGACTGTACAGGTAGTCGTTGCCATCGAATGGTTGTCAGTTATCAATTAATGCCCAACCATTGCTTGCACAATGTTTTTCCAGTAGGCAGTTTATAGCAATTGCCCTGGACAGCCATTCACCGCCAACTCCTCTTGTAGGCAAGACACCACATACTATCGGGATCCCTCCCCTGTCTCTAACCTTCCCTAGCGCCTCCCTATACCTCTTGAAAAGTTCCTCACTCCTAACCTTTCCTATGTCGTTACCTCTTACACTAAGACACACTACTGGCTTGGTACCCTCCCCTGACAAAACCGTATCTATCCTCTCAACTACATGACCTATCCCAGCCCAAGAAAAACACACCCTAGTCCTACGTTTCCTATCTCTTGTACAAAAAAGTCCTATCTAAGAACCTCACCTGGCTATCCCCAACTACCACGACCTTACTACTGGGCAGGGTTTGAACATCTGCCCTTTTCTCTCCTGGCACCACACCGTCCTGCCTCTTCTTTTCCTCGCCCTGCCTCTTCGCTTCCTCCAACACTTGGTAGGGGTTACTGCACTCCACACCCTGGTCAACTTTCCTGAATCTAACCCTAGTCCCCTTGGAGACAACCACTCTTCACCCCTGCTCCTACTTCGCAGGACACCTACCTGAAGGAGTTCAGTCCTGAGATCTTTGTTCTCCCTCTTTAAAACGTCTATCTCTCTCCTCAACTGCTCCAGCTGACTTAACAGAGTGGCCAGGGGTCCGTCTTTTCTCACACACCGCCCCCCTTCCCCCACAACACAACGATCCACGGCGGCCATTTCCTATGGTCACTAATACTAGCACTTAGTGGTACGTCCTTCTCCAAGCTTGATCCCTTCAAAGTTAAAAACTCTTTGAGAACTAGGAAGTTGAGTTTTTTCAGGCAGGTTTTCTCAGCGGTGCGCAGCCGGATTACCTTTGAGTCGTCCATGTACATGACCATGGTCACTTGTGCTCGAGGGAGCTGCAGGGTCTTTATATTGGCGTGTGTCGGAAGATGTCGCCACAAATCTGGGTGTGTCTGGTCAGGTGACAGGAGTACTAGCTGGAGTGTCTTGTCGCCGGATTAAGCTAATCGCGTGGCGATGAGAACACTGGGTCAATGAGACTAGTCACGTCGCCCCCATTCTCTTACGCTCCTCTATGTGTGTGTTGGTGTTGGTGTGGGGATTAGTGGATGACATCATTATGACCTGAAGATGTCTTGAATAAAGACGAAAGCTAAGGTGCTCATTTGTTTCCCTTTTCCCCGTGTGATTTTATCAAGATTTATGTTATCCACGTTTTCATTGTGGAGCTACATGATATATATATATATATATATATATATATATATATATATATATATATATATATATATATATATATATATATATATATGCAAGTAAATCACTGTAGGTGAGCGTGATCTAGGTATATGCTGATAACCACAAGGAAAGAAGAAAACACGAAGTTCCCAAGCGCTTTCGTGTAATTCACATCTTCAGGGGTGAGTACTGACTGTATATATATATATATATATATATATATATATATATATATGTGTGTGTGTGTGTGTGCAAGGGATTTACTTCCAAAGTTAATATATTGGTAGATGTATGAACTTTGTAATGAAAATGGAACAGTGTAAGGAAGAGATGTTGAGACCATCTTAGAGAGATGTTTTTAGGCGAATTATTTGCTTGTCACCTCATAAGTAAGAACCAATGAATCCTAGATGTCAACATCAGGAGTAGACTGATAATTTAGCATTTAAAATTATTTTTAGGCCAGAGTAAGACATTTTGGCGCCAGACAAGAGCACCCACTGCCTGCAGACGAGGTCTCTCCAGGTCATTTGATGCCATCTCCAATTTGTCTCAGACAATCTTCTCTACGATGGGTTTGCCCCAAGGGGTTTGTTTGGTGTCCTGTAAGGGGGTTGATCTAGCTACTTAGGATGTGATGATCTCCTACTGAGTGGCTGACTCCCTGAATTTTGGATCGTTATTCCTGCGACCTTTCTAAGTTCGTTTGATGCTATGCAGAACGATATAACTTCTGGTAGTGCGATCTTGAATGCTTTGCGGATAACAATTCCTCCCGGCCGGACCGGGAGCTGTGTTAGTTTCCACTGTGAGTCTTCTAATGAGAGGTTCACGGCCTTTACGAACATGGTTCTAAGAAGCTCATCGTACTCTCTTAAAGAGCGTTTCCAATGATGGTGCAAATCACATCACTTACACACACTCTTGACTGATTTATCTTCTAGGTATTAATCACTTATCTTTTTGTTGAACCGCATCAATTAAGGATTCACATCTCCTTTTTCATCAGATTTGTATTATAATTGAACTTATATAATTTTCATTAATGCAATATAATTGAATTTATATACTTTAATCACTGCAGTGTATTATATTTACAGTTGATCAACTTGAAGTTCGAAATCTTAACATAAATAAAGGTAAAATATTATCAATCATAATATTATTTGCTTGAACCTAAAGAGCATGAGCTGTATATATACCTGTATATCAATACGGATTTAGACCTTATAACTAGACAGCGTGACGGTTTTCTTTTCAAAAGGTGAGCTATCATGTGGAAATTAGTAATTTTAATCGTAATTATAATTGAACCTTTGATTTTCAAATTGTAATTGCAATGTAATTGAACATTTGAAATGTAATCGTAATTGCAATTGAATATTCAGGCAAGTATTTGTGTTTGTAATTGTATCCGATTTGAAAATGTGTAATTGCTCCAACCCTGCTACAAGTGTCAGCGTTACGGCCACACTACGAAAAAGTGTTGGACTTGGGAGGTCTGCGCCACGTGTGACCGGGCACCACCTCGTGTGAAGCAACAAGGAAGAAATGTGCAGTTTGCGACGGCCCCCATTCCTCCTCCGACCGGGAGTGTCCCAAGTGGAGGGGGGAGTGTAGGGTGGCTAAGCTGCGATACAAAGAAAAAAATAGCTACAAGGAGTTAAGAAACAAGAAAAGAACGAAGAAAGAAGAAACAAGAGGACGAAGAAGGCAAAGAAAAGGAACAAGAAAACAATGAACAATATATTTGTGAAGAAGATTAAATGTGGACCGTCCAAAAGAAGAAAAATAAGAAAGGAAGAGAATGTAAAAATGACAAGACTACGGCCGTAATGACCTTAGATGATGACGGCCAGAAAAGCAAATCAACCAACCAACCAAGGAGTGGCATTCACTCTCCTACCTCCCCAGCCTACTTTGAAAACTCATGCTGTATTCGGCTGACTGGTCTTCTCTTTAGTTCAACTATGTCTTCGCTGGGTCTACCTACGAGTCCTTCGTGTGTCCAACCCTACAAATATCGGCTCATGTACACATTAAATCCTCATCCCTTTTTTATATCTTAGGGGTCGTGTACAAGCCTTACTTACACTACTGGGAAATAAGTGATTTCTAAGAGCTCCGCTGACTTTGCTGAGAAACGCCGATCAATCAGCGAGGAGACAAACGAACCTTACTTTCATTTATTCATATGACTGTCGGCAATATAATTGAATCTTACCATAACTGTAGTGAATTATTATCTTACTTATGTGGTTCTTAGTGCCAATATGCAGAGAACTATCTTCTATCATTCTTACAAGTGTTCACTATAATTATTTAATCTATAACTTGAGTGATTATAATAAACATTCTTATGTTAAGTTCTGACCTGCGCTCTAGCCTCATAATGATTTTTTTTTTGTAATTTATTTAAGTATAATAAGAAACCTGTCACTGTTTATTTTGCCTTCCCTCTACTATACTAAATTGATAACCATTTAATTTGATGCCTTTACCCTAGTACAAATTGCCTTGTCTACGGTGTTAAAACTTCTGGTTCACAATCTTGCCAAATTATTATGTGATCATTGGAATTGCTCTAACAATTCAACAGACTGTTAACTAGAAGTTTTAATAATCCATTACAATATGTATGAGGATGACCGTGGAGTACTTGGTGGACAACAACCTTACCGAGCCGAGAGACAGTCCATGGGTCTGATGGGACTGACCACCTCTGTACGGACTACCGAGCCGTGAATCGCCTCACGGTTGACGAATCCTTTCACTACCTCGTCTTCATGACATCATCGACATAATCGGAACAGAAAAATATATCAGCAAAGTCGATTTCTTGCGTGGTTACTACCAGGTACAACCCACGCTCAGCACTCGAAACATCTCTGCATTTGTCTCCCCAGATGTCTTGTGGCAATACCTGTTTATACCCTTCAAACTCAAAAACGCTCCAGCCACCTTCCAGTGTATGATGAACAAAATCAATCAAGGCCTAGAAGAACCCAGGCCTACTTGGACGCCATTATCGTAGTGGTTGATACTTGGGAGCACATAGAAAGTGTGCAGCAGCTATTCCATCAGTTGCAGTCGGTAGGACTAGTCATCAATCAAGCGAAACGTAACTTTGCCGAAGCTACCGTTAATTACCTGGGACACATCGTTGGGCAAAGGAAAACAGTTCTCACAGCAGAAGTGGTTGCTATTCTGAACTTGCCCGCTCCACAAGATCAATGAAGTCTCAGAAGGTTCTTAGGCATGACTGGTGTCTACAGACACCTTTGTAAGAACTTTGCATTCGCAGCCAAATCCCTTACTGATCTCATCTCTGCAAAAGAACCGTTCAAATGGTCTCCTACCAGTCAAGAGGCATTTGGCAGTATTAAATCTCTCCTTACAACTGATCTAGTGTTCTGGACAGCGAACTTTAATCAATCATTTATTCTACATGTTGACACCTGCGACAATGGAACAGGAGCTATTCTCCAACAAGCTAATTCAGAAACGCAACTGCTTCATCCTATCTCTTACCAGCCCTCGAAGCTGTTGCCCCACCAATTACAGTACTCACCCATCGAGAAAGAGACTCTGACACTTCTACTTTCTTTGGAAAAATTCAAGTTTTTTCTGCATGACTCCCCCCATCCTATTGAAGTAAAATCTGTTCACATTCCAATTTTGTTCCTACACAGAATTAAAAATTCTAATCAACGATTGATGAGGTGGGCGCTTGCACTACAGAAATATAATCTACAAGTTCCCGCATCCAAGTCCAAGACAATTTCGACACTGTCACGAGGACCAATGGTGGAGTGCGACTAGGATGGTCTCCTCAGTGGTTCCACTTATTCTGCATGGAACCTCCGAAATTTTCAAGGGATGGGAGGGGGGGGGGAGGGTGTAACACATCCACTTGCTCGCTGTCTGCTAGTATAGAAATCTCTAGAAAATCCGGTGCGACAGAAAGGCAGTAGTTAGCGTCTCCTAACCACCTCCCTCATGCCTCAACTTGTTTCCAGAACACCAGGTGACATCACTGTGGGAACCAATCTCATTTTAGAATCGTTAGTAAAAATCCACACCTTCCCCTCCCTATACTGCACACAACACAACCAGCCCCTAACCCTACCCAACAACCACCCCCAAAGCAAAATCTAACACACCTCCCTTAAGACAACTCCCAACTACTCATCCCTAGGAAAACTTAACTTACCCAACCTCCACTAACAACCTCCCCCCCCCCTCTAAAAAAACAAAAAAACAAATCACATTCATCCATTTCTCCTAAAGCACAAACCTAACACACCTGTCCAAAACCTAACAACCCCCCCCTCCCCAAAAAAACTAAAACCTAACATACCCAACCTTTACTAACAATCCCACCCAAAATAAAAATAACCCAACTCGACCATCTACTAACCACACCCTACCACTCCTTCCAAAACAAAAACCTAACATACCCATCCCATACTAACATACAGATGACTTGGACACCTCCCTTAGCCAGTGAGGTCGGGGAGGGGTGAATAGTACCTGTACAAATGCCCTCCCTCAAGGAATGGGGCTGTCCTCTCTCAAGGAATAGGCTGTCCTTGCAGAAGAAGTGACGCTGCTCGGACATCAAGGAATGACGCTGTCCTCCCTCAAAGAATATGGCTGTTCTTATAGAGGAAGTGACACCAATGAGGTCCCGTGGGGAGTGCACATTACCTGCAAAAGCCCACCCCGCAAATGCAGAAAGCTTGTATAAGCCCAGGGAAAAAAAAAAAAAATAAATAAAATAAAATAAATAACCTAACTCAACCAACCACTAACCAAACCTACAATCCTCCCAAAACAAAAACTTAACATACCCGACCTTAATAATACCCCCCCCCCCCCCCCGCCACAAAAAAATATATAAATAAATAATAATAACAAATATATAAAACTTAACTCAAGTCAACCATCCATTAACCAGACACAACAAATCACCCCTAAGTAATCCTATCACACTCCATCATCTCAAAATGCTCTTGCTAAGAAGGTGCGTTCTCAAACGCGAAGAAAGCGATTACTGTTCAATTTTTTTGGTCTTATACAAAGCACTTTGTTTGGCACAGCGACTGCCGAAGATGTAGTTAAATTAGGGGACCGTATGAACATTGTCAACCAAGCTGTACTTAAACAAAATTGCGCTATAACCCAAACTTTCCATGAGATCATTTCTTTGGAGTCAAAGGTTAGCGTGATTATTTCTGCATCGAATAATTTGTCTAAAATCGTTTATAGTTTAGTGAATTCAGTGCAGATACTGGAATGGCTCATTACTTTTTCTGAGTATTAGTGAAATTAGTGAAACATATTCACTTAACATAAGAACATAAGAAAATAAGGAGTCTGCAATAGGCCGGTTGGCCTGTGCATGGCAGCTCCTGTCGAGAGTTACTACCACTCTCTATCATCCATGAATCTATCTAGCCTCCTTTTAAAACTCCAGCGTTCCACCACTTACGACAAAGTTGCTAAGCTTGTTCCACTCGTCCACCACCCTATTTGTGAACCAGTTCCTTCCTATCTCCCTCCTAAACCTAAACCTTAACCCCAGCAGAAAGATCACTACTTGCACTACCACCGAGACTGGGAGGAATGGAACTGACCAATTTAGAGGAGATTGCTACCACCGAAAATAAAAAACTCAGTTAAGCTCACGGCAGCCCTCAGTGACCACATAATAGCTCAGAACGCAACGGGCGAGGTGGATACCAGCGAAGTAAACAAGATTCGACTGTCCATTACGACAGAACGACAGCACGGCCAAAGTGATAAGTTGCAGCAACTGATGCTGCAAGTACCAGAGAATTTGAAAAAAAAGTTGCTAGAGCACAGGAGGTGGGCGCCTTGAACTGGTTAACTATGTTACTGATAAGGGCAAATGATTTCAGTCTCAATAAACAAGAATTTACAGATGCCATTGCCGTAAGGCACAGTAAGCCAGTAGAAGGTTTACCCTCCCAATGCGTGTGTGGCTCTTCCTGTGACGTCGATCACGTCATGGTGTGCAAGAAAGGGGGCTTCACATGCTTGAGACATGACGAAGTAAGGGATCTCGCAGCAAATATCTCGAAGGAAATCTGTCGTGGGAATTTCCAACATAGGATTTCAAACACATCCAACGAAGCCCGTGTTGACGTCAGTGCTTGAGGATTCTGGAAGCGGGGACAGCGAGCCTTCCTTGACATCAGGATTTTGTATCCCATGGCTGCATGTCACTGTAACTTAGCTCTCTATGCTGCACACAGGAGGTACGAGAACGACAAGATAAGGCCATATGGTGAGAGAATTCGAAACGTTGATCAAGGCAGCTTCGCTCCTCTGATGGGATGGGACCAAGTGCAAGATGCTTCTACGCCAGACTCGCGGAGCTGCTATCTGAACAGATGCAGCAACCAAGAAGTTATGTTACAGCCTGGTTGAGATGTCGACTGTCCTCTCTCCTTAGGTCTGCTTTGCTCTGCCTCAGGGGAACGAGAGCATTGGTCCCAAGGCCGACAACATTTGCAGATATTGACTATGAAGCAACAGTCACTGAATGCCACCTAGATCTGCGGCTCAACTAACTCAACACAGCTAGGATAGCTACTTATGTATTAGGATATTTAATTTTAAGGTAATAGTAATAGTAGTAGTAGTAGCAGCAGTAGTCACCCTAAGCATTGCCACCCAAGGTTTCTTCTCATCCCTTACGGCATAAATTGTAAATATTCTGTGTGTTCACCGGCGATCACCAAGCGAGTGGTGACCTGTGCTGGGTCGGTGGAACAATGCGGTGGCTCGGAGCCAAGGTCAGTGTCGATAGGCCTACTTTGACAGGGGTGGTCTAAGGACTTTCGCCCCTATGGGGCCGAGAGTGCTGCCCATGTGGTCGCCTCCCCACCATAGTAACGGACACTTAATGTACAGTAGGGTCTCGTCGAACCAAGTGAGTATATATAACTGATGTTACACCAGTGAGACCATATAAATTGTGGTTATTTGTGCCAAGGATATAAAAACAAGTGCTTGGTGTGACGAATTCGTGTCCATAGTGTATCATTCTGACGTATGGATGGTCGCCCTTGGGGAGGGGGGTTAGCCTACACACCCACGCGCGCACATATGCCCCTACTCATAAGAACCAGTATAATCTTGTGCCTGGGACTAAATCAGATGTTCGGAGGTGGACGTAACTGTCGCCCAAGGTGCTGTTCACTATGCCTGGTAACATTCTTTGCTGCGTCTGTGCTAGCCCGAACCAAAACTGCACAAATTGTGTTTGTGCGAGAAACAACCGACCATGTGTGGATTGCAGGAAGCTAGACCAGTGTCGGAACCCACGTCGCAGGGAGCCGACACAGGCGGCCACAGTGGATATTGCCGGGACCCAACTACCCGATGATATCCGAAATGATAGCAGTGAGTCTACTCAACCTGAAAATGCAGTACTAATAAATGCTGCTCCCTTAGTAGCAGGTGTCCACGAGGAGAATGAGAGACAGCCACCTCAGTGGAATGGCATGTCGATGGAAAATGCAGACATATGGGTCAAAGAAACCTACTCAGAAATTGTCAAGTGGTCGCCCGCTAACTTATTTGAACCACCCAAGTGTGAGGCCACCAAAGAAATGATTCGGGAGTTGACTCGCCTCGTGACTGATTACACTCAGGACCACTTCCTCGCCCCTTTAGCTTTTCAAATACTGGCATTAATACCACATCTATTTTGTCAGAGGACACACACAAAGACTAAGCATAAAGAAAATGTGGCAGCAATGAAGAGAAGATTGGCAATATGGCAGAGTGGGGCCCTTGATGATCTCCTATGTGAAGCAAGAACACTGAAGGAGAGACTAAAAATTACGGGTGACGGAAAGCAAAACACCGATGATGTGGCAAGAAAATTTGGAAACAAAATGCGTGTGGGAAAAGTGTCTGTTGCGGTAAGATCTCTCACAGAGGAATCCTCCGGTGGGGTGATGCCAATAAACAGAGACATTAAAACTACTGAAAGAGAAACATGCCCCTGCAAGCGAAGACGAAGGCATCAGGTTCCAGGGTGACTATATCCCACCAAATGCTGTCCTCTTCGAGAAAATAACAGGAGAGACGGTGTGGAAAAAGGCACTGAAGACTCGAGGAGGAGCCGGCCCTTCAGGTCTGGATGCAAACGGTTGGAGAGTCATCCTCAGCACAAACAAGTTTGGCCCTGTAGCAAGCGATCTCTGCACTGCCATTGCCGCCCTTGCAAGAAAGCTTGCATCCTCTTGCTGCCATCACCTCCAGGCCCTGACGGCCTGCCGCCTTATTCCTCTGGAAAAGAAACCAGGATGTAGACCTATAGGGGTGGGGGAAGTGCTGAGGCGGATCATCGGAAAATGCATAATGGAGGTGGTAAAGGATGATGTCAGGGCAGCAGCAGGGAACCTACAAGTGTGTGCTGGCCACCAGGCTGGCGGGGAGGCCGCCATTCACGCCATGAGATTGATGTTTGAGCAGCGTGATTGTGAGGCCGTTCTCCTGGTGGATGCTTCAAATGCATTCAACATACTCAACCGCAAGGCTGCACTGCACAACATCAAAATCAAGTGTCCAAGCTTTGCGATGTATGTTGAAAATTCGTATAGGAATCCATCAGACCTCTACATTGTAAACAACAAGGCTCTAAGAGGTGATACCATCTTACAGTCAACCGAGGGAACAACACAGGGGGACCCTGTTGCAATGGCAATGTATGCAATTGGCCTATCAGTGCTCCAACAAGAAATAAAATTTGAAACAACTGGGGTCAAACAAGTGGCATATGCTGATGACCTTACAGGAGCAGGATAAGTGGAGGGCATCAAAAAGTGGTGGGACTTGGTAACATCGCCAGGTCCACAAATAGGGTACCACCCAAACGCCAGCAAGTCCTTCCTCATCGTGAAGCCAGAACATTATGAACGGGCAATGGAAATTTTTGGCGGAAGTGAGGTCAAAATAACTAAGGACGGCCAAAGACATATAGGCGCAGTAATTGGCACTACGGACTTCAAGACTGAGTACGTAGCGGGAAAGGTGAATGAGTGGGTTAGTGAAATCCAAGCTCTGTCTGAGATTGCTAACACAGAGCCACATGCGGCCTTTGCTGCATTCACCCATGGAGTCAAGCATCGTTGGAACTACCTGATGCGTACTATCCCTGATATCGGACCCCTCCTCCACTCTCTGGAAGAAGTTATCAGTGTCAATTTCATTCCTAAATTAGTGAAACACCCTGACTTAAACCCAGCAGAAAGAGCACTTCTTGCACTTCCACCAAGACTGGGAGGAATGGAACTGACCAATTTAGAGGAGATTGCTACCTCCGAAAATAAAAAACTCAGTTAAGCTCACGGCAGCCCTCAGTGACCACATAATAGCTCAGAACGCAACGGGCGAGGTGAATACCAGTGAAGTAAATAAGATTCGTAGGTCCATTACGACAGATCGACAGCACTGCCAAAATGATAAGTTGCAGCAACTGTTGCTGCAGGTACCAGAAAATTTGAAAAAAAGTAGCTAGAGCGCAGGAGGTGGGCGCCTCGAACTGGTTAACTACGTTACCGATAAGGGCAAATGGTTTCAGTCTTAATAAACAAGAATTTACAGATGCCATTGCTCTAAGGTACGGTCGGCCAGTAGAAGGTTTGCCCTCCCAATGCGTATGTGGCTCTTCCTATGATGGCGATCACGCCATGGTGTGCAAGAAAGGGGGCTTCATATGCATGAGGCATGACGAGGTAAGGGACCTCACCGCAAATATGTTGAAGGAAATCTGCCGGGATGTCATGGTAGAACCGACCCTCCTTCCATTGGATGGTGAGATGTTCCATCACAGGACTTCAAACACATCTAACGAGGCCCATGTGGACGTCAGTGCTTGAGGATTCTGGACGCCGGGACAGCGAGCTTTCTTCGACATCAGGATTTTTGATCCCATGGCCGCATGTCACCATAACCAAGCTCTTGATGCTGCACATAGGAGGAACGAGAACGATAAGAGAAGGGCATATGGGGAGAGAATTCAAAACGTTGATCAAGGCAGCTTCACTCCTCTAGTGTTCACAACCTCTGGTGGGATGGGACCAAGTGCAAGATGTTTCTACGCCAGACTCGCGGAGGTGATCTCCGAACAGAAGCAGCAGCCCAGAAGTTACGTTAGAGCCTAGATGAGATGTCGACTGTCTTTCTCTCTCCTTCGGTCGGCTTTGCTCTGTCTCAGGGGAACGAGAGCTTCTGCCCCAATTCCGACAACTGCTGCAGATATTGACTATGAGGCTACAGTCACTGAATGCTGCATAGATCCGCGGCTCAACTAATTCAACACAGATAGGATAGCTACTTATGTATTAGGATATTTAATATTAAGGTAATAAAATGGTGGCGAAGGTGTGGCTATTGGGGGAGGCTAGAGGCCACTATATTATTTAAAAAAAAAAAAAAAAAGTAGTAGTAGTAGAGTGTGTGTGTGTTCATTAAACATACCCAGGAGGCTAGATTTGGTGTGCACACCAACAATGTGACTTAGGATTGAGTGGTAAGGGCGATAACAGACCTATTACTCAGTGTGAAAATATACCTATGGACCCAAACTAAATTTAGTGTACACCGCTGCTTCCCACAAGGCTAGAGGGGCTGAGTGACAGCTTCCTCATGAATTAGAATTGAGGATAGTGGCGTCCTACCCTCTGATGGCCACAACACCACCACTGGTAGGGCGTCATAGAGAATGTTAAAACAAAAGGAAGGATTGAAGGGAGTATATATATATATATATATATATATATATATATATATATATATATATATATATATATATATATTTATATATATATATTTATATATATTGATAAAATCACACAGGGAAATGGAAACAATGGAGCAACTTAGCTTTTGTCTTTATTCAAGACATCTTCAGAGGCAACTGAATTACATGGACAGAGAGAGAAGCTTTAGTCCACAGGGTGACCTTACTAAGCATGAGGTCAGGTCATAAACATGACATCCACTAATCCACACACACGCAAAGGAGCTTAAGAGAAAGGGCGACGTCACTAGTCAAGTTAAGTCAGGTAAAAAATATAGGACCCACAAATCATCTATCCTACATCTAACTCGAATGCTTTAAAAGCATTTTTAACCTGGGGAGAGGACCTGCACACAGTGTGACCTACACACACACACACACACACACACACACACAGCCAGCACCTGAGTGTTATAGCTATACTTGTCTTTCCATACATGCAGATGAAGTAGCCATCCAAAGATGGGGAAGTAATTTTTCAATCTATTTTCGTTAATTCTTTTTTTTTTTTTACTACAAATGGCACGCTTTCTCTCCCCTCCTCTCTTACAAGAATTAAGAATTCTGAATATATTTTATACTACGTTGTAGATCGAACACAGACTTGTCTTATTCACTGTTGTCAGATTTTTATTTTTTTAATCTAATATATCCTTCATTAATGCCTATTTTCTTAGACCTCTATAAGTTTATTGTGTTTCACCTTATCAAAGGCTTTTTTTTAATCAACAAAGTAGATATACAATTTTCTTTGGACCTCGAAAGCCCTTTCACTCAAAATTCTCAAACCAAATATACTGTAGCTTCTCTAGTTCCCTTTCCCTTTCTAAATCTATTTTGATCTTCAGATAACTCATTGTCTATCATAAATTTTAATATACTTAAAATTATATTTTATACAACTTTGCAGGCATGACATATTAAGCTCTAAAGATCCTGTTTCTTTAGGTAATAATTATGCATAATTATTTATTTTTTATCACTGGGAAGGTCTTTGCAGTATATAGAATTACATATTCTAATCAAACATTTTATCCCATACTTTGCTCGTCTCTCTATTTACTTCTGCATCAAACAAGAAGTAACAGAGGATCTCTCCCCTGGGGCGAATGGGAAGTGAGATGTACAGTCGGCCACAGGAATAAGATACACTCTGTAGCTGTAAGGTCCGAAAATGGTCTGGTAACGTTGAAACTGCGCATCCAGACGCATGATGAAACTCAAATCCCCCCAGCTCCTTTTCTAATCCAAACATCAGTAAAATAAAAAAGTAGGGTAAGAGAAAAAGTTGGGGGAGGAGGAGGGAGCTGTACGATAACTGCAATCCTATTTGGCAACAAATTTACTACCATTGGATACAATATAGTAATTGTAATATAAACACAAGAGACTAGTATACCATTCACAACAAATGTATTGATAACATATACTGTACAGTATGTAGGAATAAAACATAAATTGCAGGTCATTTTGTAATTTTGTCTCTTCTATTCCGTACAGTGTTACCAGATATTTTGTCTCAAACACGAACCGTAGGTGTATACGTATTCTTGTGGCCGACTGGAGAGCCCCGCACTAAAGTCCTGTGCCAGGCAAATTTGCCTAACCTGATGTGGCAACGTCAGGGAGACACAGGAACGCACACACACTTGATGGACCTACCGGGCTCATAGTTGAAGCGTCGGCCTGTGGCTTAAAGAGCGCGTTTCATGCCAAGATTTCCGTGTTGACCAGCACTCTCAAGAACAAGCTAATGAATATCATTAATAATGTGATAATGATGAGATATGAGCCATGGTTCACAGCCATAGATAACTGGTTAGGACATTCATGATGAGAGAAACATATTTTATACTGGTATGATATTCAATTTCTTTCGAGAACGAATAATGATTATTTACCCTCCATTTAAATGCATGCCCTGTGTCAATTTTCGGGCATATTAGAGCTAATTAATCGAGTTAGAATTTGACGTTATGCAGCAATCAGCGAAGTTTTGGTGACATCAGTAGGGAGTCAAGTAAAAAAATAATTTGACAGATACTTCTAGAATCCCTCTATCCAATTTCAAATACAAAAGTTGTACATTTAAGTATGTTAAAGGGTTTTTGTACACTATTCTGGAGGTATATTTGGCAGAAAGGTGTTCAAAGGCAGCCGTTTTACAGTGCAATAATTTTGTCACTTCCTAATGGAAAGATCTTGATAGAATTTTGTATGCTTTGAAACACACCTCAATAAATAAAAAATCATCCAAAAACCCAATGTATCTTGCAAAAGACATCTCTCATATGTTCCAGAATCTTCTATCTTGGGTGTTTCCTTCTCGCTGAGAGTCCCCATACTTTCTGATATGATCTATCCACCTAGTATGAGGATGTTTTTTGGTTCATTCTGTCTCTTACTTGTATTTCACAGTGCCACCAAAGAGGAGCAGGACGAAGAAGCGGGAAGAGTGTGAGAGCCTGTCATGAACCAGTGATGGTAGATGCTGTCACTGGAGCTACACTATTTATCCTTTATATATATATATATATATATATATATATATATATATATATATATATATATATATATATATATATATACGTTCATGTGGTTAAATTTTGTTAACTCTAGTTTAGTTTTCTATAAAACCAAGAATAAAGAATAAGACTGAGATTAATACGGCCAAAAATTTGTTTATCGGTGTTTGAGAAAATTTAATAACGAGAAACATATGATGGAAATAAACCATATTAACTCGGTGACCCATATTAGGTAGGTTAAGTAATAAGGGTGGGTTTCTCAGAATACCGCTGCGTCCACCAAAAATCGATAGTGCTCGACGTCGTCGTTCTCTCTCACTTTCTCACTCTCTCTTAACACACACACACACAAGCACACATGTATATATATATATATATATATATATATATATATATATATATATATATATATATATATATATATATATATATACTTGCGCGTGTGTGAATGTTGCTCTTTCATACTTCATATCTCTGTCGGGAGATTTTATAGCACATCCTTGGTATTACCGGATGTATTCTTTTTCCAGAATATCTATGTACTGTACCTATTTAACATTTTAGTATTCTGATTGATACCTGTGTACGGTAAATCTAAGTTATAATTAAATGCTAGTTTCCAGATTTGTAGATTGAGTTTTAATTAATGAAGAACTTATTCAGTACCAGATAAAGTTTTTACTCTCTTCATACTTCAGCATTAGCCACGATTATTGACTGAAGCTGAAACATCATTTTTCTTTTTTTATCTTTAGAAAGTGATATAGTTTTATTTAGCTAAACCAAGAACACAGTTTCCACATTGTATAAAATGATCAACCTTAATCAAATGATGTTGTTTGTGCCCTTGGGCCGACCAAATTGGTCGATGTGGATGTGTCTGGCTATCTGTGTTAAACAGAAGGTTGTTCATCTCATCAGTAACAATATGGCTAATGTTCTCTGAGTCTTTTACATTTGCTAAAAACTACGGGCAAGAAAGTCTTCGGTATATTTTGAGGAAAAATAACTGATGTGGAACACAATTTTAAAGAAAACTCGATTTATTGATAACGATATACGCAGGGTGATATACACAGGGTGATATATACAGGGTGATAAGCATCGTAAATGTTTTAAACTCTAGTTCTCTCCACTTTCCTCGCTCTTCTTTCCTTTCAATTAACTCCTTAACTTCTCACCCCTCTCTCCTTACCCTTTAACTACCCTACCTTTTTCTCCTTACTCTAAACTTCTCACCCCTCTCTCCTTACCCTTTAACTACCCTACCTTTTTCTCCTTACTCTAAACTTCTCAACCCCTCTCTCCTTACCCTTTAACTACCCTACCCTTTTCTCCTTACTCTAATCTTCTCACCCCTCTCTCCTTACCCTTTAACTACCCTACCTTTTTCTCCTTACTCTAATCTTCTCACCCCTCTCTCCTTACCCTTTAACTACCCTACCTTTTTCTTCTTACTCGAAACTTCTCACCCCGCTTTCCTTACTCTTTAATTTTTCACCATTCTCTCCTCAGTCTTAATTTCTCACCAGTCTCTCCTTACTCCCCTTCTTCAAGCTTACCTCATCACCCCTCTCTCCTTGCCTCTCTAGTAGACAGTAATGTCAAGGCTAAGGTCATCTCAGACTACCTTGTCAGTGATCATTATGCAATACTTACTGAATACACTGTTGCTGATGTCAAGTGTGAACCCCATCCTAAGCTCAGAATTAACATCCCAGATAATCTTAAACTGCACTTCAAGGCCTACATCCACAGATGGTATGCTGGATATACACCTGGGTCAGTGGATGAATTTTGCTGTGATCTGTAAATGTCATTACCACATATTATACCACCTGGGTTAAGTCAAGGAGGAAGGGGGGCAGCACTAAACCACCTCTGTGGACACATGACCCCATCCTCACCAAAGAAGGAGAGAATGTAAAACAGCTTGCCAACACTTATAAGCAAAATAAAACTAGTGATAACCTTTTGGCATTCCTCAAAGCTAACAGAGAATTTCGTGAACTCAAAGGTCAGGTGAGAAACACCTATTGGGAACAATTCTTACAGGGGATTAATAGAACAACCACTCTAGCAGAAATGTGGAAGAAAATTAGAGCCATTACCAAGTCACCCACCCCAGTCCAGCTTCATCACAGCCCTGCAGAATATGCTGACATGCTATTAGACCAATGGTCTAGTGTGTCACGAATCACTTCCCTGCCTCCTGACATACAACAATATCTTAACACCTCACACATTAATAGGGGTTTCAATATTGAAATAGCCTGTTCCTCACCAGACCTTACCGACCAGTTTCCTATAACGCACCACGAACTAACAACAGCACTAATGAAAGGTGAGTCATCCTCCCCTGGTGAGGATGGCATAACCTATAACACCCTGAGATTGTTGAATGAGATCCCTAACCATCCACTGCTTGACCTGTATCAAATGAGCCTCACACAGGGTATTCTGCCTAAGACATGGACTCATGGAAACATAGTTCCAATCCCTAAAGCTAATTCTCCAAACTTCAGGCCAATTTCACTTACATCCTGTATGTGTAAAGTCCTTGAAAGAGTTGTTCTAAACCGTCTTATGTTTCAAGTCAAAGACAAACTCGCCCCTAATCTGTACGGGTTCATGCCCGGGCGTAGCACACAGACATGCTTTGCAGAATATCTTGTTCACTCAAAAGATAAGACACAAACAGCCTTCATAGACCTTAAATCAGCCTTTGATGTAGCTAATAGAGACATTATACTTGAGCAACTAGCTAATTTTGGCATACAAGGTAACCTCCTGACATGGATAAAGGGTTATCTGTCCAACAGGTATGCCAGTGTTCTGTTTAGGGGAGTTAAAAGTACCAGAATGAGATCATTTGAGCTGGGCACGCCTCAGGGAGGAGTGTTAAGTCCTATGCTCTTTAATATACTGATGCACAAGCTTATTGCTGACATTCCAGTTCAACCAAACGAAGCCGTAATATGCTATGCTGATGATATCTGCATTATGACACAAACCAAACTCAGGCTCCAAGCCTTGCTGGATGTATTTGCTCGGAGAACTGTTGAATGCAGTCTCATAATATCTGTTGACAAGACGAGGGTCCTCAATCCTCGTCCTGCTCACCCTCTGCCTCTTGACTATAACATTAACAGCATGCCCTTGGAACTATGTAGCTCCTATAAATATCTTGGAATTTGTGTGAATGATGCAAACTTTGTCAGCAACCTTCGTGACAAACTAATGCAGCGCATTAAACCCCTCAGAACCCTTGTTGGCAAGGGCTATGGAATTAACATCACCTATGCTCGTACTTTTTATCTTCACTTCATTCGTTCTGTAGTTGACTATCATGCTCTCCATCTTGTGACTATTCCGCCTAAACAACTCAACAGCCTTGAGGTAGTGCAAAATGAAGCCATGCGCATCATCCTAGGTTGCCCAAAATCAACCAGAATTGTAAATATGAGGAAAGAGCTCGGACTGCCCTCCCTATCTGAGAGGATAGCCCTACTTAATACCATGTTTTGTGTCAAAGTTTTGAAGAACAATAGTTCTCAAACTACAACTCAAACTGAGTTGATGTTCTATCTAAGTAATCCCGACCATCTCGCCAACCTTTCAAAAAAGACTCTCTTTGGGGCGTGGCTTCATAAAAGTGTTGCAGATCTCCTGAAACTGAATGTCCCAATCACCCCAGACGAACCTATTAATGCCATTCCTCCTTGGCTGGACATATCAGTTCCTATTAATTACACTCCTGTTGGTAGTAAGCAAATGTTAAACACCGATGTGGTGAGATGTGTCACACTAGAAACTATTAACAGACACATAGAGAGTATTAAATCAAGTGAATGTTATGCTTTTACTGATGGTTCTGTGCAGACAAACACAGGTAGAACAGGCTGTGCAATTGTAATATATAAAGAAAAAGAGATGATAGTGTCAAACAAGCAAAGGCTAAACAACTGGGCCAGCACAACACAAACTGAACTAACTGGAATCTACTTAGCCACAGACTACCTCAAAGAAAATGGAGGTGGGGTGATATTCTGTGACTCTCAAAGTGCTTTGAAATCAATGAACAGCCCGTCAGGTTCTATGTCTAAAGTTGCATGTGATATTAAAAGGAATGTGATAACTGCCAATGAGAACAACTTTCGTATCGAATTTGTGTGGATTCCGTCCCATGTTGGAATCAGGTATCATGACCGTGCTGATAGACTGGCCAATGAGGCGTGTAAGAAAGAAAATGTTGACCGTGACCTTGGTCTGTCCAATGCCGTAATTAAAAACATTCAAGTCAGAATCATGAACTCTGATCTAGAAGAAGTGAGAAATGCAGAGAGACCTGACAGTTGTAGCATTAGTAAATATGACAAATTTTGTAACAAGAGGTACCGGTATGGCCAGCATAAGGACAGAACCAGACAATGTGATGTAGTCGTGGCCAGAATTAGGCTAGGATACAGACACATCTGGCAAGTTAGTAACGCTGTACCCATACCGGAACACTCAGCATGTAAACTTTGTGATAAACCTTTAAAGCATACACTTGAACACTATATTATTGAATGTGACACTGTCAAAGACTTCAGGCCACCTGACTTACTGTATCTTGAACTATGTAATTACTTCATTGAATCAGGTGTGCTTGAGGACATTCTTGCTGTTTATCCCAAATTTGCTAGCCCACACTGATTAGTCTTCAACTAGAATATGACTCCAATGTATGTGATCCACTGACCCATATATGCTGCTGGTGAATGTGATGTATTTCCTTCTTTGTGTACGAACCTCTGTCCTGCGTGGCAGTGAACAGTGGCATTACCCACATGAATCTGACCTATATATAGTGTCAATGAATATGATGCATTCTTTGTGTACGAACCTCTGTCCTGTATGGCAGTGAAAAGTGACATTACCCACATGAATCTGACCGACGTATATGTATGTATGTGTGCGTGTGTGCATGTATATGTACGTGTACATGTATATGTGTATGTATATACGCATATGTATGTATATGTGTGTGTGTGTGTGTTTACATATATGTATATGTACTGTCAATGAATATGATGCAAATCTTTGTGTACGAACCTCTGTCCTGCATGGCAGTGAACAGTGACATTATCCATATGAATCTGACCTCTATACATTTATAGTTGTTAATGAATATGATGTATTTCTTTGTGTATGAACCTCTGTCCTGCGTGACAGTGAGAAGTGATACCACCCTCAGTGTCAAGACCTGACTGAATTACTCAGAATAGGCAAACTGTACTACAAGCTCTGCCAATAAATTTGTTAAACTAAAAACTCTCTATCCAAACCTGTCTCCTCACCCCTTCTCTTATCTTAACTACTCACTTCTAAACCTATTCCTTCACCTTCCCGTCATTATGTTCTTCGGTCACCTCTCATCATATATTTTGTCTTTCTCAACTTCCATGTCACTCTTGAACCCTCAGTTAATTCACATTCTCCTCTCTAATCTCCACTTCAATCCTAAATTTGCAAAAAACCCACTCTAACCCCCTTTCCTACTCTAATCCCTTTCCCTAGTCAAACCTCCACTCCCTATTCTAACCTTCACTCCCTACCTTAACTCTCACCTCCCACCCGAAATTCCACTCCCCACGCAAACTTTCACGCCTTGCCCTAATCCTTATTGCCCTCACTAACCCTCATTCCCTACTCCAATTCTCACTCCGTACTCTAACCGTCACTATCAACTCTTACCCCCCCCCCCCCCCCCATCTAACCCACCTCCTAATTCTCATTCCCACCCTACCTCTCTCTTCCCATTTTTTTTACGGGGATTCGCCCAGCCAGGCACAAGTCACTGACCCACACCAGGGCCTGGGGGGCGAAAATATAATAATAATAATAATAATAATAATAATAATAATAATAATAATAATAATAATAATAATCATAATCATAATCATAATCATAATCATAATCATAATCATAATCATTACAACAATTAATAAAATTAATAGCAAATTAATAAAAATTAAAATAATAATAATAATAGTAATAATAATAATAATAATAATAATAATAATAATAATAATAATAATAACCATAAATAAATACAAAAACGAAAAAATAAGTCAAGTGTGAGAAACGATATAAATTATGCATATTGTGTTGTCAATAGTAAGAGAAACAATTCAGACCCTGCAATTGTGTGTAAATGTGGGAGAAAGTCAAATCAGCAACCTGGGACTTGGTCACAATTTTTGTGATGCCATATGGCAACAGGGTCTACCATTAGACAACACATTATGCTTCCAATATCTTCCCAGGCGTCAGTACCAACCTGTTTGGTAGCTGCTTACTACCTCTTACCTAATTCCTTCCCCCCAGTCTTCACTACTTACACCTTCTTCATTACTTCCTATATGCACATCTTTGCTTCCTCTGTCCCCTGTCCTCTCCTTGACCCTTCATCCATTACCTCCAACCTCATTAGAGCCCCTCTCACTTTCTCTCTCTCTCTCTATCACTCACTCATGACTTTTCTGCCTTCTTCCTTCATCTTTCATCCATCATTACTCAACCTACTTTCATCAACATTCATCCTTTATTTTTTTCACCTATTTTTTGTTCTTCACATTACCCTGTCATTCCAAAAGTCTCAGTTACTTCTCTCCTAAGATAGACAAGGGCCTTCTCTTTCTGAAGGTTGGAATGGCTACTTCTTAATGAATCAGCTTGAATGTCTTAAAATTATATATCTTCCAGATAAGAAACGTAGTCTCTTCTTGGGACGCTTCACATAAGTTAAATAAAATTCTCAGTATCACATGAAAACCCATACTGTAAATATGAAACCTTTTGTTACTATTGTCTATTATCCTTTGAACGATAATGTTTGATAAAACTAAGAGATATGGCTTAGTGTGGATTATTGGTAAATTATTTGCGTGGAGTTAGGAGCATGGAAGCTTGGAGTATAACCTTCACACTAGCGCGGGAACTGAAGGACCCACCACACCACTACTTATCTCACTATGTTGTCTCCTCTTGATGGTGGGCCCTTATACTGACTAATGGAAATTTCCCCATTTGCCTGTTTTATGATTCAAACTACCTGTATGTCATTCCGAGAGCATTAGCGGAATTTCTCTGAGGAGCTCCTAAACATCATTCAAATATTGCTGGTTAGGTCAAGAAATGTTTATTATCGTTCGAGTCGATTTATTGCCGGATAATGTATTTGATAAAAGTTCAAAATTATACACCAATTTACAAAACCAGTTGTAGATAATATTGTGTCTCTTACATTTGCGTGCGATGCAGAATATAAAATGTATATCTTCCTACATTTGTCTACCAATTCATTATGTGGTACGCTAGGGGGCAGTGAAATTTTGCTCAAAGCTGCACTCTTCAGGCATTGTTCCTTATACATATCTAAGACTCCATGCCAAATTTGAAGCTGATATGTCGAGGTTTAGTCTGCCGCATTTTCTACTGAAATTTTTAAATTTACCTACAGCCGCTGTGGCGGTGCAATGTTCTGTTCAGTGTTTATCAACTTTTTTTTCATACCTCTTATTTCATTTAAGTTGTCTTGTTGCAGATGAGTATGGTGCTATGTCTATATTGATTATAAGCCTTTTCTTATTTCATTTCTCAATGTTGTGTTATTGTACTGTAATGTAGGGGAGACCTGGGTAAGTAGCTGCCATTGCTACTGCCACCTTAACTGACTATGGCATTATCACAAAGGATGACACGAGTCAGGTTATTGGACCACATAAGCTGCAGGATGCGAGACAAAAATACCGATTTAAGAGGCAAGAAATTGAGATGGCTAGTTTAGATAATTTGACGTCACTCTATTTTGATGGTAAGAAGACCGCCACTCGTGTGATGATAAAGAATGAGAAGACCGAGAAATGGAGTTCGAGGATGATGGTGAAAGATCATTATGTCATCATGGTTGAGCCTGGCAATGAATATCTCACACATGCGATTCCCAAGACTGGCTACGGAAAGCAGATTGCCAAAACTATTCACGAGTTTCTGGTGGAGAAAAATATAACCCAGCAGCCCATTGTGTGTGTTGGTTGTGATGGAACCAATGTAAATGTAGGATCAGAAAATGGAGTCATTCATCATCTTGAAATGTTACTTGGTCACCCGCTACATTATTTCATATGTTAGCTTCACGGAAATGAGCTGCCTTTCCGCGCAGTTTTTTATCACTATGATGGTAAACCAAGTGGTCCTGAGCATTGGCGTGGTCCCATTGGAAAGCAGATCAAGGAGTCTTCGTCTGAGCTTCCAGTTGTCGCCTTCCAGCCAGTCAGTTTCCCTGATTTCCCTGTGTTTAATGATGAAGTGGAGAAAGATCTGTCCTGGGATCAGAAATACCTGTATAGGATTTGTAAAGGAGTTATCACAGGTGTTGTTGAAGATGACTTGGCTGCTATTGAGCCAGGTCCTCCCAGTGTGTCAAGGTGGAACACCTTATGGAGTAGAATCCTCAGGCTGTATGTAGCAACATCAAGACCCAGCCATGAGTTGAAAAGAATTGTCATTACAATAATAAAGTTCAGTGCTCCAATGTGGTTTTACATCAAGATACACCCTTACGTAACACACTGCTCAGGGAACGTATTCCAGTCCCTGCTATGTATGAAACACCTGAATAGTGAGGAGGAGACGATAGTGAAGAAGGCTGTCCAGAGAAATGCATACTTCGCCCACACAGATCAACTTCTTCTTAGTATGTGTGCAGATGAGGACATGACTGTTAGAGAAAAAGCTGTCTCAATGATAAGAACAATTAGAGAGGAGAATCAGCAAAAGGAAGAATGCACTGGCAGATCTGAAGAGGAGGAGGAAGATTCTGATGCTGCTGATGACGAGAATTTGTTAAACTATACTGATGAGGAGGGTAAAGATGGAGATGGGAATGAGGATGTGCCTCCTGTAGTCAACATGAGAAAGGTGGTGACTCCGAAACTAAAGTGGCAAGCAAAAAACTATCATTCCATGATTAACTGGAGGAATGAACTCAAGACTGAGCCTCCTTACATTGCTTCTCTGTCAAATCTACAGGTTAATGACATTCTTGAGACACCATTAGTGGTGCCCAAGTGGCCAAACAGCACTCAGGCGGTCGAGAGAGGCATAAAAGTGATGACTGAAGCTTGCACTGAAGTGACGGAATACGAATCGAGAGATGGATATATTAGGCAAAGATTATTGTCTAGGAAAATGATGCCAAGGTTCCGCACAAAAAAGAATTTCAATATGAACTTGTAATGATTTTCTATACGGTGTACCTGTAAAATAAAATGTGAATTAAATCGATGTCACCCATGTAAAATTTATCATTATCCTGGAAAACATTAATTGACACCTAATTTTTGGTATACACTAGAAGTTGACAAAAAGTCGTTCGCGATGCGGCAGGGTAAGTATGCATGAAATGGCATGAAATTTTGCACAGGTGTTTGTTACAGCCATACAAACGATGCCTGAAAAGTGCAGCCTGCAACTCAAATAAAAGTGTTTTTTCCCTGCCCCCTATGGTACGCGCAAGTTCTAGTGCAGATATTTCACGCTCCGAAATTACTCACTGACCACAATGATGCAAAATAGACTACTGAACATTATACCGAGAGAAGCTATAGATGTTCTGATCATAATTAAATTATTAATTTAAATTTAGTGATTGTTTTAAGAGAATATTAGTAACTGAAAATTGACACATTTACATCTCCACATATACGTACTTACCAGGACAGGGTATATATATATATATATATATATATATATATATATATATATATATATATATATATATATATATATATATATATATATATAGTGTTAAACTAAATACGGATAATTACCCATTAGCGATAACTTCTATGTAACTTATCTTTTGAGGGGAACTTCTGTCTGGCTAAAAACGACCATGTAATCATTATAATACATATAAATGAAAAGTTTAAGGCAAAACCTAACCTAACCTACTTTTAGTATAATTTTGCCAGCTTATGATAGTGAACTAAGCCTTACATAAAAAATTAATTTTACCATTTCAAATTAATTCCCATTGAGTTATAACAATGAAAACAAAAAGTTTTTCCTATTCGGCAAAACTTCACTTGCTTTTGAAGGCTTAATCATCAGTTATCTGTACTACACGTGTACTACTACTTATTTTTTTAAATGGCCTCCAGCCTCCCCCAATAGCCATACCTTCGCCACCATTTTATTACCTTAATATTAAATATCCTAATACATAAGTAGATATCCTAGCTGTGTTGAGTTAGTTGAGCTGCAGATCTATGCAGCATTCAGTGACTATTGCCTCATAGTCAATATCTACAACTGTTGTCGGCTTTCGGACCGATGCTCTCGTTCCCCTGAGGCAGAGCAAAGCCGACCTAAGGAGAGAGGACAGTCGACATCTCATCCCTGTAACATAACTTCTGGGCAGCTGCTTCTGTTCCGATAGCACCTCCGCGAGTCTGGCGTAGAAGCATCTTGCACTTGGTCCCATCCCACCAGAGGTTTGTGAACACTAGAGGAGTGAAGCTGCCTTGATCAACGTTCTGAATTCTCTCCCCATATTCCCTTATCTTGTCGTTCTCGTTCCTCTTGTGTACAGCATCGAGAGCTAAGTTATGGTAACATGAAGCCATGGGATATAAAATCCTGATGTCGAAGAAGGCTCGCTGTCCCCGCGTCCAGAATCCTCGAGCACTGACTTTAAAACGAGCTTTGTTGGATGTGTTTGAAGTCCTATGTTGGAAATTCTCACCGTCCAATGGAAGGAGGGTCGGTTCTACCCTGGCATCACGACAGATTTCCTTCAACATATTTGCTGTGAGATCCCTTACTTCGTCATGTCTCGTGCATATGAAGCCCCCTTTCTTGCACACCATGGCGAGATCGACGTCATAGGAAGATCCACACAAGCATTGGAGGGCAAACCTTCTACCGGCCTACCGTACCTTAGAGCAATGGCATCTGTAAATTCTTGTTTATTGAGACTGAAACCATTTGCCCTTATCGGTAATGTGGTTAACCAGTTCGAGGCGCTCATCTAATGCACTATAAGTACGTTTTTTTTCAAATTCTCTGGTACTTGCAGCATCAGTTGCTGCAACTTATCACTTTGGCCGTGCTGTCGTTCTGTAGTAATGGACCGTCGAATCTTGTTGCTTTCTGAGCTATTATGTGGTTAGTGAGGGCTGCCGTGAGCTTAACTGAGTTTTGATGTTCGGTGACAGCAATCTTCTACTACTCCTACTAATACTAATACTACTACTTAGTTGTCACTGGGAATCGAGTATGACGATCATACAATGATGTGAGTTATTAAGGATGTCAACTACGTTGGTGAGTTCAGAAGTGACTAAAGAAGCCGATACGGGACAGGCACGGCCGTTCATAGATGTTGCACATGTGGAGGGCTACATCAAGTGCAGAGGGACAGCGACAGCGTCTTTCCGGTATTAGCGCTTGTCGTCTGCCTCGGTATGCAGTAAAGCTAACTCGTAAGTATTGACACCTACTTGTGTAGCGCTCCTCCAAGCGCTATTGTGTGGAGTAATCGTCTCGCAGGTGAGGGGGTCGATCTGGCACCTTTCAGGTTTGTCTTAAGACTATCCTTATACCTTTTCAGTTACCTGCTAACGTTACATTTACTATTCGTTAGGTGACTCTAAAGTAGCTGCTTTGGCAGTCTACTGACGTCCACGCGGGTAACATTGCCAGTCCAGCGTAATTGTTCATGGATAATGGTAGCCTCGATGCTCCTACAGTTGGTGTCAGCGAGAATACTGGCAGCCGTTCTCTTGTCTTCCCAGCGAACTCAGAGGATGGAACGTAGACTACGTTGGTGAAAGTTTTCAAGTGCCTTGAGGTGCCTCCTGAATGTGATTCATGTCTCGCTGCCATATAGCAGGGTGGGGAGAATCACTGTTCGAAATATGTGTAACTTTGTCGATAATTTCAGCTCTCTCCAGCTGAAGACACGGTTTCAGATTCTGCCAAAGGCTTGAGATGCACATCAGATACGATGCTGAATCTTTTCGTCTACAGGTGGGAGTCGATATACTGAAAGTGGGTATCATTAGAGAGGGTAGTACCGTTAAGCTGGTTGGATGGGGGAGGTGTGGCTGAACCAGGGGCAAGCTGAAAGAGAATCTGAGTCTTACGTATATTCACATCAAGGCCGAAGTGTGCATACGCATTTGCGAAGGTGTCCGGGATCTCCTGTATACTGAAGTTCAGTAATGGAAGCTGCCGACACTTTTGTTCCTTCCTGAAGTCGTCTTACAGCATGTTGAAAAGAAACTTCATCCGGTACTCGATGTCCACCCAGCCGGCTAAACTAGTACTGGCACGAGTAGGGAAGGTAGCTAAGAAAATAGAAAAGAGAGTTGGTGCCAGTACATACCTTTTTTTAACCCGGTTTGGGTGGAGAAGAACTCAGACCGGGTGCCATTGTGCAGGACACTACCGTTCATTCTATCGTGGAGTTGCCTCACAATGGCGATGAATTTTGGTGGGCAGCCAAAACGGCTGAGGGTCCACCAGAGGGCTTCCTTGTTTTCCGAGTCGAAGGCCTTGGTTAGGTCGATGAAAGCCATGTACAGGTCACGACGCTGTTCTCTGCACTTTTCCTGTATCTGGTGGGCAGCAAAGATCATGTCAGTGGTGCCATGTGATGGTCTAAAGCCACATTGAGGTTCTGGGAGGAAGTTTTCCGCCTCAGGAAGAAGTCTGTTTAAGAGGACTCGGGCGATAATCTTGCCAGATACGAACAGCAGCGAGATCCCTCGGTAGTTGCCACAGAGTGACTAGTCTCCCTTGTTCTTATAATTATTGACTATGGAGGCGTCAATAAGAGCCTGGGGGATTTCCTACTTTTCCCCTATATTCTCCAGGAGAGAGTGGAGATGGCTGTTAGGCAGAGGCCCTCGGCTGGGATTCCATCAGGACCTGAGGGTTTGTTATTTTTCACAACTAACAAGTCTACGGACTTGACGCACCCTCATTCAATTACTACAAATCTATGGTTAGCAGTGGCTACTTCCTCCAGGGATGGTGAAGAGCTGAGGTTGGTCAGCTCTGGATGCTGAGGGACCTGGTGGGTAGTCATGATATCCACATCGGTATTTCGGTTGAGCAGTGAATAGTAGTGCTCTTTCCAGCGCTGGAGGATGACCTTCATCGTCTTTAATTAGGGAGCTAACGTCGGATGAGCGAAGGGGGGTTGCGCGTCGAGTGATTGGCCCAAAAAATGTTGTAGTGGAATTGAAAAATTTGCTCATCTTGTGCTGGTCTGCAAATTTGGGTGTTTCACATGCTTTATTTTTAAACCAGTCGTTCCTAGGATTGCAAAGTTTGCACTGCTAGTCACTGGACAAGTGACTGCACCATTTGAACACCACACCACCAGGCGTCTTCTTGACCCCGTGAGGTCCTTTATATCAACATCTACGGATGAGTTACTGAACCACAAGGACTATGTGACCTCACACAGTATGGCAAGAGACCAACCCAGGCTATCGGCTGCACACTATAATAATTTGTATGTTCAATTCATTTTCCTTCTCCTTTCAGTAATGAAAACTTTTGTTAAACGACCCACCTACCCCATGTCTTTGTATGTAATAAGTAATTTTTGTCTAATGTATATTTTCAGCCTTCGGGCTACAGAACCTTTTCAATAAACCGTTAATTATTATTATTATTATTATTATTATCATTATCATTATCATTATCATTATTATTATTATTATTATTATTGCACACACACACACGCACACAGTTTTCACTGATTGGCTTCTGCAATATATTGACAACTGTAACTATGTACACTAGGGTTGCTCATTTTTTCACACTTTTTTAAAATTGTGGGTGGGGGTATTTTTTCCCACTATTTTGTTACTCCTGAATTCATTGGTGCCAGAATTAATGAAATCCAACATGTTCTAGGGGTCACGAATCTAAATATAAAAAATGAATTTTTGCGAAAAAACGTCAAAACTCAAGCTTTTTCTCTTATAGATCAGCAATCGCGCTGCTTTTCACTACTTAACCCTAATGGCTGGCTAGAGCAGCTATTCAGCTTTCCATTGACACCTAATTCGATTGCATGCACCTCTTATTTGACCTTCTAAGTCAGGTCAAAGGCTGTAGCCTACCTGCGTTAACGGAGTTATAAATTCACTAGGTTCACATTGGCAGCTTTAAAACCCTGCGCTTCTTTGCAGTGTTTTGACATGTGTTGTGTTGTTGTTGGTACTGTGGTGTTATTTTATAATTTACTCAAATCTGCTATATACTGTGGCAGTAAATTTATGGTTATCTATTTATGTTGTATTTTCTACAGGTGATTAATTTGCTCTTATGTGACCCTATTTTGTTTGCCTATTTTGTTTTATTACAAAACGTTTTTCTCTTACAGAGTTCATCTGTTTATATACATACAATCATGGAAGAGAGTGAGTCGCAGTCGGGGGAGAATGCTAAGGGGACTGTCAGGCCAACATCATCCACTACCCGTTCTGCCACTGAAATCTATCTAGTAGGCCAGCCAGCATCGTCAATTAGAGGCAGTAAACTCCCGACGATGCGTCAAGTCCTGAAGTTCTTCTTTCACACAGTGAATGAATCTGGTGACAGACAGGAGACGTTTAAAGAAACAGTGAGAAACGTACTCACGTTCTGGAATTTAGCTCGCATCAAGACTATCTCAGAGAGGGGGTGCCGGGAGAAGCTGACAAGGTTATGGGAGCACTGGAGAAGTCTACAAAAAAGTCGGGACAGGGCTGCAAAGGACAAGGTTGAAAACTTCAAGTCTCAACTTGACCTGTTGTGGGACATCGGAGCACCGGACGCCGTAGAGGACATCGAGAAGAACCGGCTGCTTACACCGGCCGACAAACAACAAGACATCGCCTTCTATCAAGACCAACGCGGAGAAAGAAAAGCGTTCATGAGTGGTAACGATAAGATTTTTGCCGCTAAGAAGAGAAAGCAGGAGGAACGAGTCGAGAAGCAAAGGTCGAAACAGGGAAGGTTCGCAGCCTGTGAACCAAGCAGCAGTGATTCGAGACCTCAAACCTCTGTGGTGGCTGACACCCCAACGGAAGTAGAAATGGAGAAAAAGGACACAGCGATACAACCTGGCAGGTACACATCAAAGCACCCTTATGTGACGGTTCAGCTTCCACGTCGCACTCTCCAAGAGCCAGCATTAAAGGAACTCGCTGACCGTCTTCGGATATCCAATAACGAAGTAAGTGTATCCATAAATGTGTTTGGAATGTTTGAAATTTCTGTTAATTATTTGATAATAAACAGTCGACATTTTCTACTGACACCCTTGCCTGCTTTTGCTCGCAGATAGTTTCAGTGGTCGCAGCAGTGCTGCGCTCTGCTAACCCGCCAGGCGATCTGTCTGAGTTCCGGATCTCGAGAGAGACTGCGAGACGGGCGCGAGCTTCACACCGTCGTCAGGTAGCTGCCGCACAAAGGGAAGCCTTCACGCCTCCACCACATGCAGTGGTGCACTGGGATGGTAAGCTGGTTAAGGTGAGAACACGTTTAGGTACTACATTAATATTTTACCAAAGCCTAGACTATTGTAATATATTGTTAGAAATGTATCAAATCATTAACAAAAAGCTTGGAGAAAAAGGCAGCCTTGATAATTCTTCATTATCTGTCTGAATTTTTATATTTCTCTCATTTCAGAACGTCGTGGGAGAAGAAGAACACCGACAGGCCATCTTCATCTCAGGGCGCGGCATGAGGAAGGGAAGCTGCTTGCTGTCTTGCCAGTGAAGGACGGCACTGGCCTGACCGAGGCACGCGCAACAGCTCGTGCTATCAAGGACTGGAGCTGCGCTTCAAACGTCAAGGCACTGTGCTTTGATACAACGTCGTCCAACACAGGGCGAGTCCAAGGTGCGGTTGTCCATCTGGAGGCGCTGCTGTAAAAACAGCTGTTGAGGCTTGGGTGCAGACACCACGTCATGGAACTGGTGGTGAGAGCCGCTGCCAGCAACATCTTCGGCAAAACATCGGCCCCTACGGACCCTCTCTTCCAGACTCTTAAGAAAAGGTGGAGTCAACTAGATCACTCTCAGTATCTCAGGCTGGACATTGCAAATCTACCAGAGTCTGACTGGCTCAGTCACCTCCGACATAGGACCGTTAGCTACCTGCTGACCGTCACAGAATGGGCCAGAGAGGATTACCCAGAAGCGGCAGAACTAACTCTCCTCGTCCTCGGTGTGAATCCTCCGCGCGGCACGCACTTTCTGCGTCCTGGCGCATGTCACCACGCTCGCTGGATGGCGAAGATCATATACTACCTCAAGATCTACATGTTTAGCCACCAGCTAGAGCTCAGCAGTGACCTGTGCGTCAAGCTGCAGAGGATGGCGATCTTTGTGTCTCTGCTTTACACACCGGCGTGGCTGAAATCACCAGTAGCCGAGGATGCGCCTGTGAATGACCTGCAACTGCATCACGAACTCCTTCGCTACAGGGCCGTGGACTGTGAGGTGGCTGATGCGGCGCTGGCGGTCGCGAGCCGCCACCTGTGGTATCTAAGGCCACAGACCGTCGTTCTGTCGCTGTGCAGCGAGAAGTTGAGTGCGGCAGAGAAAAAGGAGATGGCGACCAAATTTAGCTGCCTAGAAGAAACGAACGACTACGCCAACGACAACTTGGTCATCCAACAGACTACACGGCTTTCCGACCTGATAGGTGAACGTTCATGGATGATCTTCAAGGAGCATCATGTGTGCGGCACAGCATGGCTGATGTCACCGGTGGAAGACTGGGAGAAAAACGAAGAGTTCATGAAGCTGAAAGATTTCTCCAGAAGCCTGAAGGTAACCAATGACGTGGCCGAAAGGGGAATAAAGCTTATGCAGTACTTCATTGGTTCAGTCACGAAGGATGAGCAGCAGCTGCAGGATGTCATGCAACTTGTGGAAAAGCACAGGAAGCAGATGAGTGGCTTCAGCAAGTCTGCTCTGATGCAACTGTGAGAGTTGAATAGAGGGGGGATTGAACTTTCAAATTGCATCTCCTCCTAGAGTTATTGACCTATTTCAATGATGTTTGTTTTTTTAAGAGGGAAATATATCATGGAAAAGACTGTGACGGCAATATATTGATATGTGTTTTCGAATAAATGGAAAAGTCAAAACTATGAATATTTTGGAATCTGGTTCCCTTAACGCAGGTAAAGCCTTTGACCTGAACTGGAAGGTCAACTAAGAGGTGCATGCAATCGAATTAGGTGTCAATGGAAAGCTGAATAGCTGCTCTAGCCAGCCATTAGGGTTACGTAGAGAAAAGCAGCGCGATTGCTGATCTATAAGAGAAAAAGCTTGAGTTTTGACGTTTTTTCGAAAAAAAATTCATTTTTTATATTTGGATTCGCGACCCCTAGAACATGTTGGATTTCATTAATTCTGGCACCAATGAATTTAGGAGTAACGAAATAATGGGAAAAAACACCCCCACCTACAATTTTCTAAAATTTGGAAAAATGAGCAACCCTAATGTGCACACAACAATGGCATTGACAAGTCTGAATAGAATGGTGTAGCCAGAGTGCTGGACCTCATGCAACACCCTCCACAGGAAGTTTACTTTATCATCAGCTAGACCAAGCAAGGCTAGGTGCCAGTACGTAATCCAGGTCACCATTACCTGACGTTATACATTGAATGACAAAGCGAAAAGACAGAGTCGTAACAAAGATAACAAATACTGTTGAATATGAAAGGTCTAGTTGAATGCGATAAAAAAAAAAAAATATATATATATATATATATAGGCCTATATATATATATATATATATATATATTTCATTAGCCCAATAAAGCACGCGGACTTCTACATACAATCAACACCTCAACCCGCCAGGATTCGAACCCACGGCCCACAAGCCTATGACTGTGACCGGGGAACGCTAACCACTGGACCACCAGGATACAAAAGCAGTCCTAGACTTTGTTATATTTCACACAAAGCCTGTTCAACGAGCTTATGGCGCCGTGAACCTCTAATGGGGACCACCCGTACCACGTAGGTGGTCAGAGTAACGTTTTACCAAATCCGGCTTCGAAACACGAGGATCCATATATATTTCATTAGCCCAATAAAGCACGCGGACTTCTACATATATATACTTCATTTTTAGTCCATTTAACACGCGGACTTTGAACATATAATCAACGACCTCACCATCAAGGAATCGAACCCTCGACCTACTGGGTGTGACTAGGGAACGCTTACCGGCTAGGCCACAAGGACACTAAAAGCAGTTCTAGACTCTGTTATATTTCACACAAAGCCTGTTCATCGAGCTGATGGCGCCGTGAACCTCATTGGGAAACTGCCCGTGCCTCGTATGTGGTGTCAGTAGCATTTTACCGAATCCAGCTGGTATGAAACGCGAGGTACATATATATACTTCATTTTTAGTCCATTTAACACGCGGACTTTGAACATATAATCAACGACCTCACCAGCAAGGAATCGAACCCTCGACCTACTGGGTGTGACTAGGGAACGCTTACCGGCTAGGCCACAAGGACACTAGAAGCAGTTCTAGACTCTGTTATATTTCACACAAAGCCTGTTCATCGAGCTGATGGCGCCGTGAACCTCATTGGGAAACTGCCCGTGCCTCGTATGTGGTGTCAGTAGCATTTTACCGAATCCAGCTGGTATGAAACGCGAGGTACATATATATACTTCATTTTTAGTCCATTTAACACGCGGACTTTGAACATATAATCAACGACCTCACCAGCAAGGAATCGAACCCTCGACCTACTGGGTGTGACTAGGGAACGCTTACCGGCTAGGCCACAAGGACACTAAAAGCAGTTCTAGACTCTGTTATATTTCACACAAAGCCTGTTCATCGAGCTGATGGCGCCGTGAACCTCATTGGGAAACTGCCCGTGCCTCGTATGTGGTGTCAGTAGCATTTTACCGAATCCAGCTGGTATGAAACGCGAGGAACATATATATATACTTCATTTTTAGTCCATTTAACACGCGGACTGTGAACTAAAAATGAAGTATATATATGTACCTCGCGTTTCATACCAGCTGGATTCGGTAAAATGCTACTGACACCACATACGAGGCACGGGCAGTTTCCCAATGAGGTTCACGGCGCCATCAGCTCGATGAACAGGCTTTGTGTGAAATATAACAGAGTCTAGAACTGCTTTTAGTGTCCTTGTGGCCTAGCCGGTAAGCGTTCCCTAGTCACACCCAGTAGGTCGAAGGTTCGATTCCTTGCTGGTGAGGTCGTTGATTATATATATATATATATGTATATTGATAAAATCACACAGGGAAAAGGGAAACAATGGAGCACCTTAGCTTTTGCCTCTGAAGTTGTCTTGAATAAAGACGAAAGACGAAAGCTAAGGTGCTCCATTGTTTCCCTTTTCCATGTGTGATTTTATCAAGATTTATCTTATCCACGTTTTCATTGTGGATCTACATGAAATATATATATATATATATATATATATATATATATATATATATATATATATATATATATATATATATATATATATATATATATATATACAGTATATGCAAGTAAATCACTGTAGGTGCGCGTGATCTAGGTATATGCTGATAACCACCAGGAAAGAAGAAAACACGAAGTTCCCAAGCGCTTTCGTGTAATTCACATCTTCAGGGGTGAGTACAGACTAGATAGAGTAATGCAGAACAAGATGAATATATACAGAGGAGGGTGAGACCAGGTCCACAATGGTCAGGTAATGACCCTACTAATCTTTAAATGGCACACAACGGTTGGTGGTTGGGTCTTATTAAACATACCGAAGCATTCAACATGAATTTGAGTAACGGTATGTACAAGCTGGACAACTTTGTAATTAAGAAGATTTGTGATCAGGTGAGAGGGCGGGTCACTGTCCCATCTGACCCAACCACCAACCGTTGTGTGCCATTTAAAGATTAGTAGGGTCATTACCTGACCATTGTGGACCTGGTCTCACCCTCCTCTGTATATATTCATCTTGTTCTGCATTACTCTATCTAGTCTGTACTCACCCCTGAAGATGTGAATTACACGAAAGCGCTTGGGAACTTCGTGTTTTCTTCTTTCCTGGTGGTTATCAGCATATATACCGTATATATATATATATATATATATATATATATATATATATATATATATATATGCTGATAACCACCAGGAATGAAGAAAACACGAAGTTCCCAAGCGCTTTCGTGTAATTCACATCTTCAGGGGTGAGTACAGACTAGATAGAGTAATTACACGAAAGCGCTTGGGTACTTCGTGTTTTCTTCTTTCCTGGTGGTTATCAGCATATACCTAGATCACGCGCACATACAGTGATTTACTTGAATATAAATATATATATATATATATATATATATATATATATATATATATATATATATATATATATATATATATATATTATATATATAAATATATGTATCCACCTTGGTCACCATAGCTGACAACATTTGCTCAGATTACTGCTATAAATTACATCTTGAATTACAGTCCCTTAGGAAAACATTAAATCTCAATGACTTTTCACTAACCTTCATTGCATTTCACACAGGGAAACAACTCTGTAAACTGCTCAAACCACACACCCATCCTGCCACTGCCAGGTAAGGCAGTGGCTAATTTGTTATGGGAATTTTACCAGCAAGTGTCGTTGAGAGTAGTGTTCAGACAGAGAACACACTGCAAATGTAGCCTAGTTATAAAGATCGAGTTCCTGATGAACTGCAATCCTCAGTTGTTTATTTCTTTAAGTGTAGTCCTTGTAACTGCGACGTACGTTACTCAAACTACACGACATTAAGGTCACTTGTTCAGAACAAACCAACTTTTATCTAAACCACCTAATTCAGCAATAAGAGACTATAGCCACGCTTCACTATCCTCACCACTTGCGCCGACAACATGGCACGTGTCACAGCTCCTCACCCACCGAGTACATCCAGTACTCGTGGGCCTCCACTACAATGCTTGGTTTTAAAGGAACCGTCCTCCTGCCACAGTTGAATAAATTTATTGACGGTCCTAACGGAGACACCTGTCATATAGGTAAAATCTCTTCACGGTTCTCCTTGCCGTCTAGTTAGTAATTACAACCTTAAACTCATTAACTGTGGAATATATCCATTGTCCTTGCATTATAAGACCTTTGTTGATACGTTCATTGGCCTTATTATTGTATACCATCCCCAACTAGATTTTCTTTACTTCATTCTCCACCCCAAACAACCTTACTTCCATTTCACACCCCCCTCTCCCTCTCCCTGCCTCCCTGATAAACTTTCTGGTGCGTGGGGACCGGTGGTAAAAGCGGTACCGTTCTTGCCTCGCAAGCAAGATGTCACGAGTTCGATTCCCGGGCCGGTGGAAGTTGTTTGGACTTACTTCCTAGCCCCCATTAGTCCCTGTTCACCTAGCAGTAAAGTAGGTACCTGTTGTAAGTCGAAAGTTGCGAATTCGTATTCAGGGAGTTGTTGGAGCTTCCAATAACTTGATGACATAAACCACTGACACTTCAGGCTTCTACGCCCTTGACGCTTCAGGCTTCTACGCCCTTAACTCAAGAGACATAAAGGCAAGCATGAACTTACCATGCTTCCCTGTTGGGCGCTGTAAACGCTTCTGCGCTTAACCTTACACAAGGATGTAGGGGAGTGCCCAATAAATAAATAAATAAAAAATCTGGTTCGCCATCTGTTGGGTCAAAAACGCACTTCCTTCTGCTGCTTCGTTGTTCAAACTTCAGATGTTTCGAAGTCACATTGTAGCTGAGAGTTGGAGCGAACTTTTATCAGCATCTGTACACACACACACACACACACTTCACCGAGAGTAATAAACCAGGTGAAACTATCGCAGGCGTGCAGTTTCTCAATACTTCTTTTTTCTTGTTCCTCTCTCTCACTTGTCCTTCACGTGTCTCTGTCCACACTCCTAATTATCCACTGCCAAATGCTCAGTTCTCATTCTTCGTCTCTGAGTCATGTTCCACGTTCCTTATACAAAGCTCCTTCACTCACAAAAACAAATTCAATATATTTTCTAATATTTCCTTACCTCTTACCGATACCTCGTAATTTCTTACCCCTTACCCTTACTTTTCTCCCACCATCCCTCTTTCCTTATAGTCTAATCTTTAATTCTTATTCTTCATCCCGCGTAACTCAATTCTATTGCATTACCTTTTCCATCCTTCATCCTCAACCCATGCAACTCAATCCTATTCTCTTTTCTTTAACTCCTTCATCTTCATCCCTCGTGCTTCACTCCTTACCCTCACCTGTTACCCTTACTCATCATGTCTCGATGGTTCCGTTGGAACAGAGAAATTCAGCTGGCCAGTCATTACTGAAATAGTTTTGCATAACAAAATTAGCTTAATAATTGTTTGGTAAATCATTCCAAGTAAATTCAGCAGATGATTCTTACTCTCATTTTCTATAATGAGGGAATAATATTTCAGACAGTATTTACAATCATCTTCTTGTATTAATCAACCTAGGGGTAAGGAGGTGTAAGCTTTTAACTTGTCCACAAGGTGTTGGCTGAAGGACCTCACCAAATATATTCTAAGTATAATTTTGATATCATATCCTTGTAAACGACGCTTTAAACTATACAGAAAATTTTGATCACATATGAATTAATTTAAAATTAGTTATAGCAAAAAAAATACAAAGTATTCCCTATTCGGCAAACAAATCCAATTGAACTTTAAGACTTAATTGAAGATGATCTCTACAGTGCTTATCGTGACACACACACACACACACACACACACACACACACAAACACACAAACATTACTATTACTATTACTACTATTTTGCTGTCACTCGGAATCGGAAATGACGACCATCCAGCAATAATACAATGATATGAGATATTAAAGATGTCACCTTCGTTGTTAAGCTCTGGGGGGACTCGAGAGGCAGTTACAGGACATGCAGGGTCAACCACAGATGTTGCACGTGTGAAGGGATACTGTAACATCACCTTTACTTTATATAAATATTCACCCAAATGAATAACACCAAATTATTCACCAAGTTATTTAACAATGAGTCAACCTGTTGTTGACGACAAAAGACGGCTGAGCCTGTAACAGTCTCACAGGTCGAGTGCAGGTCAGCTGATTATTCAAACAACCGGCTCGCTCTCTCACGACTCTCACGCCCAGAGAAAATAGTAGAGCCTTACCACTTGAACAAGGAAGAGACACTTAACTCAAAGTGTATTCACAACACTTCCCTAGAGAGAATTCATAATTTATTCTCTTAGATTATATCTGTGTAGAAAGCTGCTTCGACAATAAAGGGAAAAGAGCAAGAAGTGCTTACATCAAACCTAGTCACTTAAAGAGTTCCAGAACTTAATTAAAATAATTAAAGTTATACCAAAACAGCTATCACACTACATCTAGTGCAGGAGGGGTGCCAGGCAGCGTGCTTCTCCAAGCGTAACAGTGTGGAGCGATCGTGGTCCCAAGTGAGGGGGTCGATTTGTCACTTTTTCAGGTTTGTCTTAAGATTATCTTTATGCCTTTTCCATTGCCCGCCAGCGTTAAATTTACCATTCGTTAGGTTTCTGTAAAGTAGCTGCTTTGGTAGTCTACTGTCCATGCGAGTAACATGGCCAATTTCACATAGTTGTTCATGGATAATGGAAGCCTCGATGCTCCTACAGTTGGCTCTTGGGGGAAGCTGGGGGCCACCTTTGAAAAAAAATAAATAAAATAAAAATACTGGTAGTTGTTCTCTTGATCCAGTGAACTCAGAAAATGAAACGTAGTCTATGTTGGTAAAAGTTTTCAAGTGCCTTAAAGTGTTTCCTGTATGTCTCGCTTCCATACAGAAGGGTGGGAAGCACCACTGATCAAAAATACGTGCAGCTTTGTAGATAATTTCAGCTCCCTACGGCTGAAGTCCTGATGTTGATCTCTTCATTGCTGTCCGCGATGTTGGACAGGTGGGAGCAGAGATCCTGAAAGTGGGTAACATTAGAGAGGGTAGTACCGTTAACCTGGATGGATGGTGGGGGTGTGGTTGAACCAGGGGCAGGCTGAAAGAAAATCGGAGCCTTACGTACATTCACCTCAAGGCCGAAATATGTATACATATCTGCGTAAGTGTTCAGAATCTCCTGTAGTTCACGTTCAGTGTGAGCGACGAGGGTGAGGGCATCTATATGCTGAAATTCAGTAATGGAAGTAGCCTACATCTTTGTTCCTGACTGGGGTCGTTCTATTTTGAAAAGTCCCTTCATCCAAAATTGGGTGTCCACCCCGCTGGCTAAATTGGCACAGGCACGAATAAGGAAGGTAGCCAAAAAATTAAAGAGAGTTCGTACCCCCATTTGGATTGGGAAGAACTCTGATTGAGTGCCATTGTGCAGGACACTACCGCTCATTCCAGTGTGGAGTTGCTTCACAATGGTGAAGAATTTTGGTGAGCAAGCAAAACGACTGGGGGTCCGCCAGAGGGCTTCCCAGTTGACAGAGTTGAAGGCTTAGTATGGTTGATGAAGGCCATGTACTAGTCATGACACTGTTCTCTGTACTTTTCCTCTATCTGGAGGCCAGCAAAGACCATGTCAGTGGTGCCACGTGATGGTCTAAAGCCACAGTGAGATTCTGTGAGGAAGTGTTCTGCCTCAGAAAAGAAGTCTGGTTAGGAGGACTCAGGCGATTATCTTGCCAGCTATAGACAGCAGTGAGATCCTGCAGTAGTTGCCGTGGTTTGACCGGTCTCGCTTGTTCCTATAAATATTGGCGATGGAGGCGTTTTTAGTATCATTGGGGAATTCCTCTTTCTCCCAGGGGAGAGTGGAGACAGATCGTAAGAAGAGGTCCTTCTGCTTTATGCACATCGGCTGGGATTCCATCAGGCCCTGTGGCTTTGTTATTTTTTCCTCTGCTTGATGGCAGTAGCTACCTCATCAAGGGATGGAGGATAGCTGAGGTGGGTCAGCTCTGGATGATGAGGGACCTACTGGATAGTCAGGACATCCACATCGGTGTTTTGGTTGAGCAGGGAATTAGTGCTCTTTCCAGCGCTGACAGGTGCCTTCTTCGTCCGATGAGCGGAGAGGGGGCCGCGCCATGAGTATTTGGTAATCGTGAGGTTGTGTTTAGCACACTTGCTGAGGATGATTCAGAGGATGATATCAAGGAGGCCTTTTATGCCGGCTAGATATATCTTCGATATAACAGCCTTTAGTGATTCCCGGCTCCCAGACGAGGATCGACTCACACCGTGACAGAGTGCTAACCTCTATCCTCAAAAAAGATAAGGTTGTGATCCAGGATGACTTCATTGCCAGACTTGACAGAGATGTTGTCTTATGGCAGGGAACACTAGGGAGAAATGGAATGGACAAGTGTAATCCCAACTCTTCAACAAGGGTGCTGAACACAATCTCACTATTACCAACATATTGTTTAGGCAGCCTCTCTCAGTTCCTGTAAATTCAGTTGCCTCTGAGGATGTCTTGAATAAAGACGAAAGCAAAGGCGCTCCAGCGTTCCCCTTTCCTGAGTGGTTTTATCGAGATTCATCTTGTCCACGTTTCCATTGTGAATCTATATGAAATATATATATATATATATATATATATATATATATATATATATATATATATATATATATATATATATATATATGCAAGTAAATCACTGTAGGTGCGCGTGATCTAGGTATATGCTGATAACCACAAGGAAAGAAGAAAACACGAAGTTCCCAAGCGCTTTCGTGTAATTCACATCTTCAGGGGTGAGTACAGACTAGAGAGAGTAATACAAATCAAGGTGTATATATACAGAGGAGGGTGAGACCAGGTCCACAATGGTCAGGTATTAGGTAATGACCCTACTAATCTTTAAATAGCACACGACGGTTGGTGGTCAGGTCAGATGGTCAAGTGACCCGCCTTCTCACCTGATCACAAATCTTCATAATTACAAAATTGTCCAGCTTGTACATGCCGTTACTCAAATTCATGTTGAATGCTTCGGTATGTTTAATAAGACTAGATTCTATGATGTTCCTACTATCAATTGAATTACATGCTAATATTGAGGAGGCATTATCCCAGTCAATGCAATGCTTGTTATCCCTCAAATGAACAAACAGAGCATTGGATTCCTGGCCTGTCCTAACACTGTATTTGTGTTGTTTAAACAACTGTTATATTTCACACAAAGCCTGTTCAACGAGCTAATGGTGCCGTGAACCTCTAATGGGGACTACCCGTATCACGTAGGTGGTCAGAGTAACGTTTTACCAAATCCGGCTTCGAAACACGAGGATCCATATATATATTTCATTAGCCCAATAAAGCACGCGGACTTCTACATACAATCATCACCTCAACCCGCCAGGATTCGAACCCACGGCCCACGAGCTAATGACTGTGACCGGGGAACGCTACCGACTGGACCACCAGGACACTAAAAGCAGTCCTAGACTCTGTTATATTTCACACAAAGCCTGTTCAACGAGCTTATGGCGCCGTGAACCTCTAATGGGGACTACCCGTATCACGTAGGTGGTCAGAGTAACGTTTTACCAAATCCTGGTGGTCCAGTAGGTAGCGTTCCCCGGTCACAGTCATGGGCTCGTGGGCCGTGGGTTCGAATCCTGGCGAGTTAAGGTGTTGATTGTATATATATATATATATATGTATATTTATTTCATGTAGATCCACAATGGAAACGTGGATAAGATGAATTTTGATAAAATCACACAGGAAAAGGAGAAACAATGGAGCGCCTTAGCTTTTGTCTTTACTCACGACATCTTGAAGAAGTCTTGAATAAAGACATTTTTAGATAGTGTCCATTGCAGAGTTCTCTTTACAGAAGCGTTGTGTCTGACTCCAGATGATTTTATTTATACACAAATAATGCTAAGAATACTACTTTATTTTTTTTATCATTTTTCACTATATTATTTTTTCAGTTTTAATATTATACTCGTACGGACATATACAATTAAATGGTACGTCCATTTGTAGGAATATATACAATAGCTTGATAATTAGCATTAATTTTCATTTACAGGTTTATTGTATTTATTTTTACGTCTTTCTGGAATAACAGAAACCACTTGTCCATATTTCTTTTCCACATCTAGTTTTCCTAAACACCTCCGCACCCACAACCCCTATTATTTCTTTTGCCTCTCCTACCACCACTCTCCACCGTACATAGTTACGGTGGCCTAAATCCTTGGCAACTATTATCAGCTTTGTCATAAAGAAAATGGGCAGTTTCAGATGGCATCACTGAAGAACGCAACTCATAAAGTGCGGCAATAAAAATGCAGGTGCACGATATCCGATTTACATGAATGATTTTTTTTAGTTTCCCAAGGGAAAATGTATTTTGTTCTTTCTCATTATTCTATATACCGACACCAAACGCTTTCGAGTTTCCTGAACAATATTCCATAGACAACGTATTCAAGACTAGCTAAGGTGTTTCTGGTGGAGCAAATATCTGGAGAATACGTGAAGACCCAGGTGGATATTTTTGTGAGCAACATATGGTTGTCCGGGCTACAACAAACGACAGCTGGAGAAAAGAAGGATGCGTGTGTCCTGCTCTACATGCTACACTAGGTTCTTATTTAGTGCAAGAATAAAGCTCAAAGGAGTCACAATAGGAGAACATTTCAAACATGATCACCATATATCGTATTTTATGATGTTAAAACGACTGCAGTTGTGTGTTTTGGTATTGGAGAAATGCATTTGTTATACCGTGCCACTCGTGGGCCGGCCTGTTGGAAGGGCCACAGACTGATCTGACTCAAACTCCGCACGCCACCCAAAACAAACACACATATGGAAGTCGAACTACAGTTCCTTGAAAGACCCAGAAACAGCAGCCCAGCTAAGGAGTCTAATAGCCACTAAGCTGGCCTCCATCCCCGAAGATCCTGACATAGATGTCCATCCACCAAACGGCTGTGGAGTCAGTCGGTTACACCAAGCAACGCCATCAGGAATGGGTTTGATGAAAATGTCCCGGGGATTTATGAACTAATCGAAACAAAGTTTAGAGCTCATAACGCATAATCTTTCCACCTCTCATTCTCACATTCTGAAAGCTCGCCTCTCCAACATCAAAGAACTCTACACAACATGAAAAATGAAAGGTGGGTCAAGAACGCTGGCGAAATACAGGATTGTACTGATGCGAACAATGCACATGGCTTCTACGATGCCATCAATGCTATCTACGGCCCTCAGAGGAGGAGCATCATTCCCGTAAAATCAGTGGACGGAGGGACGCTCCCCAAAGACCGTCAATAGATCCTGGACCGGTGGGCGGAGCATTTCAGCAAACCTTCTCAATCAGGGCAACCCAACTGAACCTGAAATGCTGAACGACCTGCCAAACTTACCTCCAACCTCCCAACTAAATGCCCTATCTGAGCTTTGGGAAGTCTCTTGCACTAATAAAGAACTAAAAAACAACAAAAGCGCGGGTACTGATGGCATCTCGGCAGAAATTTATAAAAAAAAATTTGCTTCTTTTACCCTCCCAGCGTCTTTTCAACGGATTACAACCATCTGGAGAATTGAAGCAATCCCAGAGGAATGGAAAAAAGCTAATATAGTGATCATCTACAAGAAGAAGGGAAAAGAAGCTGACTGCTGTAATAACCGGGGTATATTCGTCTTTGCGGCCAGAGTCATGCTGCACCGACTGGCAGAGCACATTACTGAAAACATGCTTCAAGAGACCCAATGCGGACTTGAAAAAGTTCGTAGCACCATTGATTTGATCTTTGTAGCAAAGGAGATCCAAGAAAAATGACAGAAAAAAAACGATCTTTTCATAACGTTTATCGACTTGACCAAGGCCTTCGACACCATCAACTGTGAACTTCTCTGGCTACTGCTAGAGAAGTTCGGAGTGCCACCCAAACTTCCGGGCATCCACAGAGCAAGATGACTTTATAAGGATGGTGTACAACTTGGAAAAGAAAGGAACTACCTCCTGAGGAATACTGCTTTTTCGGTAAGTATGGTACCCCTAGTAACATCAGTCGGTGGACTACTCCCCCCCCCCCCCCCCCTGTGATGTGCTACAACGTCTTCGGGGTCAATCATGTGGCGAAATACTGTCACAAGACAGCCTCCTGCGGAATTTGCGCCGGAATGCATAGCACGAGGAGCTGCCCCACCAAGGAAGCTGCCTCTCGGGAAGGGAGAGAGCAGGCTTCCCCACCCAGGAGGCAGTGTCCCAGGTACAGGGAGGAGGGTGTGACGGCCTCCCTAACCATACCCTCACACAGGGTATTCTGCCTAAGACATGGACTCATGGAAACATAGTACCAATCCCTAAGCTAACTCTCCAAACTTCAGGCCCATTTCACGCACATCCTGTATGTGTAAAGTCCTTGAAAGAGTTGTTCTCAACCGTCTCATGTTTCAAGTCAAAGACAAACTGGCCCTTAATCTGTATGGGTTCATGCTCGGGCGTAGCACACAGACATGCTTTGCAGAATATCTTGTTCACTTAAAAGATAAGACACAAACAGTCTTCATAGACCTTAAATCAGCCTTTGATGTAGCTAATAGAGACATTATACTTGAGCAACTTGCTAATTTTGGCATCCAAGGTAACCTCCTGACATGGATAAGGGGTTATCTGTCCAACAGGTATGCCAGTGTTCTGTTTAGGGGAGTCAAAAGTGCTAGAATGAGATCATTTGAGCTTGGCACGCCTCAGGGAGGAGTGTCAAGTCCTATGCTCTTTAATATACTGATGCACGCACAAGCTTATTGCTGATATTCCAGTTCAGCCAAACAAGGCTGTAATATGCTATGCTGATGATATCTGCATTATGACACAGACCAAGCTCAGGCTCCAAGCCTTGCTGTATGTATTTGCTCGGAGGACTGTGGAATGTGGTCTCATAATATCACCTCGTACTTTCTATCTTCCCTTTCATTCGTTCTGTAGTTGACTATCATGCTCTCCATCTTATGACTATTCCGCCTAAGAAACTCAACAGCCTCGAGGTAAAGCAAAATGAAGCCATGAGCATCATTCTAGGGTGCCCAAAATCAACCAGAATTGTAAACATGAGGAAAGAGCTCGGGCTGCTCTCCCTTTCTGAGAGGATAGCTCTACTTAATATCATGTTTTGTGTCAAAGTTTTGAGGATCAATGGTCCCCAAACCACAGCTCAAACTGAGTTGTTGTTCTATCTAAGTAATCCCGACTATCTCGCTAACTTTCCACAAAACGCTCTCTTTGGGGCGTGGCTTCATAAAATTGTTGCAGATCTGAATTGAATTGAAATGAAACAGTTAATTTCGCCAGAAAAACACAGATACAGAGTGGATAATAATAACAATATTAACATAGCTGAACCAGTTGAGAACCTGAGCTCTCTTTTAGGCACCTAATATATACTATACATTTGTCTCAAGGGATTATTATGTAACATTTAGTATCATCTGGAATAGTTCAATAGCATGGTGGTAATAAGAACATCTCATAATGTTATCACGGTTATCACTTCAATATTTATTAATTTTATTTATTTATTATTTTTTTATTTTTTTTATTATTTTTTTTTATATACATAAATTACAGTGGAATTGAAAAACATAAGTACAATGGGGGAGCAGTACAACCTGGGTTGTACAGTAATAAGGTTGAACAAGAGGACAGAGCTGTCAGGATTATGTCTAGTTGGCAATTATGTTTATTGCAATGGTAATTACTTATCTATTTACATGATAATTTCCGATAAAACGGTTTTGATGGTAAAATAAAAGCAGGTACTGTAAATATAGTAAGTGTTACAAGAAATATTAATACTTCGACAATAGATAGTTTTTAAGAAATGATTTAAAGGAAGTGAGCGTAGTGTTTGCTCGGATGGGTGGGGGTAAGTTGTTCCAAACCTTCACACCATGATATTTTATGGAGGTCTGGGACTGAGAGGAGCGCATGGGGGGTGGTCTTAGTACCTCTGGGTGCCTTAAGTTGTATCTCTAATTATTCCGGAACTGGAAAATAGTTATTGTCAAGCAAGTGATTGATAGATTTGTAAACAAAGAGGGCACAGCAGTAGGTGTTAATATCTTCGACTTTTTAAATTTTCAATATAGCAAATTTTTCGTTTGTATGATCTGTTTTTTTCAAGTAGTTCATTGTCCGTACAACTCTCTTTTGTGCAGTAACCAGCCCAGACGAACCCAGTAATGCCATTCCTCTTTGACTGGCTATATCAGTTCCTATTAATTATACTCCTGTTGATAGTATGCAAATGTTAAACACCGATGTGATGAGATGTGTCACACTAGAAACTATTAACAGACATATAGACAGTATTAAGCTTTTACTGATGGTTCTGTGCAGACAAACACAGGTAGAGCAGGCTGTGCAATTGTAATATATAAAGAAAAAGAGATGATAGTGTCAAACAAGCATAGGCTGAACAACTGGACCAGCACAACACAAACTGAACTAACTGGAATCTACTTAGCTACAGACTACCTTAAAGAAAATGGAGGTGGGGTGATATTCTGTGACTCTCAAACTGCTTTGAAATCAATGAACAGCCCGTCAAGTTCTATGTCTAAAGTTGCATGTGATTTTAAAAGAAATGTGATAACTGCCAATGAGAACAACTCTCGTATCGAGTTTGTGTGGATTCCGTCCCATGTTGGAATTAGGTATCACGACCTTGCTGATAGACTGGCCAATGGGGCATGTAAGAAAGAAAATGTTGACCGTGACCTTGGCCTGTCCAATGCTGTACTTAAACAACATTCAAGTCAGAATCATGAACTCTGATCTAGACGAACTGAAAATGCAAAGAGACCTAGCAGTTGTAGCAATAATAAATATGACAAATTTTGTGACGAGAGGTACCGGTATGGCCAGCATAAGGAGAGAACCAGACAATGTGATGTAGTCGTGGCCAGAATCAGGGTAGGATACAGACCCATCTGGCAAGTTAGTAACGCTGTACCCATACCGGAACATTCAGCATATAAACTTTGTGATAAGCCCTTAAAGCATTCACTTGAGCACTATATTATTGAATGTGACACTGTCAAAGACTTCAGGCCACCTGGCTTATTGTATTATGAACTTTGTAATTACTACATCGAATCAGGGGTGCTTGGGGACATTCTTGCTGTTTATCCCAAATTTGCTAACCCACACTGATTAATCTTCAGTTAGAATATGACATCCAATGTATATGAAGCACTGTCTTGCATGGCAGTGAACAGTGACATCACCCACATGATTCTGGCCTATATACTGCAAATGAATTTGATGTATTTCTTTGTGTATGAACCTCTGTCCTGCGTGGCAGTGAGAAGTGATACCACCCTCAGTGTCAAGACCTGACTGAATTACTCAGAATAGGCAAACTGTACTCCAAGCTTTGTCAATAAATTTGTTAAACTAAAACACCCAAATTCAGGAACATCATCCAGCAATATCACGACTGCATGCGCGCTAAAGTTCTGGCTGGTCTGACCCTTTCAACGTCGGTGTCGCCGTGTCTGCATTCAATGCCGGCTAGACAGAAGTTTTTATAAGCAACGGACGACTGTTAGTCCAATATAAATTGGCAGAAACCCGGACATTTGGTGTAACAAGCAAATGCATACTAAAAGTGCATTGTATAAATGCAAACAAACATCCCCCAAATTTCAACCAAATTCACTTTTGGGGAAATATGTTTTTTAAATGCAATTCCATATGAAATAATATCTTAGATTATTATCATTTATATAACTCGCATGGTATAGAAGGTTTATTAATGGTTTATAAAAATGTAGTACATATCTTTCAAACTATACATATATATTGCATTTCATTAGCTTCAAAAGATTCAAATAATGATTAAATACATCAATTTTTGTGGCATTACTTGTAAATAATGTGTACTGACAATACAAGCTGAATGTAAAAGTAACTAAACAGAGTCCTTAATAACGAAAATTGACTCATAATTCATAAGCAGCTATCACATTTCAAGAGATGTATAGAACACTAAATATTTATTGCAATTAACATCCGTATTCCCATTACCTTGCACTCTACCTTTTTATATCGTACACACAGGCCTATAAATGTTGGATGAGTTCATTGTCAGAGCTATGTTACCCAATCTATAACACACAATAATGCATTGCTAGGACAACAATTGTTTGCAAAATATGCATATCTGTGAATGGGAAGATGTACTGAATATGAAGTCTAAGAGATGTCCTCCACAGACTCATTAACTTGCAAGTTAAGCGGAAAGTTCTCACACTGCCCTGCACATTTACAGTGAAGACACAGGGTATTTCTTTCTTGGAGCAGCTGCAAGACACATAATCGAACACTGCTCTGAGAAGAGCAGCTTACAGCAAGTCAGGGGGTGCTGGTGATTTATCTGTGATGAGTGGAAGAATATGGCCAGATTCCACTGAAAAAAAAAAGTCCTCCTTATTGAGCAATGTACCAAGGTGTCGCCAGGTGGATACTTGATGATGTACTCTGAGACTGAAAATACGTGGCACGACTTGTCGGAGGCATACGTTCCACAGACACATATTTTGGTGATATTACATGCATATAACGTGGTTCATCTAACCCTCATTTTTTGCACAGTAATATCTGGATTCACTAAATGATATGTCTTGCTAGCAATGACTTCAAAGAGTTTCTCATGCTTCCATCATCGTGGAATAAGGCCGGGGAAACTGTTGCCAGCTCATGGACAAATACATTTGGGTCTGGAGGTCCATCTGAGTAAGTGAAAGAGAGCAGACGGTGGTACAGTTCGACAGAAGACATCCTGACATCTTCACATCTATTCTGATGGCATTCCGCATAACTGAAAAGGTTGTTGCCTGATCTGATTTCCTTAGAATAATGTCTCCAAATCTTTGATCTGTTAATCGGTCATGAATTGTCTGGCCATGTTGATAAAATCCTCAGCATTAGCCCGTTGGTCGGCTAAAAATGTCTGGAGGATCTTCTGATCACGTTTCATGCATCCTAAGTGGATATCCTTGTGTTGTTCTGACCGTGGCAGTGAGGGTATTTGTCAAGGCGTGTAGAGCATCTGTATACTGGGCAACAACATGTGCCGTGAGTAACCATTTTGTCCTGGCCGACTCTTTGTAAGTTATATTAATAAGTCCACCCAGGGTTTTGCCAGCCCTCGTGGGGCACTGTTCGTTTGCCATTTCAGACCATATTCCACTCCAAAACATTTTATCATTCCTGCACACTATGAAAAGACCATCTTCCATGAAGGTTTTTAAACAGTGACATAGCTCTTGACAATCCTGAGGTTAGTGACGGTAGCATTTTGTGAAGTTGTTGTGTCCTGGTGCAGCAAAAAATGGAAGCACCAGCTGTGTAGCTTTTAGATGAAGCCTCCAGTTTCCAGTCCTCTCGGCTCTGATGAACAGCAAGACAACTGACACTAAGTTCATGAACATGACCCACAGTATCCCTGTTCTGGAATAGTCTTGTCTTTTCTTAATATACAAGATATGTTTTTGGAGAGCAAAGGGACTGTTAATGCTAACATGTCCTTCACTTATTTTTGTCCTTGGCAAGAAATTTGTACAAGTTTGTCAATTCAAAACAAGTTGTCTTTATTTTTCTTACGTTTCGGGCTACACAGAACTCGTCTCCAGAGAGAATATAGCAAGTGGAGTAAGTCAAAGACTCATGTATCCCGGGTACACCTTACTTCTCGTCCTGTCTGAGCCTGATTGGCTGTCGTTTACCTGACCCAAGAAGTAATAAGAGACAAATTAACTCACAATCACTACGTTTTTGAGAAATAAGGTTGACAAACATTTTTCTCTAACTTGTGGTTTATATTGTTTGTTACTGAAAAAAACCCTGCAAAATAGGATTCTGAAAATGATAAATCACTCATCTCAACCGTGATTATAAAAAAGAAAAATATAAATGCTCATAATACAGTACAAAAGAAACCCAGAGACTATACTGTATGTCCTAAGCAACTCCTATTACGACGGCTTTCTCGTGAACGGTTAAGAAATATTTATATTTCGTCCTTCTACCTGGCACGGCAATTGTTGTGGCATGGGTAACGTCCCCTACACACCTTTGCAGGAGGACTGGCTATCAAGACATTCCTTATTGGACAAACATAAAAAATAAGTTATATTTTATATCATACAGCTTTTTAATTTGTATATTGTGAAGTAACCTTCCTTATTTTTTTTATTATTTGTTCATCTATTCAACTACCTTTTTACTTTAGTTTATATATTTATTTATTCTTATTCACTTCTTTATGTGCTTAAGTATTTTGTAAACTTTAAGTGTAATTAACTGTTAGGTTCCCCATTGTCTAACTGAAGAGCAGTCTTATAGTAATGATATGTTTCTATTTGTATTTTTTCCGATGGACACTATTTAGTAATTTAGGTTTTTTATTTTTTATGTATTTTTCCTTTCATAAATATTTTTTTGGGGGGAGGTTGGGTAATACATCGGTCCATTTCGTAGCAAGAGAATTTCTGTTTTCTTTTTTTTGAAAAGTTAATTTACATTATATAATTAATCTAATATGTATTGAATATACACATCATGGTTAAGGGACAAGTCTTCTCTTTTGTGTTGAAATGATTTCAATCGAGTGACAAAGCTGTTTATTTTTGTAACGTGGAGCTGCCTCTGAGGAAAACACTAGTTTGTTTTCCATGGAGATTACTCTTGTTTCACAGCAAATTTATTTGTTTTCGTAAATGTAATGATGTTATGATCGTAAAATTGATTATTTTCATTAAGTAATTTGGTTGTGTTGCAGACAACACCAATTGCTGAGGGTACAGCAAAGTGAGTTTTGATACGTAAGATTTGCTGAAGAACGTCCCGGACGTATATTTGGCTCTCACAACGATATAATACAATGTCTAAACAAAGACATATGAAAGTGGCTTTATATTTTCGCTGTTTTAAATATCCTACTCGTATATCAAAATACTCAAGAAAAGCTTTCTAAAATTGAAGGTTTATTTCTAGACTTACATAATAAGATCTGAAAGAGAACCGATGCGCAGCAGGCAAGTGCAAATTTACATATATAGCAGGTCGCGGTTGTAATTTGTGAGAATATTATCATTTGTCTCTTGTAATAGGGCAACACTCACAGCTATATTATATAAGAGGGAATATTTTTTCGTTCAGCCGTAAGAACGTCAACTTCGATTATGTATAGTTTTTATAAAATTTCGAAACTAAGTTCCCAAACTTATCACCGAGTTTACCCAGAGTTTCTGTTATAATTGACGTTGTACAACATGCAAATCATATTTAAGCAAGGAACTCGTTTCCAATCTTTAACTTCATTTTTCCGGTGGCATAGGTATACGTGACATGCAGACCATACAGGTATTAATTGTAAATTACACTTACCTTCTAAATTTGAAATGGATAACCTCTGCAATACGTACAGCACAGTTTTATGCACTTTTCCATGTCTACACGGATTTGACACTGGCCACTACACTTAAATTTTTCAACCCAAAACACACGAAGTATATGGTTTCGGATAAAAACTTTTATGTGTCAAAAGTGTTACACGTTAATAAAAAAAAGGTTATTATATAAATATTATCTCCACAAAGCATATGGCGTAGCTTCAAGTAACGAGACTCCTACCCGAACGGTTTGTATGACACCACTTTGGGCTCGACACTATACAACGTACCAGCCAGGCCTGATAACACACCAAGGCCCACGGACATTTCCCGCCAGGTGAGAAGTTTATGTGAGAATGACCAGCCTGACAGCTCCTCACGTATGCCTGGTCAGTTACCAAAGAACGACGACACTAAGGAAGTGAGGGAGTCGACCGGCGCATCACAGAGCCGAGCTTGACGAGAGAGACAGAGTGCCGGGGGCTGCCAGCTCGATACCCGGGTTGAGACTGGCACTGTAGCGCTCCAATACCACACACCCGCGGCCCGAGCATGAGCAGCAGAGACACCCCCTCCAACTCCCACCCCCATACTCAGCCTACTTCCCCTCACCTGTCTACCATTAAACTACCACTACCCCCTCCCATCCACATCTATGCCATCTCCGCTCTCCTCCCGCCTACATCACCCACCACCTCCACTCCCCTCTCGCCCACTGCTAACTGACTGACCACAACAATGAACCACCCTGACGACTGATAATTTCTAATTTATATGTGCTGTAAACCAACTGTTAACCAATGTTCATTCACAAAGTCCGGCATATGCTTCTTTATTAGCTCCCACCTCCGTTCATCTACCTTGTAATAACCAGCTTGCTCACCCACCCAGTTGCCACATGCCTCTCACTTCTGATCTTTCATTTACCTTTCTCCCTCCTTCTCTTACTCATCCATCCACTTTACAACTTCCTTTTCCCAACTTTCCCTTCTAACTCATTTATTCTTTCTAACTTGCATATCCTTTGCAATTCACCAGTATTTTATAACCCACCGACCCTTTCTACCTCTCTCTCTGATTACAATTTCTCTTTCCCTTCTTTCATTCTCTCCTGCCTCAGCCACCTGTATCATTTCCCTGATTCTCTGTACCGACGCCCTCCTTCCGCGCACGCCCACATATTACTGATTACACATCGCCAGCATGGCAGAACAGCCACAACACCTGCTGAAGCCACCACATATTAATTATGTACCCCTGAACTATCTCTCTCTCTCCCTTCTCTTTCTTTCTCTTAAATATCAAAGCATTTCGATGTTTTCTCATATTAGTTCTGTTTCACTTTTTTTTCATCGAATCCTATATCCCGTCCTTGCTCCTCGTTCACCTTACTCATTTTTTCTTTACTTTCCTCTCCACTTAATCTCACTCATCCTATGCACTTAGCTCGTTTTCATAGTTCGCCATATTAACTTAACTTCTCGTTTACTTATTATTTCTTTGCCTTATTTCTCCTCTTTACTCTTTCACTTCGTCACTCCTACTCTCCCTCCATTCCACTACCCCTTATTTTCACTCTCTCTTCATCTCTCTCTCTCTCTCTCTCTCTCTCTCTCTCTCTCTCTCTCTCTCTCTCTCTCTCTCTCTCTTGTCATCGCTAGATTTGAATCACTTTCATTTCACTCTCACTTTCATTAATAAGTTTTTCTTTCCCTCTTCGTTCATCAGATTTTTTTTATGAATTCTTCTCACTTATCCATCCCCTCCTTCTCTTTGTTCTGTCCTTTAATCTACCATTTTCCACGGACTCCCTCTCCTCTTTCACCACTCCTCTTGCTAATCATTCTACTCCACAAGCCCATGTCGTCTTCTCTTCCAATTCTCTTCCTCCTACTTACGCTGACACTCTCCCCTCACATCCTATCTCTTCTCCACAACTCCTCTTCACATTCACACTCAATCTCCATAACTCCGCTCTCCTCTCCCAATACTCTTCTTTCCATTCACACTTTCAGTCTCCTCCACAAAACTTCTATCATCCTTCATCACACTCACACTCTCCTTCACAAGTCGTTTGTCCTCTTTCTCCACTCATTTCACCATTCATACTCTTCTCTGCAGCTCGTCTCCTACCCCCGTCATCCCACTCACACTTCCACTCTCCTCCACAGTTTCTTGCTCCAGTCTTCTGGACGTCAGAAGACTGGGGGGTTAGGAGGAGGGTCTCTGCCCCAGAGGTATATATGTGAAGGCTACCCCACCGCGATACTATCGTGTTAAATACAGTAAGTAATCCTCCCCAATCTTGTATTGATATTTCATAACGGCTCTGAGCACACCTGTGAAGACGATCCCCACAGCTGCCACGACCACAGCACTTCACTCACACCACACTCCACGATACAGGCATACCACTATCCGCATTTATATTTAATGCCTTTTACGATCTGTATACTATACTGGTCGGTTTTCTTGGATTAAAATACAACTCATAGATTATACTGTAAAAGTATCTCTTGAGAACTAATAGTCATACATTCAGGTCGTGTCAGTGTGGTAGAGATGGGTCACTCTACTGTTGTTCTTGGTCGAGGCGAGCAAGGGTGGTTAGGCGGTTAGAGTTGATCATATGAAAGGTATTCTCGAGTTAGTAGTGAAAGGATGTATTTAAGTTTTGTTATAATTTGATATGTCATTTCATGTATCACTATTAAGTGACATTTCGCACTTAAACAATAAGAGTTCTCCACTGATAGACATTAGGTTCACCTCCAATGCAGGGTCGTGGGACACATTTACTGTAACTTATGATACATTAATACTACCAATATGATATTGTATTATCTGTGTTTTACTTATTAGGTCGTCTGCATGTGCTGTCGTTTCTAGATCGTTTATGGATTGATAAGGCAGGCCGTAGTAGCCCAAAGGATAGGTTGGCTATATTGTAAGTCCATAGCCTTGCGCAGGTCCCTCTCGAACTGCCGATTATCAATGAAATATATAAGTCACCAGTCTTGCAGTCAGGTTAATATAAACTTTGATATTACTTATCAATTGAAAGATTTAACACGTGTGCGGACATTGTAGAGCGGTGGTGTACTGAGTAGCACCTCCAGGTCACCATTGAAATTTGATTTCGTATTAATTAATATAACACCTATGACACACACACGCACACACGCACACACACACACACACACACACACACACACACATTGATAATTTAGAAGTATCCATATTTGGATATATCTACATCATAGGTAGTAGGTAGTACGTAGCTTTCAAACAGGGAGGTACCACAGCCTGGGAAGATATTGGAAGCATAATGTATTGTCCAATTGTAGACCCTGCTGTCATATGTCATTATACAAATTGTGACCAAGTCCCAGGTTGCTAATCTGACTGTCTGCCACATTTACACACAATTGCAGGGTTTCAATTGTTTTTCTTACTTTGACAACACATCATTCATATATCGTTTCTCAATATTGATCTTTTTTTTTAAATTTTGAATTTATTTATTGTTCTTTATTATTATATTATATTGTATTATATTATATTATACTGTATTATATTGTACTAAAAAAATTAAAATAATTTTTAATTAATATTATTATTATTATTATTATTATTATTATTATTATATTTTCGTCCCTAGCCTAACCTACGTGCAATATACTGTATATATATATATATATATATATATATATATATATATATATATATATATATATATATATATATATGTGTATATATATATATATATATGTAATATTCAGAAATTTCAGAGTAATTTCAAATGCCCCGCCATTAGCGATACTGAGCTTTCAAGGTCGTCTGAGGGAAGAGAGCGCTCCCCGCACATAGTGGGAGGTTGTGGAACTAGGCCTATATGATAGTAAATGTAATTTGCCGAATTAATAATGATGCGATTCATGAAGTTAAGGGACTATTATTGAATTTGAAATTATTATAGATCGTTTATCAGTCTGAATAATGTTACGGGTGTCCCAAGGAGTTATTAGTTAGGCGGAAAATATGTCACGTAGGCCTAAGCTAGCGCCTTGGAGAGACGCGACGCTGGCTCTCTCTCAGTCACGGGGAAGCATTCAGTCAAACAAGACGTCCCTGCGCCTCCGTCACAGAAATAGTCACGTGGCCTAGTCACCTGTGTTGCACTATTGCAGTATAACAAGTAAGTCTCATTCGATCTCAGACAGGGTTAGATAGGTCAGTGGTAAAGTAAACTAGAGCTAACAGTGAGTTAATTTCAGGGTTTCCGCCAGAACCCACTTGACCGGAGTTTGACTGCGAGAGTGATGACTGCGAGAGATTGACTGCCGTTTGAGACTGCCGTTGATGATTGAGGGTGGCGATTGTCGCCATTGGACCTATCAGTGTAGGCCTGTCACTGTTTAGCGGGGTATCAAAGGCTCTCTTGAGGGAATCTAGCCGTCTGGGTGCTCAGCTGACGACGGGACGATCGTTGGGGTCATCAGCTCTCCTCTACCTCGGCTCACAACACCACATGTCTCGAGCAGCTTAGTGAAACCCTCTTGCTAACGGGAAGCTAAAGCTTCTCTCAACTATACAAGGTCTGACTGGCTCACTCCCTTCCGCTTTATGGACACACTGGGAGTACACTGAGGCTATCTGAGTAAATTAATGGTCACACACTGAGACCATGAGTCTAGGACTCTAGGAGATACCTAGAGAAACATTTTATCTCCCTTATTACGGGTGCATGTTGAGTTGGGTGGAGCATGGTTCACGAGTATTGGTGGACCCAGTAACATATCAATAATAGTGAATATATTTGGGTGTAGTTAATACCATTTCTCAGTTACTGATATTATCTTGACGTGTGTAGTTTAATATTTCTTAAATAATTTTGATAGTATTGTTTTTTGAATGTTTGTGTCATTAAGTGGAACCAGAGTGATACTGTGATTTGATTCTTTTAATGCATCTAATTTTTCTTCAGAAATTCCGATCTCAGGTATAACCTCTGTTCCCCAGAGTAGTGGTTAAGTTAGGTTAGGAAGTGTGCATCTGTTGGGGTGATATAATTTTGTTGAGTGCCCTTAAGGCCTATTCATTGTAGAGTTATTAATTTCTTATTTTTGAATACCATTTTCTCAGGCTGGATATTATTTTGTTGAAAGCCCTTAAGGCCTGTTTCATGTGTGCAAGCAACATTTCTTAATACTTCAAATTTATTGTTGCCTGAGTTTCTAATAATTTCTATATCATGTATAACTTTTATTCCCCAGAGTAGTGTTTTAAGTTCAAGTTAAGAGGTGAGCATATTGGTGTACCATTATTTGATTGTGTTTGTAGTGTTGGAGGGAATATAAGTGTCTAAATTTTACAGTGTGTCTCATTCATCACAGTCACAGACGCTATCCTTCCACGGGTCACGGACAATTCATTTTGGTTAGTAGATTTAAGTGTTCTTGTGCTGGTTCGGGATTTTTCTCAAAGGGGCGCTTCCACTGCCATTACCATCTATTAATCTTTAATAAACCCCAAGTCAAGTGAGAAATTAAAGTCCAGTAAATTCCGACCGGTTACATATATATATATATATATATATATATATATATATATATATATATATATATATATATATATATATATATATATATATGCTGATAACCACCAGGAAAGAAGAAAACACGAAGTTCCCAAGCGCTTTCGTGTAATTCACATCTTCAGGGGTGAGTACAGACTAGTCTGTACTCACCCCTGAAGATGTGAATTACACGAAAGCGCTTGGGAACTTCGTGTTTTCTTCTTTCCTGGTGGTTATCAGCATATACCTAGATCACGCGCACCTACAGTGATTTACTTGCATATATATATATATATATATATATATATATATATATATATATATATATATATACATATATATATATATGTATATTGTGTTGTCAATGTGAACAAGTCATGTGACTTTTTTCCTGTGGACTTTATTTCCGTCCACCGCCTTTCTGGGCTAATCCCGTAAAAAAAAATATTATTGATAATAATAAAGCACTGTAGGATTAGCAGGGGTCAGCCTTCATTACTCCATGGGCCAGTTGGACCACTCCCTTCTCTACAGAGTAAGGATTTGCCTCCACACTACCTCACCACCATCAGCACTGTCCAGTTTTACCGTACACGGTAGCGCAGACTGTCAATGAGCTTGTTAACCTAGAATCTTCCTAACCATCACATTTATGAATATTATAAGTCTCATTTTTCATATTTGACGAAGATTTGAACACGGCAAGTATTAGAGGTGTAACGATAAGGGTATATTGAATTGCAAGTTTTTAACCTATCACAGTTGCAATGAGGCTTTAGAGTTGTGGTGGTTTGACGTGGGGGGAGGGGGGAGGGAATCCCAGCTTCGGTGGTAAGGTTGAGGTCTGCCCCACCACTGTATTAAGTAAGCACTCCTCAAGCACATCTTTTTTCATGTTAATGTTCAGATCTGTTATATTATGTGGATTAAATTAATTCTTTTGACACAACTTTGTAAAATCACTGACCATTTATCACCGGACCTGAGGCTCAGGTAGGGATTGTCTAACCAAAATAAGGTGCAAGGTAAAGGTTTCTATTCTATACCATCAATTCCAAAACTGGAAGCAAAGGTATAAATATTTACATATTTTCCACTTCTTATTCTGGTGATCTGAATATGACTCCAAGGACAAGAGTTCCCCTACTATTACTTATCTCTAACCATATAGTCTCTAAATTATTTCCCGTTTTTAATTTTGTTTAATATTGTTCGCTAAGTATTTCTTGGTATATTTATTTGATTTACATATCATGCTGATCTTTGGTTAACGAGTTTCTTCAAAGTGGGTAAGGGTAATTTCAGGTGGGCACAAGTTGTCTTAGGTAAGAGTTCTTATAAATCCGAAAGTTACCATACTTAATATCAGTCGGATTTATAAATAGGTAATGGATATTCCCTCAGTAGAAGTAATAAACTGGCATGAACTAATATTAAAGAATCCTTTCTCACAAACATATTGCACCCAAGCATGCAGTTTGTTGGCCATTGTCTTAAATTATAATTTCTTTAGAAATGCAATAAGATATTGCATCACATGTGTGATGTAACAACAGTTCATATCACTGTGCACTATTTCCAGGAATAAAGTATATGGGTGCAGTGAGACACGACGCACCAGATATGGAGAGGTTAATAAATATATATGAGAGGCAATGGCATAAAAAAAGAGATAAAAGTAGATTAATTGATAGAACGATCGGTAGATTGATATAGGCGTGATTAGATAGATACAGATAGCCAAATGGATGGAGAGAAATTAGAGATGGAGCAGAAGGGGGAGAAAGTAAGAGAGAGAAGTAAGGGAGATAGAGGGGTAAATGAATGGGTAGAGGAGGCAAGGAAATACGAAAACGTCGGGAGGAGTGTAAATCCCATTATGTGTTGTCCCCTTCATCGATACCAAAATCGCCCAACTTGGAAAGGAAACTAAGACCAAAGGTCTCGGCGAACAGCCAATCTTAAAAATGTCTGACATGTGTCGCACGCCATATTAACTTGGTGTCACATATGAATTACTGACGCTCAGTCGCATATATATTTTATATTGGCTTTAACTAAGCTCTTACAGCGGTGCTCATTAATCAGGAGAGAGGATAGAGTGGATATCGTATCCCAGATGAGCAATGTTTGGTCAAAGATTGTTCTGTGTAGTCATTGTGTGTGTCCCATGGCATTACCCGGAAGCCATTCCCTGAAATATGAATCACAAACCGGCGTATACTCCACCAGTTTCTCAAGTTGACGTATACCGGATGGCGTAAATTGCAGTTATTTAGTACTGATATTTGTTAACAATAATGCTCTAAGTGCTGTGTAAAAATTATTATGATTGAAAAAAGTAATTAGACAAACTCTAATAATCCATTACCTATTTCCACGCTTAACCAGCTGGTGCCCGATTTGCCAATTGTTTTTAAATTCTATTAAACTTAGATAGCTGTATTATTTATTACCAATTGGCTGTTTAGTAAACAACAAGTGATCGTGGGCCCTTCATACCAGGTGGCGAGTCCGGTGGTACAGTTTACCGAGGCGTGAAAGTTCAAATGCTCGCACTTGGCTCGCGAGCAACAGCCATCCGGCTGACAACGTACAGCGACATCGTCTTCCAGATGGTCGTGATTGTTATAATCATGGTCGTGGTTGCTATAAGCATAGTCGTGGTTGTTATAATCATATTCGTGGTTGTTATAATCATGGTCGTGGTTGTTATAAGCATAGTCGTGGTTGTTATAATCATATTCGTGGTTGATATAATCATGGTCGTGGTTGTTATAATCATAGTCGTGGTTGTTATAATCATAGTCGTGGTTGTTATAATCATAGTCGTGGTTGTTATAATCATGGTCGTGGTTGTTATAGTCATGGTCGTGGTTGTTATAATCATGGTCGTGGTTGTTATAATCATGGTCGTGGTTGTTATAATCATGGTCGTGGTTGTTATAATCATGGTCGTGAGTGTTATAATCATGGTCGTGGTTGTTATAATCATTGTCGTGGTTGTTATACTCATGGTTGTGGTTGCTATAATCATGGTCGTGGTTGTTACAATCATGGTCATGGTTGTTATAAGCATAGTCGTGGTTGTTATAATCATGGTCGTGGTTGTTATAATCATAGTCGTGATTGTTATAATCATGGTCGTGGTTGTTATAATCATAGTCGTGGTTATTATAATCATAGTCGTGGTTGTTATAATCATGGTCGTGGTTGTTATGATCATGGTCGTGGTTGTTATAGTCATGGTCGTGGTTGTTATAATCATGGTCGTGGTTGTTATAATCATGGTCGTGGTTGGTATAATCATAGTCGTGGTTATTATAATCATAGTCGTGGTTGTTATAATCATGGTCGTGGTTGTTATTTTCATGGTCGTGGTTGCTATAATCATGGTCCTGGTTGTTATAATCATGGTCCTGGTTGTTATAATCATGGTCGTCGTTGTTAGGTACTGGAAGTATCGTGAATACTATAGGAAGGAATAGAATAAAGGTTAGAATAATTAGTTAAAAAATATTCCCCATACGGAGAGGTTAAAATCCTAAAAAAAAAATTATTATGAATCTCCTATGATCATTACATTATGAAGAGAAGTGACTTTGATTCTGGTTAGATTAGTCACCATCTGCTTAAGTCAATCTAGTATACTATAAGAAGGAATAGAATAAATGTTAGAATAATTTGTTACAGAAATATTCGCCATAAGGAGAGGTTAAAATCATAAAATAAATCATTATGAATCACCGATGAACATTCCGAGATAAATTATATTATGAAGAGAAGTGACCCTGATTCTGGTTAGAATAGTCACCATCTGCTTAAGTCATCACCTGTATTAAGTCATCAAATGTCATTATCTACGTTAGTCAGTTTTTGGCCCATCTCACATAACTGACCGACCATCGATGGTCTTACCGCGCTAGGGTGTTAGTTTTCAATTCGTGTTATTATTTACGCTGGGGAGTGTAAGACCGGCTACACTCACTGACGCAGCTATGGTCAATTTGATGTTATTCTTGTTTATAAATGACATCTAGTCTCTCTCAAGTCTATCCGTCCTGTCTATTGCCATCCCAACTGTCTGTTCATCTGCGTGGTGTTTGTCTATAAGCCCGTCCGTACTCTTTGTGTCGTCAAATCTGTCTGTCTTATCCTTTGTTGGCGTGTGTCTGCCTGTTTATCTAATGTGAACCAGTCAGTCTGCTGTCTGTGTGTCTGTCTGTCATGTTAGTTGCCATATTGTCTATTTGTGCATGTATGAATCTGTTTATTTTTGTCAACCACCTGTCTGTTTCACTGTCTACAATCACCCTGTGTAGTCATGTCTGTCTGTTTGTATGTATGTGTCTGTTGTCTTTGTCTTTCATAAGTCTGTCTGTCTTTCTGTGTGTCCTTGAATCTGTCTGTATTATGTGTTTTGTTTGTCTGCTTCTCTCTCTCTCCATTTTTTTCCGTATTATCTCTATCTTTACTTGTATATCTCTATGTCTCTCCATTACACTACTCATCATATTTAGCATTTATTCTTCCTTATTAAATAGGTGATTTTAATATGGTGTTCTGGAAACTTTAAAAAACACATCCCTCCATTCATACCTCCACCTCTCACTCTCCCATCTCCTTTCCTAGCTCGCCTCTTACGGATAATAATGTTTCTTCTCCTTCTCCTCTCCCTTTCAATCTTCTCCATGCAATCCTGTTATTATCTTTTTATCTCTTCTCCTTTCCCTGTACAGTCAGCCACAGGAATATGTACACACGGTAGCCTCGTAAGGCCCGAAAATGCACTAGTAAAGTTGAAACTGCGCATCCAGACGCATGATGAAACTCAGCTCCCCCCCCACCTATTATCTCTAACTATTGTCTGTTTCCCCTTCTTTATTCTTCTATTTATTCATCTTCCTTCCTTTACTAATCCAAACAACATTAAAAAAAATAAAGTAGGCTAAGAGAAAAAATGGGGGGGAGGAGGAGGGAGCCGTACGATAACTGCAATCGTCTGGCCCACTGACAGCGTACAGCGACATCTGTTGCCAGCGTAAATAAAATCGTTAATTAATGAGTTCCAAAAGAAACCATCGACATGGAAGCAGGTTTGTTCCACTCTACGAATTTTTGGCGATTTTTCCACCAAGTTTGATGAAAAACGATTGTGCCGTTTCGGCTGCCCAGAACAGATACACACACAGCTAATCCTATAGTATATTACAAGTGATCTTAGGCACTTCGTGCCTGGTGGCGAGTCCAGTAGTACAGTTGACCGAGGTTGTTATAATCATGGTCGTGGTTGCTATAATCATGGTCCCCATTGTTAAAATCATGGTCTGGTTATTATAATCCTGGTCGTGGTTGTTATAATCCTGGTCGTGGATGTTATAATCATGGCCATGGTTGTTATAATCATGGTCGTGGTTGTTATAATCATGGTCGTGGTCGTGATGCTTACAGTATCTAATATACTATAAGAAGGAATAGAATAGAGGTTAGAATAATTAGTTAAAGAAATATTCATCCACAAGGAGAGGTTAAAATCATAAAAAAAAATTATTATGAATCAGCGATGATCATTCCGAGATAAATTATATTATGAAGAGAAGTGACCTTGATTCTGGTTAGATTAGTCACCATCTGCTAAGTCATCACCTGTGTTAAGCCATCATAGTCATAATCTTTGTTAGTCAGTTTTAGGCCCATCTCACATGACTGACCGGCCATCGATGTTCTTTCCGCGCGAGGGTGTTGAGTCTTATTATTTACGCTGGTGGATGTAAGACCTCCTACCCTCACTGACGCAGCTATGGTCAATTTGGTGTTATTCTTGTTTATAAATGGCTTCTAATTTGTCTCAAGTCTATCCGTCCTGTCTATTGCCATCCCAACAGTCTGTTCGTCTGCGTGGCATGTGAATGTAAGCCCGTCTGTACTCTTTGTGTCGTCAAATCTGTCTATCTTATCCGTAGTTGTTGGCGTGTGTCTGCCTGTTTGTCTAATGTGAGCCAGTCAGTCAGCTGTCTGTCTGTCATGATCGTTGCCGTATTGTATATCTGTGCATGGATGAATCTGTCTATTTTTGTCAACCTCCTTTCTGTTTCACTGTCTATATTCACCCTGTGTCTATTGTAGTCGTCTTCTCCATGCATTCCTGTTATTTTCTTTTTATTTCTTGACCTTTTCCATGAGCCACAGGAATAAGTATACACTGTAGCTGTTAAGTCGTCTGATAACGTTGAAACTGCGCTTCCAGAAGCATGATGAAACTCAGCTCTCCCCACCTGTTATCTCTAACTATTTTCTGTTTCCCCTTCTTTATTTATTCTTCTATTTACTCATCTTCTTTCCTTTACTAATCCAAACAACATTAAAAAAAAGTAGGCTAAGAAAAAAAGTGGGGGAAGGAAGAGGGAGCCGTACGATAACTGCAATCGTGGGCTGACAGCTACAGAGAATGAGGGTGCGCCAAGTACGAAGACTTGCATCGTTTTCCAGCGTAAATATAATGGTTATGTAATGGCTTCCTAAAGAAACCATCGATATGGGACCAGTTTTGTTCCACTCTACGAATTTTTGGCTATTTTCCACCAAGTATGATGAAAAACGATTGTGCCATTTCGGTAACCCAGAGCAGGCACAGTGCACACACACACACACACACACTCCTACACACACACGCCTAGTCCTATAGTATATTAGACAAGTGATCGTGGGCCCTTCGTGTCCGGTGGTGAGTCTGGTGGTACAGTTTACCAAGGCTTGAAAGTTCCAACGCTCGTGCTTGCTTGGATAAAGAGCAACTGCCGTCCGGCTGACAGTGTACAGCCACATCCTTTTCCTCATGGTCGTGGTTGTTATAATCATGGTCGTGTTTGTTATAATTATGGACATGGTTATTATAATCATGGTCGTGATTATGATCATAGTCGTGGTTGTTATAATCATATTCCTGTTTGTTATAATCATGGTCGTGGTTGTTATAATCATTGTCGTTGTTGTTATAATCATAGTCGTGATTGTTATAATCATAGTCGTGATTGTCATACTCATAGTCGTGGTTGTTATAATCATGGTCGTGGTTGTTATATTCATGGTCGTGGATGTTATAATCATATTCGTGGAATGTTATAATCATAATCGTGGTTGTAATAATCATAGTCGTGGTTGTAATAATAGTGGTCGTGGTTGTAATAATCATGGTCGTGGTTGTTATTATCATAAGCGTGGTTGTTATAATCATGGTCGTGGTTGTTATAATCATGGTCGTGATTGCTATAATCATGGTCGTGGATGTTATAATCATGGTCGTGGTTGTTATAATCATAGTCGTGGTTGTTATAATCATGTTCGTGGTTGTTATAATCATAGTCGTGGTTGTTATAATCATGGTCGTGGTTGTTATAATTATTGTCGTGGTTGTTATAATTGTAGTGATGGGTTGTCAGACCACAGCTTACATCTCAAGGAAAGCCAGACTTGACCCGACATTAGGGGGGTCAAGTGTAAGGGTATCCCCCGCGGGTGCTCAAGGGTGTTACAAATCAACTAGGTCCCCTTCCCATGTCACACGGCCAACAAACATGTAAGAAGGCACCAGCCGACTCTCTCCCAATAAACACAATATCCTACACCACAGAGGAAGGCCAGTCTTGACCCGACATTAGGGGGGTCAAGTGTAGGGTAACTCTCACGGCTGACCAAAGGTTATAAATCAGCCAGGCTCCCCTCCCATGTCACACATGTAAGGGGGCACCGGCCGGCTCTCTCCCAATATACACACGGCCCCACCTGATGACTTCTCCAGAAGATACAACTTATAGTCTCTGAAAAAGTCCAGACCTGACCCTGCATTAGCGGGGGCAAATGTAAGGAGATCCTTCGCCGCCCCCCCGATCGGCTCAACCTGACGGCTCGCCTCCCAATATATAGGACGTCCTAGTCCTCCCCACTCGGAGAGAGAGACAGAGCCAAGAGTCAGACAGAGAGACACACAGGGATCGTAGGAGGAGGTCCACCACAGCCGAGTCCCGCTCACGGGAGGAGAGTCATGCAGGACTTCCCTCCCCAACTTCCTTCCGGTGTCCCAGCTAAGCAGTCGCCCTCCCGACACCAGTGTCCCAGCTAAGCAGTCGCCCTCCCGACACCAGTGTTCCAGCTAAGCAGTCTCCCTGCTAGGCCTTCCCCAGGTCACGTGAGTTTTTGTCAGAGCTTTCCATGGGATGAGTTACCTACGTGGGAAGTGTATTCAGTTCGTGTCCGAGAATCAGAGTGTCTAGCAACGTAATATGATGTCCTAGTAACGTAAATATAATGTCCTAGTAACTTCAATAGAAGGTGTTATTAATGTGTCCATGTCATGTTCGTAACTAATAAAGAGTTGTAACGAAGTGGTGTTTGAGAAGTCGCCCTTAAGACGTAATAGATGTGTATTGACATATAAGATACGATAAGTGTACTGACAGTGTAAATAACTATCACGGCCACGCTACCAAAGTCTACTCTCTCTTTTACTCTCTTACTAAATATTCTTCCTATATATATATAAATATTCTTCATTTGATTCAGTCTCATTACAATGGTGGCAGCGAACTTAATGTAAACTCACGCCTTCCCTCGGTTAGCCATAATACCTGGCTCGTCTCATCCTTCATTTGATTCAGTCTAAGTATTGTCTACAATTGTGTAATAAGTAATTCCTGTGTCGTAGCGTCGTAGCGTGAAAAGTGTCCTCGTGTGTCATCTTTACAGCTCAAGTCAATGTCTCTCGTTGTGGTATACTCGAATTGTTAATAGCAAAACACTCCCAGAATATGCTCAGTGCTTAATATAATTTCTCAGTGTCCCCCACGTTCTGTGAAGTTCTCAGTAGCCCAAGTGCAGTTTGATTGTTGGTCAGTGTTGAACGTAGAAATTGTTTCAGTGATGAAATCTGTGTCTGTATTAACTGTTATAACTTAACATGTCTTTTAACCTACATCCTCCTCCCTGTCCTAATCCTCACCTCACCCTCCTTACCCTTCCTCCCATCCCTGCCCGCCCTGCCCCGCCCCGCCGTTCCGTGCCCCGCCCCGCCGTTCCGTGCCCCGCCCCGCCCCGCCTCGCCGCGCCCCGCCTCGCCTCGCCTCGCCTCGCCTCGCCTCGCACCGTCCAGTGTGACCACCAATCCCCATATGTTTTGTCCTGTGAGTTATGCTTCGAAATTGGCGGTTAGTGTTACTTAATATTGCGATAATTACAGAGCTTCACTCAGTGTGTTTTTATGCTAGTATGATTTGTAATGTACTCTTTGACGCATAGTGATAAATAATATTCAATGTAGTGAGCAGAGCTTCACTCCCCGACCCAGCCTAATGAGAAAATTGTCGTGACGGAAATAATAGTTACCAAACATTGACGTAACTTATAAAGTATTTTTTTTTTTTTTTCCGAATGCACTTCCAACTAATCCATCATCCCTTTAGGATTGTTTCTCTGGCAAATATCACACACAGTACCGCCCCATGGCTAGCCGGAATCCGACCACAGCACATATAAGAAGAGAAGAAGCAGCGTGAGGAATGCAGCGTGATGAATGCAGCACCACACCCGCCACGCACCACCCCACTTCTTTCAAGTCCTACCTGGTCTAGGATTAAGAAGATTTTATATTTTTCTACTGTAGGAAGTTAAGGAGTGTGGAATGCAGAGCCACACAACGAACCCTGGTGAGCCCAGCCAGGGGGGGATTCACCACTGTGGAAGGTGTAAGACTGGACGGTCTTTGGTCTCGCCGACACTCACGTACGGAGGGCGAGGCCTGGTCCGCGGAACCTGCCTTACAGTCATCTAAGGAGACGACAGCCTAAGCAGTGGACCGGCTTTCATCCCGGCCGGAGGGGGCCGACGGCAGATGAACAGAAAATCGTCTGGAATATGTTGAAAATGATGATGTTGCAGAGAAGAAATACAGATGGAGCAGAAAAATTCATCTGGAATATGACGGAAAACGAAGATGTATAAAGAAGCGCAGACGAACAGAAAAATCGTCTGGAATATGAAAATGAAGATGTATAAAGAAACGCAGATGAACAGAAAAATTCATCTGGAATATGAAAATGCTCTACACGTAGAGGAAGCGCAGGTGAACAGAAAATTCATCTGGAATATTATAGAAACCAGGAGGAAGTGAGAAGTCAGATGTGGTGACACGACCTACAAAGTGCGGTATTGAAGAAAGAAAAACGTGCTATGTGAAGACAAGAGACGCTGTGCTGACATCAGAAGAAAGTCGACGATGACAAGGTGGATCATCAGAAGGACCAACCGACTACCGCTGTTGTGCTGCCGGCATTCCTTATTTTCAGATACCAGCTGGATGGAGGACTTGAGCCATGCTGAACCCAATGTACTGATGTTGTTGATGTTGCTGATGTGTAATAAAAAGATATAACACCCTAACATGTGAAGTAGGAGCATTTTGTATTTTGTATTTAATTCTCTGATTTTTGTTAACATGTACTACAAAGAATGTTTTTTTAAGAGATTAGTCACTTTTTCTATGAGTTCATTTGATCAATGTTATGTATTACCAAATGCAATGTTGTAGACATACTACTGAGTGGGACGAATTCTTATTTTGACACGGCCTGGTTAGGCAATGTAACACCTGTTTTGTTTGTAGAATGTGATTTGCAAGTCTGCCCCAGACACTAGGATCTTTAGATCACTCTATGTTCACTTACTGTGTATGTATTTTATTTTTTTTTCTCCTGTCATAGAAGATTTAATCTTGGCGGGAGGTATAGTAAGCTTTGTCAGATCAAACTATGCCAGTAGAAAAACATACATCTCTAGGGTTATAATTTGTAAAATGTAAGGATGCATTATCGCCTCAGGGACTATATTAGATACTGCACATGATGTTACTGTCTACTTTAAATGTGTCATCAGTTCTCTGAGCATGAAAGCTTTGGTCTTGGCGGGAGGTGTAGTGATGGGTTGTCAGACCACAGCTTACATCGCAAGGAAAGCCAGACTTGACCCGGCATTAGGGGGGGCAAGTGTAAGGGTATCCCCCGCGGGTGCTCAAGGGTGTTACAAATCAACTAGGTCCCCTTCCCATGTCACACGGCCAACAAACATGTAAGAAGGCACCAGCCGACTCTCTCCCAATATACACAATATCCTACACCACAGAGGAAGGCCAGTCTTGACCCGACATTAGGGGGGTCAAGTGTAGGGTAACTCTCACGGCTGACCAAAGGTTATAAATCAGCCAGGCTCCCCTCCCATGTCACACATGTAAGGGGGCACCGGCCGGCTCTCTCCCAATATACACACGGCCCCACCTGATGACTTCTCCAGAAGATACAACTTATAGTCTCTGAAAAAGTCCAGACCTGACCCTACATTAGCGGGGGCAAATGTAAGGAGATCCTTCGCCGCCCCCCCAATCTGCTCAGCCTGACGGCTCGCCTCCCAATATATAGGACGTCCTAGTCCTCCCCACTCGGAGAGAGAGACAGAGCCAAGAGTCAGACAGAGAGACACACAGGGATCGGAGGAGGAGGTCCACCACAGCCGAGTCCCGCTCACGGGAGGAGAGTCATGCAGGACTTCCCTCCCCAACTTCCCTCCGGTGTCCCAGCTAAGCAGTCGCCCTCCCGACACCAGTGTCCCAGCTAAGCAGTCGCCCTCCCGACACCAGTGTTCCAGCTAAGCAGTCTCCCTGCTAGGCCTTCCCCAGGTCACGTGAGTTTTTGTCAGAGCTTTCCATGGGATGAGTTACCTACGTGGGAAGTGTATTCAGTTCGTGTCCGAGAATCAGAGTGTCTAGTAACGTAATATGATGTCCTAGTAACGTAAATATAATGTCCTAGTAACTTCAATAGAAGGTGATATTAATGTGTCCATGTCATGTTCGTAACTAATAAAGAGTTGTAACGAAGTGGTGTTTGAGAAGTCGCCCATAAGACGTAATAGATGTGTATTGACATATAAGATACGATAAGTGTACTGACAGTGTAAATAACTATCACGGCCACGCAACCAAAATCTTCCTCTCTTTTATACTCTTATACTATCAATATTCTACCTATATGTAATCTTCTTCTTTTGAGATTTGTCTCATTACATAATCATGGTCGTGGTTGTTATAATGATGGTCGTGGTTGCTATAATCATGGTCCTGGTTGTTTTAATGATGTTCGTGGTTATTAGGTACTGTAAGTATCTAGTATACTATAGGAAGGAATAGAATTAAGATTAGAATAATTAATTAAAGAAATATTCGCCATAAGGAAAGGTTAAAATAAAAAATAAAAAATATGAATCACCGATGATCATTCCGAGATAAATTATATTATGAAGAGAAGTGACTTTGATTCTGGTTAGATTAGTCACCATATGCTTAAGTCATCGCCTGTGTTAAGTCATCATAGTCATCATCTACGTTAGTCAGTTTTAGCTACCCTCACTGACGCAGCTATGGTCAATTTGGTGTTATTCTTGTTTATAAATGCGTTCTAATCTGTCTCAAGTCTATCCGTCCTGTCTATTGCCATCCCAACTGTCTGTTCGTATGCGTGGTGTTTGACTGTGAGCCCGTCTGTACTCTTTGTGTCGTCAAATCTGTCTGTCTTATCCGTTGTTGGCTTGTGTCTGCCTGTTTGTCTAATGTGAACCAGTCAGTCAGCTATCTGTCTGTCTGTCTGTCATGTTAGTTGCCATATTGTCTATTTGTGCATGTATTATCTGTCTATTTTTGTCAACCACCTGTCTGTTTCATTGTCTATATTCACCCTGTGTAGTCATGTCTGTCTGTCTGTATGTATGTGTCTGTTGTCTATGTCTTTCATAAGTCTGTCTATCTGTCTGTCTTTCTGTGTGTCCTTGAATCTGTCTGTATTATGTGTTTTGTTTGTCTGCTTCTCTCTCTCTCCATTTTTTTCCGTATTATCTCTATCTTTACTTGTATATCTCTATGTCTCTCCATTACACTACTCATCATACTTAGCACTTTTTCTTCCTTATTAAATAGGTGATTTTTATGTGGTATTCTGGGAACTTTAAAAAACACGTCCCTCCATTCATACCTCCACCTCTCACTATCCCTCTCTCCCATCTTTCTTAGCTCACCTCTTAAGGATAATAATGTTTCTTCTCCTTCTCTTCTCCTTTTCTATCTTCTCCAGGCATTCCTGTTGTTATCTTTTTATCTCTTCTCCTTTTACATGTACAGTCATCCACAGGAATAAATATACACTGTAGCTTAGTAAGGTCCTTAAATGCTCTCGTAAAGTAGAAACTGCGCATTCAGACGCATGATGAAACTCAGCTCCCCCCATCTGTTATTCTGTGTTTGTCTTTGGTACCCCCAAAATGTTCTACGCTACTGAGGGTATACACAAACACTTGTTATCTTGAAAATAGGTTCGTATTCTCGTACGGGAGATGAATACAGATGGACAAAGAAACTCACTTCCACACCTTAAGGACTGGTGATCTCCACTCTCTGTATCACTCCCCACTGCCAGCATTCACTTACATACATACATGGTGCATAATAAATGGAAATATTACATAGGATTAATACATGTTCTGTAATACTTTACTATACATAATTAATAGAGTAATATAAGACTACACAGCTTAAGGTACTACTTCGTGTCCATATTATACAGTTATATCTCTATCTATTTTCTGTTTCCTCTTCTTAATTCTTCTATTTACTCATCTTCCTTCCTTTACTAATCCAAACAACATTAAAAAGAAAGAAGGCGAAGAAAAAAACTGGGGGGAGGAGGAGGAGGGAGCAGTACTCTAACTGCAATCGTCCTGCCCGCAGACAGAGTACAGCGACATCTTTTGCCAGCGTAAATAAAATCGTTAATTAATGCCTTCCTAAAGAAAGCATCGACATGGGACCAGGTTTGTTCCACTCTACAATTTTTTGGCGATTTTTTCACCAAGTTTGATGAAAAACCATTGCGCCTTTTCAGCTGCCCAGAAGAGATACACGCACGGCTAATCTAGTATATTAGACAAGTGATCGTGGGCCCTTCGTGCCTGGTGGCGAGTCTGGTGGAACAGTTTACCGAGGTTGTTATAATTATGGTCGTGGTTGTTATAATCATGGTCGTGGTTGTTAAAATCATAGTCGTGGTTGTTATAATCATAGTTGTGGTTGTTATAATCATAGTTGTGGTGTTATAATCATGGTCGTGGTTGTTATAATCATAGAGGTGGTTGCTATAATCATAGTCGTGGTTGTTATAATCATGGTCGTGAGTGTTATAATCATTGTCGTGGTTGTTATAATCATATTCGTGGTTGTTATAATCATGGTCGTGGTTGTTATAATCATAGTCGTGGTTGCGATAATCATAGTCGCGGTTATGATCATAGTCGTGGTTGTTATACTCATAGTCGTGGTTGTTCTACTCATGGTCGTGAGTGTTATAATCATGGTCGTGGTTGATATAATAATATTCATGATTGTTATAATCATGGTCGTGGTTGTTATAATCATGGTCGTGGTTGTTATAATCATGGTCGTCGTTGTTATAATCATGGTCGTGGTTGTTATAATAATGGTCGTGGTTGCTATAATCATAGTCGTGGTTGTTATATTCCTGGTCGTGCTTGTTATAATCATGGTCGTAGTTCGAGGTTGTTATAATCATAGTCGTGGTTGTTATAATCATGGTCATGGTTGTTATAATCATGGTCGTGGTTATTATAGTCATAGTCGTGGTTGTTATAATCATAGTCGTGGTTGTTATAAACATTGTTGTGGTTGTTATAATCATGGTCGTGGTTGTTATAATAATGGTCGTGGTTGCTATAATCATAGTCGTGGTTGTTATATTCCTGGTCGTGCTTGTTATAATCATGGTCGTAGTTCGAGGTTGCTATAATCATAGTCGTGGTTGTTATAATCATAGTCGTGGTTGTTATAAACATTGTTGTGGTTGTTATAATCATAGTCGTGGTTGTTATAATCATGGTTGTGGTTGTTATAATCATAATCGTGGTTGTTATAATCATGGTCGTCAGTGTTATAAACATTGTTGTGGTTGTTATAATCATTTTCGTGGCTGTTATAATCATGGTCGTGGTTGTTATAATCATGGTCGTGGTTGTTAAAATCATGGTCGTGGTTGTTATAATCATAGTCGTGGTTGTTTTAATCATGGTAGTGGTTGTTATAATCATCTTCATAGATGTTATAATCATAGTCGTGGCTAGTTATAATCATGGTCGTGGTTGTTATAATCATAGTCTAGGTAGTTTTAATCATAGTCGTGGTTGTTATAATCATGGTCGTGAGTGTTATAATCATAGTCGTGGTTATGATCATAGTCGTGATTGTTATAATCATAGTCGTGGTTGTTATAATCATGGTCGTGAGTGTTATAATCATGGTCGTGGTTGTTATAATCATAGTCGTGGTTGTTATAATCATGGTCATGGTTGTTATTATCATGGTCGTGGTTGTTATATTCATAGTCGTGGTTGTTATAATCATAGCCTCGGTTGTTATAATCATGGTCGTGGTTGTTATAATTATGGCTGTGGTTGTTATAATCATAGTCGTGGTTGTTATAATCATGGTTGTGGTTATGATCATAGTCGTGATTGTTATAATCATAGTCGTGGTTGTTATAATCATGGTCGTGAGTGTTATAATCATAGTCGTGGTTGTTATAATCATGGTCATGGTTGTTATTATCATGGTCGTGGTTGTTATATTCATAGTCGTGGTTGTTATAATCATAGTTATGGTTGTTATAATTATGGTCATGCTTGTTATAATCATGGTCGTGGTTGTTATAATTATGGTCGTGGGTGTTATAATCATCTTCATAGATGTTATAATCATAGTCGTGGCTAGTTATAATCATGGTCGTGGTTGTTATAATCATAGTCTAGGTTGTTTTAATCATAGTCGTGGTTGTTATAATCATGGTCGTGAGTGTTATAATCATAGTCGTGGTTATGATCATAGTCGTGGTTGTTATAATCATAGTCGTGGTTGTTATAAACATTGTTGTGGTTGTTATAATCATAGTCGTGGTTGTTATAATCATGGTCGTGGTTGTTATAATCATAATCGTGGTTGTTATAATCATGGTCGTCAGTGTTATAAACATTGTTGTGGTTGTTATAATCATATTCGTGGTTGTTATAATCATGGTCGTGGTTGTTATAATCATGGTCGTGGTTGTTATAATCATGGTCGTGGTTGTTATAATCATAGTCGTGGTTGTTTTAATCATGGTAGTGGTTGTTATAATCATCTTCATAGATGTTATAATCATAGTCGTGGCTAGTTATAATCATGGTCGTGGTTGTTATAATCATAGTCTAGGTTGTTTTAATCATAGTCGTGGTTGTTATAATCATGGTCGTGAGTGTTATAATCATAGTCGTGGTTATGATCATAGTCGTGATTGTTATAATCATAGTCGTGGTTGTTATAATCATGGTCGTGGTTGTTATAATTATGGTTGTGGTTGTTATAATCATAGTCGTGGTTGTTATAATCATGGTTGTGGTCATGATCATAGTCGTGATTGTTATAATCATAGTCGTGGTTGTTATAATCATGGTCGTGAGTGTTATAATCATGGTCGTGGTTATTATAATCATATTCGTGGTTTTTATAATCATATTCGTGGTTGTTATATTCATAGTCGTGGTTGTTATAATCATAGTTATGGTTGTTATAATTATGGTCATGCTTGTTATAATCATGGTCGTGGTTGTTATAATTATGGTCGTGGTTGTTATAATCATGGTTGTAGTTGTTATAATCATGGTCGTGGTTGTTATATTCATGGTCGTTGTCGTGATACTTATAGTATCTAATATACTATAAGAAGGAATAGAATAAAGGTTAGAATGATTGCTTTAAGAAATATTCGCCATAAGGAGAGGTTAAAATCATAAAAAAAATTATTATGAATCACTGATGATCATTCCGAGATAAATTTTATTACGAAGAGAAGTGACCTTGATTCTGGTTATATTAGTCACCATCTGCTAAAGTCATCACCTGTGTTAAGTCATTATAGTCATCATGTGAACCAGTCAGTCAGCTGTCTGTCTGACCTGTTAGTTGCCATATTGTCTATTTGTGCATGTATGAATCTGTCTATATTTGTCAACCTCCTGTCTGTTTCACTGTCTGTATTCGCCCTGTGTCTATTGTAGTCATCTTCTCCATGCATTCCTGTTATTATCTTTTTATCTCTTCTCCTTTTTCACCCACAGGAATAGGTATACACTGTAGCTGTAAGGTCGTCTGGTAACGTTGAAACTGCGCATCCAGACGCATGATGAAACTCAACTTCCCCCCCCACCTGTTATCTCTAACTATTTTCTGTTTCCCCTTCTTTATTCTTCTATTTACTCATCTTCCTTCCTTTACTAATCCAAATAACATTAAAAAAAGTATACTCAGAAAAAGAAGTCGGGAGAGGAGGAGGGAACCGAACAATAACTGCAATCGTGGGCTAACAGAGTGCAGCGAATGAGGGTGCGCCAAATCCGTAGACTTGCATCGTTTTCCAGCGTAAATAAAATGGTTATGTAATGGCTTCCTAAAGAAACCATCGATATGGGGCCACGTTTGTTCCACTGTACGAAATTTTTGCGATTTTTCCGCCAAATTTGATGAAAAACGATTGTGCCGTTTCGGCTGCCCAGACCACACACACACACACACACACACGCCTATTCCTATAGTATACTAGTATATTAGATGCTACACTTATGTAATTAATTGGGTCATCTTATAAAAAAGACCAATAAATATATACAGTAGGAGTCTGTTTTAAGCTGTAGGGTACAGAAAGTACACACAGACCCGAAAGATTATTTTCTTTCGCATATATACTTGCTTGTTATATAAAAATATTGTTTACACAGTGTTTGTATCTAGCCACTAATATATGCATACATCGTGCACAATCTTCTTGAAGATGTCGATATTCATAGTTTCAGTAAGCCTAACATATGTCCAGCAGCACGTTACTTATACATGTAGCCTATCATTGTTTGTTGTATAAGTAGCATTTGTATATTATATTAGTGCCAGGCCTTTTAAAACAAAAAAATATATTGACTATATACTTATTAGTAGAGAATGAATATTTAATATTGATTTTATTAGGAAGAATTGTAAACAATAAAATTTTCAAAGTGTCTACTACATTTAATTTAGAATACTATTAATATGCTACAAACAATAATTAAAAAAAGGTTAAAATAGGTTGGCATGTGAGAGTCAAGTCCTTCTATTGCTGACAGAGTAAGAGAACTTGGAGTTCCAAGCTTATATTCAGACTTCGTTGCAGAAGATGGGAATAGTTGGGGAATCTTAGACACTAACCAAAGTATGACAGATGGAAGAAGATTACCTCAGCAGATGACATACAGTACTACTGCTGGCGGTAGACGTTCCCTAATCACAAATGCAGTTGCTTTGAGAGAACGACTGCAACTGGATGTTTCACCTGACGCACTTCGAAACAGGCTGCAAGAAGCAGGGGTTCACCACAGTACTCTGGCAAAAATTGGAAAATTAGAAGATCATCATCGACCGGCAATTCTTGAATTTACACAACAACATGGGAATGAGGGTCTAGATTACTGGGCCGGTTTATGTTCATGGAGGAAAAAGCATTTGTGTCTACCACCCATGGTCGTCTCCACTGTTGGTGACCAAATAACACACGAGGTGAACGCCAAAACATCTATGAGGTGACACAGTGTCACCAGACGATTTATACTGGTTAATGCCAGATAATTTTATTCTACTTGGGAAGGGCCTCTGCCCCCTAAATGGTTAACGCCTTTATTAAGGTTTATCTATATTTCATTTATCTTTTATTGTATAAAAAATATAGATACTATACATACGATGCTTATATACGATTATTAGATATAACGGTAATAAGAGAATATCTGCGCACTGATTTAAAAAGTGGGATACAAATATCAGGCCACGATTTATGTAGATCTGCGTGAGTTATTTAAATCAGTTACCAAATTTATAATGTAACATAAAAGGGTCACACTTCCATTTATGTACACTGCATTGCTACCTTTACTGTATCTACACGGCTAACTTCACACTACCCAAACCACTAGTTAACCCTCAGTCAACTAGTAGGCACACGAGTCATGAGATGGCTCCTGATAGGTGGAAAAACCATCGCTGGCTGTTGGGGGCGCCATCTATGACAGGTGACGTTTACCCTAACCCTGGGGATCCAGGACAGTCATACTCACCCCACCTCGGCGACTTGTTCTCCCAGCTTACTCTGTTTTGAAGTTGAGCGACTGTTACCTACACTCTGCCGAGGCACAATGGGATCTACTGGCCAGCTATTTGTAACATGTATTAGTACAGCTGAGTACATTATTTTTCACCCTTGTATGTGTGTTTTGTGTTTATTTTGTTTTAAGAATATTATATAAAAATCACTTGCATATTTTTCATGTCCTACTATTTATACTGTGTTGGGTGCAGTCATGTCAACCATTAGTGTAGTTTCAAATATTCAATTAACCCAAGTAATGCTATAATAACAAAACCTACAGTGAAATTTAATAACTAGAAGAGTTCACAATACAAACAGATTGTCATTTGTTACATACAAGGTATTATAGTCAAATAATTTCTGCCAAAAAGCCCCTAGACACACACAAGTAATGAAATCATTAAAAAAAATTTGATTAAAATAAAAGCAAAAGTTAAAATAAAGGAACTTAAGATATTTGCCTTATTAGTTGCTCATTTTCTGTAACAGCACGGATAGCAGAATCATAAACGTTCATAGTAATAATGATACAACACTTCACATCGTTAGGAGCAGGTGATTTATTTCCCCCAAAACCCATCACCTATGAGATACCCAATAGGTAAGTCATTTAATGAGGTTTAATTGAAGGGGGTCGGGGGTCGACCAGTGTGGGGTGACTAACCCAACTGAACTCGTAGCTCTGTTAAGCCTCCCTCGACCTGTATGTCCATATATTTCACTGTTACGTTGCTTGTATTATCATAATACATATCATGCATGAATCAATCTCCACGTGAATTTTTAGGGTATTTTGTATATTTTGTAATGTATGTTGGATATTATAAATAATGTTAGCTTCAAGTTTGAGTATGTACTTTTGGAATATACAGTAGAGGCGTTGTGGTTCTTTGTCTGGAATCTTCGAATCCGTGACAAGCGGGACAGCTAGCTATGTGGATCTCATGTATAAGGAGGATTGTGAGTTTGTAGTGTTGCTCATTGCTACTTCACCATAATACATCTAACTTGAGTTGTGAAGTGTCTTGCACATTTTGTTAATGCTTATAGGTAAGGTTTACATGGCATGTTCATTGTAAAATTTAGTGTGAGCATTTCCTGCATCGGGGTTTAGTCAGTCCTCCATTATTCTGTCCTCTCCAGTCATTCTTTTCTTATTGATTGATGATGTATAAATACCTTTGTAAATAATTAGTATGTAGCCGTGACTGGTGCTTGGTTATTTTATCCTCTGAAACAATATGAATCAGTTATGTCCTTTCCATTTGCAGATTTTGCAGAACGGTGCCCTCTTGTGTTGTGTTTCTATCCCGATAAGGGTTATCAATTTATTCCTAAACGTTGGGTAGTCGAGGTTTTCATCATTAAAGGCTGTTGTGTACAACATTGTAAGTGCCTTATTACCATTTTTTGCAGTGCTCCGGACGTACAAGATTTTATCCCTATATTTAGTAACATCATTGTGAGGAATTACATCTTCGCATTCATGCAGGAATGTCAGAACTCTAAAATTAGCATTTTCCCAGTAAATTCCTGTACCTGAGCATGATTTTGATGTATTGTTACAGTTTGATAGACGGAAGTGATCTGTGTGTTAGACTCGCCTATAGCCTCACTTGCAATGTTAGTTAAAAAAATTGTTTTATTGACAGGTAGATGTAATGGGTAAGTGGTAACTGACCTTTATTCTCAAATTTCAATTCTTCTACTTTAGAATCTATGTATTTTTAACAGGTATTAACTGATTCGGTAGGAATTTAACTCTAATTGGCTAATTTGTGGTAATTCTTCGCTAGTTGCTTCTAGCTCTCGTGAGTTCTCATTAATTTCATTATCAGACTGAATTGCATACGACATTCAACGTGAACATAGGCTGTGAGTGAGCGCCCCCTACAATTCCCAATTTTGACGAATCTAGTGAGTCGACAACCTCCAGTCTGTGCAGAGAACTACAGTAAGACCCAGTTATCAGTATAGTGTCACTTGTGAAATTTCAAGTTTAAGGACTTAGAAATTTGGATAAAATATCTGGACTTTCTGCTTGGACCCTCTGGTCGGTTGCTTTCGAGTCTGCGCAGCGCGAAGAGTGTGACCAAGGTCAATATAGAGAGGTGGGCCAGGCGGTCTAGTTTTCGCTCGCTCTGCACAGTGACGTCACATGAACTATAGCTGGCTGACTCTCTCTCTCTCTCTCTCTCTCTCTCTCTCTCTCTCTCTCTCTCTCTCCCCACTAGTTTGTATCTTTACAGTATGATCATCATAACCCTGTTTCTTATATCCTGGTATAGGGAGGTTTAGCTTGGAGAGGAGAAAGATGTAGCTATAGTAAGAGAGGCTATCTAAAAGGGGTTTAATAAAGGTTCTGGCCGCTTTCGTCCCTTCATTGCGGAGGGAAGGACAGCTGGCATTATTTGAATATTCTTACTAATTTCCTGAAATTCCTACGCTTATTTCAGTGCAATTTATCTGCTCACTTTAGTTCATAACTGCCTCTTCTGAAATGTTTCCTTATTAGTGTGTATGCATCTAAAAGGGAAATAAATATATCATAATAATTTATATTTTATTTACACACACATAGGTTATAAATAAATAACATATATGATTTACATCAACTTTAACCCGAAGCAATTTGTTTTTCCTACTGTCATTTTGATATTTTCATAAATTTTCTATTTTCACTTCTGCAATTCTTACTTGTTCTCTTAATACTACTGTTCAATTTAAAGAACACATATTTTAGCACAATTGTTTTGAAACAGTCCTTCCCCTCCTTAAGAATGTCCCCATGTACGTTTATTTCTTCTGTCCATGTTTTGGTCATGGATGTACACTCAGTGACTTTCTGGCCTAAGTGAGGGTATTTCACGCAAAACCTTCTTACAATATAGCCACCAACGTACCTAAGAGCTTCGTCTTCTATGACTAAATCTATTGCTTTGCCGTCATTTTTGTCAGGGTTTATACACTCTCCTAGGTTTTCATTAAACTCGCCATTTAACTGTTTTTCTACTTCATTGCCAATATTCAAGTCTTTGAAACATTGATTAGTTATATAGAGTTCTACTGCCAACTCTTTGTCATTGAAAGGTGTACTTATATCATTTGTTTGTCTAAGACCAATGTTTCTTGACAAGCAGTCTAAATTACCATTAGTTGTGTTAGATTTCACAGAAATTGGTGAAGCGTCTTTTCCCAGGAGTAACTTCTTGAGCCTGAACATAAAATTCACAGCATTTGGATGGTAGTTCATATGGGTAATGTCACTGTTCACTGCCATGCAGGACAGAGGTTCGTACACAAAGAGTTGCATCATATTCATTGACAGTACATATACATATATGTAAACACACACACACACATATACATACATATACGTATATACATACACATATACATGTACACGTACATATACATGCACACACGCACACATACATACATATACGTCGGTCAGATTCATGTGGGTAATGTCACTTTCCACTGCCATACAGGACAGAGGTTCGTACACAAAGAATGCATCATATTCATTGACACTATATATAGGTCAGATTCATGTGGGTAATGCCACTGTTCACTGCCACGCAGGACAGAGGTTCGTACACAAAGAAGGAAATACATCACATTCACCAGCAGCATATATAGGTCAGTGGAACACATACATTGGAGTCATATTCTAATTGAAGACTAATCAGTGTGGGCTAACAAATTTGGGATAAACAGCAAGAATGTCCTCAAGCACACCTCATTCAATGAGGTAATTACATAGTTCAAGATACAGTAAGTCAGGTGGCCTGAAGTCTTTGACAGTGTCACATTCAATAATATAGTGTTCAAGTGTATGCTTTAAAGGTTTATCACAACGTTTACATGCTGAGTATTCCGGTATGGGTACAGCGTTACTAACTTGCCAGATGTGTCTGTATCCTAGCCTAATTCTGGCCACGACTACATCACATTGTCTGGCTCTGTCCTTATGCTGGCCAAACCGGTACCTCTTGTTACAAAATTTGTCATATTTACTAATGCTACAACTGTCAGGTCTCTCTGCATTTCTCACTTCTTCTAGATCAGAGTTCATGATTCTGACTTGAATGTTTTTAATTACAGCATTGGACAGACCAAGGTCGCGGTCAACATTTTCTTTCTTACATGCCTCATTGGCCAGTTTATCAGCACGGTCATGATACCTGATTCCAACATGGGACGGAAGCCACACAAATTCGATACGAAAGTTGTTCTCATTGGCAGTTTTCACATTCCTTTTAATATCACATGCAACTTTAGACATGGAGCCTGACGGGCTGTTCATTGATTTCAAAGCACTTTGAGAGTCACAGAATATCACCCCACCTCCATTTTCTTTGAGGTAGTCTGTGGCTAAGTAGATTCCAGTTAGTTCAGTTTGTGTTGTGCTGGCCCAGTTGTTCAGCCTTTGCTTGTTTGACACTATCATCTCTTTTTCTTTATATATTACAATTGCACAGCCTGTTCTACCTGTGTTTGTCTGCACAGAACCATCAGTAAAAGCATAACATTCACTTGATTTAATACTCTCTATGTGTCTGTTAATAGTTTCTAGTGTGACACATCTCACCACATCGGTGTTTAACATTTGCTTACTACCAACAGGGGTGTAATTAATAGGAACTGATATGTCCAGCCAAGGAGGAATGGCATTAATAGGTTCGTCTGGGGTGATTGGGACATTCAGTTTCAGGAGATCTGCAACACTTTTATGAAGCAACGCCCCAAAGAGAGTCTTTTGTGGAAGGTTGGCGAGATGGTCGGGATTACTTAGATAGAACTTCAACTCGGTTTGAGTTGTAGTTTGAGAACCATTGTTCTTCAAAACTTTGACACAAAACATGGTATTAAGTAGGGCTATCCTCTCAGTTGTTAATGAACATGATGTATTTCTTTGTGTATGAACCTCTGTCCTGCGTGACAGTGAGAAGTGATACCACCCTCAGTGTCAAGACCTGACTGAATTACTCAGAATAGGCAAACTGTACTACAAGCTCTGCCAATAAATTTGTTAAACTTAAAAAAACTTGGATGGTAGTAGATCCAATGTATGGGTTTTATGCACCCAAACAAATGCTCCGGACAATTTTGATTTAGTTCTCTTGTTAAAATGAATTCAAGATTAAAAGACTTCTGGAGCATTTTGTACAACCCTATAAGTGGCAGAGATGATAATATTACCCCTTTCTGAAACTTGTAAAGGCCTTTCAACAGTGAGTTTTTTTGTTCTCATTGTTGACACCACTTCAATCATTCTATGCAGAACATTTACTTGGTTACATAAATTAATTCCAAATACATTAAGTGATTGTTTTTTACCAAACTTATGAGAAGAATTAATAATATCAAACCATTCGTCCACCAGATTTATGAAGTCAGCAGTTTCCTTCCAATTTCTACTCTCCATTCGTCCTCTTTCTCCAAGATATTTCAGTGAGCTAGAACAAGTTTTTGACAATAATTGGACTGCATATTTAACCCGCTGTCGTTGCTGGCTCCATACAGTTAAACGCATTTCACTTTCTTTGTATGCTAAACCATACTCTGTCTTACTTGCTGTCATCATTTCCCGAATAGAGTAATGGCGTATTTACAAACTACCCAACCACCACCAGCACCTCTACCCTGCCCCACCACTCCTTGTGACGGGGAAGCGACGCTATGGTGACATTTTCGCCAACGCTCTGTGCGCTGACCGTCGCGTCATAGTGTCCAGGGGCGTTATGGAGTACTCCGGACCCGTCACCTTCATCGGCCAGGCCTCTACCGCCACCAAACTCCATATGGAGTCCAATTCAGACAGGGAATCTCCGTCTCCTGCCTCTAAAACTCTCAAGAATACAGAGGTTTCTGCTTCTCATCACGTGGGTCCCTCGTGCATTACAGCGCGGAAAGCCGCCGAACTGGAAACACGCAACTCACCCGATCACGTACATCTTCCAGCCCACGGGCAACCTAATTCTAGGGCAATTTCCTCTCTGGCCGCTTCCCAGCCCGCTCCTGTACCTCCAGGTATTGCCTCCCGAGCTGACTGCATCAAACTCCTCTTCAAAGGAAACCCCTCGGTTGGTAAAAAAAATATTCTGGCTAGCCTAGGTCTCCAACACCTTTCACCTCGACCGGGCCCTTGCTGAGGTCAAGATGTCTGCTGTTACCTCTCGCTTCGTCTACATCTCCAGACGACGCACGGACATCATAGATAGGGTTAAGACTGGTCCTTGCTCCTTGATGTTCAGAATTTATCCGACAGGCCACGCAAATTCCCCAGTTACCACCTCACTCGCTACCCAATATGCATTGACCCTTCCCTTAGCAAAGAAATTTCCAGTATCCACTCTGCTCGTCGTTTCCATCAGAATAAAATGCCCATCAACCAGCTTGTTATCGTCTGAAGTCTCTCAGCTATTGCCTTCAGCTTCTTCCCTTGCTTCCCATCAAGTAATGGGGAATCGGTCATGTATCCTGCTACTGCTCTGCTCCAGGAAATGTGCCTAGTGTGCTGAGGCTCATGACTCCCGTTCATGTCCTCACCGAACCTCTTCATTACCCACTACTTCCGATGCCTCTACCTCGAGGCTACCTCCTTCATCTACATCAGATACCACTCACTGGAAATGTCCTCGCTGTCATGAACAAGGAGTCAATGTCTGGCACGGCTGCACCAGACGCCAGCCCACCGCTCTAGCCTCGCCACCAACGCCTTATGTGTCGCTGGTGGGTCCTAGTGCACCCGCATTTTAACCGCAAGACGCCACACCACCTGTCACTTCTACTAATCCTGATTCTGTCGAAGTTCTTGTCCTTCCGCGATGCTGTCAACTCTCTGGTGTCTTGGTATACCTCACTTAATGCCATTGAAGATCACATTGATGGTCTGGGAAGCAGGCACACCACTCCTGGCCCCCACACGTGGCGCACCACAAACCGACGCCTGTGCCACCTTCTTTTCCACTCTTTGCTCTTGTAAGGGTAAATGTCAAGTTCGACAACCGGATACCGCTTCACATTATCTCATGGAATGCCTGTGGAATCAGAAACGATACGAAACTCGCTGCACCTAAAGGTTATGTTTATCACCATCATCCGGATGTTATAGTCATCCAGGAAGCCTTTGGTAAACGATCTTTATTTCGAGGGAAGGCTTCTCCGCTTACTGGCTACATTCCCTAAGATCATCTTGTCAGGAATGGTCTCATCAGCTACGTCATCTCCTCCATACCACATCGACTTCTTCGCTGCTCCGAGGATGACAATATGACCTTCCAGCTTCTTGAGATAGCAGAAGGGTGACGGCAAGATCCGTCTATGCAACGTCTACTCTACTCCTGTCAGGTTTCATTTTTCTGTCCTCCCTACTCCTTCGATCTCTTGCATAATCTACATGGGAGATTTCGACGCTAGACACCCTGAGCTTGGGGACCCCTCTCCTAATCCTAATCTCAACCAAAATGGGATTCGTCTTCTTGAGTACATCCTTCGTCACCAGCTATCTCGCTGGGATACTGGTGATATCACGCACTCTCTTGGAGGTATCCATTACTCACTCCCAGCTAGACCTCCCCCTATCCAGAGTCGTACCCGTATTATCATCCCTCCGAAGTACTGTCCTACCCACATCTCGTACATGTCTAACCTTCTCCCCACATTCGATTTAAAATCACCGGTTTAAAGAAGCCAGGAAACAAGGGAAACACGTGACGTTCGGTCATAAAACCCTTGTTGTGAGGGATTGGGCAAGTGGACACCCGCCCACTCACCCACCCGCTGTACCACCACCCCCAAGCCCCTCGAGAACCCCTTCCCCACTGAGGGGGAACCAGCCACTGTCGCTATCACCTGCGGAGTTCCCCCCCCTGCCAGCCAACTCAAGTACTACATGTCTACCCTCTGTGGTGGAAACCAGCAGCCCTCAAGACCGAGTGACAGGAGCACCTCCCACTCCATCTGGGAATCACCATCAGCAGTACCGGTCATCCTAATTCTGTTGGTTGTACCACTTGTGAGTACGTTACCCCCCCCCCCCCCTCACTATTATAATGTTCTTAGATCTTCCTTTTTCACACCTCAGTGACCCTGAGTTTTCACTGTTCCTTAATCAGTATCAATGTTCCCACAATGATGATGCTAGTGTCATTCCCTTAGATGTGCTAGATCGTATGTGTTACACCCCATTTACCCATGGTGTCGACACAATACTCCATGTTACCAGCTAGGACTCGGGGACTCCTTGATGCGAAGTCTGTAGAGAGAAGTAATCGTATTAACTTTATGATGGGCAAACAGCACGATGAGTGTGATGTTCCATATACTGAGTGGGAGCTTGACGCCGCCCTCGCTAGGGGTAGGTCTACTTTCCCTGGAGAGGACGGAGTCACCTACAACATCGTTAGACTACTAAGCCGTGTGCCGGGCAATCCATTATTGGCATTGTACAATATGATTCCTGCCGAGGGCCAACTACCCACATCATGGACCAGCAGTATTTTTGTACCAATACCGAAACCAGGACAGCCTGAAGCTTTTCGTCCCATATCACCAACCAGCTGCCTGTGTAAAACCTTTGAGAGGATGGTTCTTGGCAGACTCTTATATAGAATCAGAGAACACATGTATCCTAACATAAATGGCGTCACCCATGGTAAAGGTGTACATAATTGCATCACCACATTCCTAACTGTGCATGGGAATGACAGGCACAGATACACCACATTTCTTGACCTAAAAGCTGCATTTGATATTGCCAATAGGCAACTGATATTGTACGAACTAGCCAAAATGGATATAGGAGGTAGGCTGTTACACTGGATAAGTGGTTACCTAACCAACAGAAGGGCTGCTGCACTGTTTCAGGGTTACAACAGTGAAGTTAAAGATGTGCAACTTGGTACCCCTCAAGGTGGAGTACTTAGCCCCACTTTGTTCAATGTTCTTATGAATGCATTATTAAATTTAATACCAGACAACCCCAACAATATCTCAATCAGCTATGCTGATGATATTCTTTACATACTAAAACTCATCGTGAAATGCAAACCACCCTGAACCATGTATACGCAGCCTGTGAGAACCTCTATCTTATTATCTCCACTGAGAAAACTAAGGTGTTCAACAAACAAGCTGGTAACCGCAAACGCGGCCTCGCCAAGTTCAAGATAGGTAACAACACTATTGACTATGTTTCTTCTTTTAAATATCTTGGTGTTTCCGTCCCTTGTACCCTACCTGCCATACAACAGCTAACCCGTCAATGTACTGACAGACTGAGACCTCTTAGAAGTGTAGCGGGGTACAGCTAATATAAGAATTGTTAAAACAATGTACCTAAGCTATATAAGATCTCTGATAGATTACCACGCACCAGCCCTGGTCCTTCGTGACGAGAAAGGCGTTGACAAGCTCGAGAAAATGCAAAATAAAGCCCTCAGAATTATCCTAGGATGTCCCATGAGCACTAAAGTACTAAATATGAGGAAAGAACTAGGTATACCCAGTGTTAAAGATAGAATAAGTGAAGTCAACCTCATGATAGCCCTGGGGCTTCTGCGTGGTGATCCTGATAACATTGTTTCCTTAAAATTGCTAGAATGTATGAACCATGGGACTGCTGAGTCTAAATGGATCCAAACTACAGCTACACATATGAAAATGTTTGGACTAGACCACCTGTACAAAGTTGAGACACAACAGCACTTCCTGCCACCCTGGCGGACAGTTCCCTTCGATATCACAATACCAACATATTCGCCTAAAAAATCAATTATACAAAGCATTTATCTCCAACAAACTGTCAAATTGAGAGCTCTTGAACAGACTGATGATAATATCACACAGACCATCTACACTGATGGATCTCTTAACACCGCCTGTGGGAGGGCTGGAAGTGCTATTGTTGTGACTCAACCTGAAGGTAATATAATTGAGAAAGGAGTTAGATTTAACAACTAGGCATCCACTCTACAAACTGAATTGGTTGCCATACTCACAGCTATTAAATTCATTGAAACCACTGTTACTGACAGTCTCATCATCACTGACTCTCTATCCTCACTACTTGCCCTTGACACCTTCGACTCAGGTTGTCACGCTCTTGTCTCTGAAGCCAGACACAAATATGCGTGCCTTGTTGACCGGGGTGTCAAGGTCAAATGATTGTGGATCCCCTCTCACATAGGCCTCATAAAACATGACAGAGTTGATACCCTCGCCAAACTCGCGTCTAACAAAGACACCGTTGAATACAATTTGCGTCTGTCAAAAAGAACCCTTAAAACTGTAATTAGGAAAGAACTTATTGATGAGTTTGAAGCAAGTAGACTAGTGCAAACGGCACTAGTCGATCCATAGTTTACCATGATGAGATGTATCAAGTGAAACATGCATATGGAGCAAGTAACAAGATCACTAGATTACAAGATGTTGTAACCGCTAGATTAAGGTTAGGATATAAGTACCTTTGGCAGTATGTTCCTCAAGCAGATGTAAACAAAACTAAATGTAAAGTGTGTGCCAGACATATGGCCACACACTTGAACACTACGTCCTCGACTGTGTGATGATAGAACCTTTTAGGGACAGGTCCAAGCACACTGTGTGTGAAATGGCACAACACTTCATCTCTAATGGCAAGATAGCCGACATATTAAGATTGTATCCACTTTTTTGCACTTAGTAACTATATCAGTTCTCATGTACAGAACCAAATACGCAATGTGCTTGAATACTTCTCACGTAAATGTGAATAACAAAGTGTGAGGCCAGACATACTGCCTCACACGCCTGTACTCACGCATTTGTGAATAAGTTACCCTTTATGTATAGAACTAAACAAATAATGTAATTGATATACTGTGTAACATTCAGTGCCATAATATCCTGACAACGGGGGTTAATTATTATGACTCGTTGTAAACTCTACTCTGTAATCCTTTTGCGCTACCTCTCACAGGATGAGTGTGGGGTGCACAATAAAGTAGCCGCTGTAAGCGGCAAAATCAAAATCAAATCAATACTCCCTCACATCGATCCTGATATCTTTCTACAAAACTCACTGGGTTACACCAACCCAAACTGTACCTATTACTTTCCTTACTCCCCCGAGTTTAATTCTAGTCTCCTACCACTTCATTCCTTCTCCTTCATTAGCCATAACATCAGCAGTATTCCCCTTCATCTAGATACCGTTTTAGATCAGTGTTTATCTTCTATTGCCCACAAATTTGATGTACTTGGAATCTGTGAGACCAAACTCACTAACGATATTGACCATTTGTATAACATTCCTAATTATAATAGACACTGCGTCAACACGTCACGACACAGTGGTGGTGTCGCCCTATATGTTGATATCAAGTATAACATTTCTGTAAGATATGATTTAAAGGTTCAGGAGGAGTACATGGAGAGTGTTTTCATTGAATTACGTAACGACACACGAAATAACCTAGTGGGAATAATCTACAGAAGACCCCACACTAATGTAAGGAATTTTCTTGATAAATTTTCGGAGCTTATCACTATCATAAGTTCAGAGAGGAAAGACTGCTACATCACAGGAGATTTCAACCTTGATCTATTAAAATCAGAAACCGACACCTCAGTATTAGACCTTCTTGCTACCTGTTATTCTAAACTCTTCTTCAACACTATAACCAAACCCACTAGAGTAACTGCCACCTCTGCCACTGTGATACATCATATCTGGACTAACAACCTAACAACCTTGCAAGTGGAATTATTTATAACAATATCTCAGATCACTTCCCAGTTTTTGTCATGTATAAAACAGCCACAAGACCTGAAAGGTCTAGTAGAGTCTCAATTCAATACAGAGACTACTGCACCGACAACATGCTCCTTTTTGAAAACAACCTAATGAATGCTAACTGGGATCTTGTCTATGCCTCCAACAACCCTAACGTGAACAGCTGTAACTTCTCTTGCACCTTCAATGCTTGCTTTGATAAATGCTTCCCGCTCAAGACTAAGTCAGTGAAAACTGTATCCATTTCCAAACCCTATATCACAAGCGAAATTAAGATAATGATAAAGGAAAAACACAAACTCCAAAGGAAATTTGCAAAAAGACCCATAACTTTCGGTGATGTTTACCGAAGTATCAAAAATAGAGTAACTCAAGCAGTTAGAAATGCCAGACGTAACTATTATACAAATAAGCTCCAGTCAGCATCAGGCGACAGTAAGAATACCTGGAATGTCATAAATTCTATACAGAACAGGAACACTCAGCCTTCGGCCCCCCCCACTCAGCTTTTTCGATAAATGATTCAGTTGTAACGGAACCCTCCCCCATTGCCAACCACTTCAGTGAATATTTTATTAATGTTGGCAAAAATCTTGAAGAGAGCATCCCTGATCACCATGAGGAATTTAGAGCCTACCTGCAAAACAGAGAGCAAAATGAGCTGTTACATCCCCTGTTACAGCAGATGAATTTCTGGCCATCATAAAAATGTCCAAAGATGCAGCAGCAGGCCAAGACAATATACCAATGAGCATCATTAAGAAAGTAGCCCACTTATTACTACCTGTTCTCCTACACACTTGTAACTCCTCCTTCACTAGTGGTGTCTTTCCTGATAAACTGAAAATTGCTTAAGTCCGCCCGGCATATAAAAAATCTGGGGACAAAGGTCTCTTCAAGTATTACCGACCCATATCAGTCCTCCCAGCCTTGAGTAAGATACTGGAAAAGCTAGCATGTAATAGACTAAATTCCTTCTGCAATGCCAATAACATCTTTACAGACGCCCAGTTTGGATTTAGAGCTAGAAGGTCGACTGAGAGTGCTCTGCTATCCTTTACTAATGACATCTTAAATTCCTTTAATGACAGTCAGTTCACAGTCGGTATATTCTAGGACCTCTCTAAAGCCTTCGATACTGTCGACCATACCATCCTCCTTTCAAAGCTTGAACATTACTGCTTTAGGGGCGAGTCCCACAATTGGTTTACCTCATATCTGTCCAACAGGATGCAGTATGTCTGCTATAATAACCACCAATCTGACTCCTCGCCGATCTTGTATGGGGTCCCCCAAGGTTTCATTCTCGGTCCAGTAACGGTTTTTTTGTACATAAACGACATAGTCCACGCCAGCTCACTCATAAAACACAACTTATTTTCAGACGATAGTAATCTCTATGCCAGCAACTCAGACCTCCATTCCTTGATGAGAACTATGAACACTGAATTAACTAAAGACGGGAACTGGGTAATACGTAATAAACTGACCTTAAACCTTGAGAAAACCCACTACACGATCTTTCACAGAAGGAAAAACTTACCCCAGACTTGGACCCCTTGTACCTTGGTAATAGAGTCCTCAAACACGAACAATATACTAAATTCCTCGGAGTTATTGTTGATGAGAAACTTAACTGGAGAAACCACATACATGCCATTCACAGTAAAATCAATATGCAGTGTCGTATCATCTATCACACTCGACAGTCACTCACTCTCGCAGCAGTGTATCAGGTGTTTACCAACACCTGATACACTGTCACACACTATGGGGGGCCTCTGGCTCTTCAAAAACACTATCTCTGGTTACTGCACAAAAGAGAGTTGTACGGACAATGACCTACTTGAAAAAAAACAGATCACACAAACGAAAAATTTGCTATATTGAAATTTTTAAAATTCGAAGATATTAACACCTACTGCTGTGCCTTCTTTGTTGACAAATCTATCAATCACTTGCTTGATAATAATTATTTCCAGTTCCGGAATAATCAGAGATACAACTTAAGGCACCCAGAGTTACTAAGACCACCCCCCATGCGCTCCTCTCAGTCCCAGACCTCCATAAAATATCATGGTGTGAAGGTGTGGAAAAACTTACCCCCACACATCAGAGCAAAGACTACGCTCCCTTCCTTTAAATCTTCTCTTAAAAAATATCTATTGTCGAAGTATTAATATTTCTTGTAACACTTACTATATTTACAGTACCTGCTTTTATTGTATCATCAAAACCTTTCTATCGGAAATTATCATGTAAATATAAGTAATAACCATTGCAATAAACATAATTGCCAACTAGACATAATCCTGACAGCTCTGTCCTCTTGTTCAACCTTATTACTGTACAACCCATGTTGTACTGCTCCCCCATTATACTTACGTTTTTCAATTCCACTGTAATTTATATGTATATGTGTATGTCTATGTATGTGTGCACATATATATATATATATATATATATATATATATATATATATATATATATATATATATATATATATATATATATATATATATATATAAATATTGAAGTGATAACCGTGATAACATTATGAGGTGTTCTTATTACCACCATGCTATTGAACTATTCCAGATGATCCTAAATGTTACATAATACTTCCTTGAGATAATTGTATAGTATATATCAGGTGCCTCAAAGAGAGTTCAGCTTCTCAACTGGCTCAGCCATGTTAATATTGTTATTATTATCCACTCTTTATTTGTGTTTTTCAGGCTAAATAAACTGTTTCAATTCAATTCAATTCAAGTTATACTCATCCTTGGTGAACAACACAAATAACTTCCACAGTCACTACGTCTCTCGGACACACCTCAAACTTCACTCCGAAGCCTACACCTGGACCCTTCATGAATGTATCCTCCAAGCGGAAAAGAAGGCAGTGAAGGATTGAATTGAATTGAATTGAATTGAAACAGTTTATTTAGCCTGAAAAACACAAATAAAGAGTGGATAATAATAACAATATTAACATGGCTGAGCCAGTTGAGAACCTGAGCTCTCTTTTAGGCACCTGATATATACTATACATTTATCTCAAGGAAGTATTATGTAACATTTAGTTACATCTGGAATAGTACAATGGCATGGTGGTAATAAGAACATCTCAAAATGTTTCCACGGTATCACTTCAATATTTTTTATTTATTTTTGTTATTTAAATTATAAGTATGTACATAAATTACAGTGGAATTGAAAAACTTAAGTATAATAGGGGAGCAGTACAACATGGGTTGTACAGTAATAAGGTTGAACAAGAGGACAGAGCTGTCAGGATTATGTCTAGTTAGCAAATATGTTTATTGCAATGGTAATTTCTTATCTATTTACATGATAATTCCCGATAGAAAGGTTGTGATGGTACAATAAAAGCAGGTACTGTAAATATACTTCGACAATAGATATTTTTTAAGACATGATTTAAAGGAAGGGGCCGTAGTCTTTGCTCGGATGGGTGGGGGTTAGTTGTTCCACACCTTCACACTGTGACATTTTATGGAGGTCTGGGACTGAGAGAAGCGCATGGGGGGTGGTCTTAGTAGCTCTGGGTGCCTTAAGTTGTATCTCTGATTATTCCGGAACTGGAAAATAGTTATTGTCAAGCAAGTGATTGATAGATTTGTAAAAAAAGAGGGAACAGCAGTAGGTGTTAATATCTTCGAATTTGAACATTTTCAATTTAGCAAATTTTTCGTTTGTGTGGTCTATTTTTTCAAGTAGGTCATTGGCCGTACAACTCTCTTTTGTGCAGTAACGAGGGGTTGTGTTTTTGAAGAGCCAGAGGCCCCCCATAGTGTGTGACAGTGTATCAGGTGTTGGTAAACAAGATCATAATAGATTTCTTTCATTGCTGTGAGAATAAGTGACTGTTGAGTGTGATACCTGATACCGCACTGTTCATTGACTTTACTGTGAATGGCTTGTATGTGGTTTCTCCAGTTAAGTTTCTCATCAACAATAACTCCGAGGAATTTAGTATTTTGTTAGCATTTGAAGACTGTATTACCAAGGTACAGGGGGTCCACTTCTTGAGGTAAGTTTTCCTTCTGTGAAAGATCGTGTAGTGGGTTTTCTCAAGGTTTAAGTTCAGTTTATTACGTATTACCCAGGTCCTGACTTTGGTCAATTCAGTGTTCATAGTTCTCATCAAGGAATGGAGGTCTGAGTTGCTGGCATAGAGATTACTATCGTCTGCAATTAACTTGTATTTTATGAGTGATGGTGTGGACTATATCGTTTATGATACGGTCATCTCCCTTTCCTTCAACATTTGTTTTCGTTACTCGTTGTATTTAGTTTCTATTGCGTCCCGTTTTCTGTAAAATTCCTAGCTTATCGTAAAGACTTCTATAAATATCTTGATTATTGAATATTAGTATGTATATTAGTATTTGTTTCATTATGTAAGCTTTATATAATGTATTTTTAATTTTTCACAGTTATGAAAGACTGTAACAAACATTTGTGAAGTATAAAAAGAATAAAAAATTATATGTTGATGAAACAAGAAAGTATTGAAACATTTTGTTTTGGAGGTTCTCTGTAGCTAGGTCGAAGAGGATAGGAGGGTCAACCTTGTGTGAACTGGCCCTTTAACCGTTGATTCCTTCTGGGTTAATGAGGCTGGAACATGTAAAATTATATAGGGTTTTAGTACCGAAACCGAGAAGGCCCCGCTTTAATATTATTGTCCCCTGACACCACATGGGAGTAGAATAGAAAAATAAAACAGATCAAGAGTGGGACAAAATATATATGTTGTTTTGTCTAAGTAAGAGAATAAATTGAGACCCTGCAATTGTGTGTAAATGAGGCAAAAAGTAAAATCAGTAACTTGGGACTTGGTCACAGTTTTCGCGATGCCAAATGGCAGCAGGGTCTACCATTAGACAACACATTATGCTTCCAATATCTTCCCAGGTGGTAATACCACCCTGTTTGATTGATGCCTACTACCTACCACCTACTACCTGTAAAGGTTGTCCTTTAAAAGTACGTTGCTTGTTCTCTTTACCCTACCTTTGGACCTTTTGGCATATTCAGTGCCTTATTCATCATGCCTGCCTGGATGCTTATCCGTTATTTACAACCTAAGTGCTTGGAGTACCATTCTCCATTCTTATAATTTAATCTATTGGCTTCTATGGAAAATATTTATGATCTACTTGGCCTTAAATACCATAAATCCACCTCGCTACAGAAATGCTTGATACTAAGAATCAGTGGTAGGGTGTGTCATACGGAGGCGAATTTTTTTTTTTGAGTATGAAAAATCGGCCCATGGTATTAATGATGTAGTTCTGTGTGCAGAATCATGTGATATCTTCAGATTTGAAAAGTTTTCATTTTTTGCTAGGTAAATTTTAACTTGAAATCTTATGAAAATTCAGTATTCCCACCCTTTTACCAACACCACTAAATAGCTTATTTAAAGTAAAGTAAATGTATCAGGTTAATTTATTAGGGTGAAAATTATCCAGAATAGTGAAACGAATGATCTTGACACATTTATTAAATTTAATATTCCTTTAGAAAACAAAATCATCAAATACAAAAACCGGTTTTACTACTACGACCCGGTGTTGCTGCACACCATAGAGAACATGTCTTTCTTGCTTCTGTTTCTACTCATCACCACCCTGCTGACCACCTGAGCTCGGATGTAGCCTTCCCTCCTCTCCTGGCTGTACACGTGACTGCTGGCCTCGCTCACTTGCTGTACACAACGCTCTATACTCTGGGTGTGCGAGGGCCAGGCAGGGACATGCATGGGGTTGTCCAGGAAAGCTCTGACTTGAACATTGGTGAGGCTGCAGGTAAGAGGGGGCTCATTGCCAGCCTGGATGTTATCCAGATCTATGAGATCAGTGAGGGTCTTGGCACCTAGATTGACTTCAGGAGTCTTCCTGACCCCGAAGGAATCGTCACCAACTGATTCGTCATGCCCAGATCCTCTCATAAGTCTCATATCCAAGATCTTTTTGACTGCCACTCTTCTCTCCTCCTCATCCTTACTGCAGAGCATTGTCTGCAGAACTGCCTCGGGATGAGCATACCAGGAAGATCTCCTCAGTCTGCTCCACAATCTGAACAACCTTCCTTGGCTGACTCCTCAGGAGCTCAAGCTGGAAGAGAACATGCCTCGGACCTTCGGAGAACAATGACTTGACCTTGGTGTTGAACCAATTTGGCAAGTAGACACTCACGATGAATTGGACAATAAGTCTCAGGTTGTGAAGCTGGTTCCCTTTCAGTTTATGATGAGCGACCCAAATTCTGCAGAACCTGAGAGCCGTTGTGAGCCACCTAGAATGTGAGACTGGACCTATCTGCAGGTAAGCAAGTCCATCAGAAATGACCCCAGTTTTGATGGCACTGCAAATCATGTAACCATAGTACTGGTCAGTACTCAGGTCGTCAATGACAGTAGGTGCAAGCTCAACGAGTGGAGGGCCAACTGTGATTTTTTCAAAGCTCGCATTTATTTCTAACTCAGTGGCAGAGTCCAGCATCTTGCCAAGAGGACCAGACCATCTGTTGTTTGAAAGAGTCTTGCCATCCAGCTCCTGGATCAGATGTCTGAGTGGCAACTCGTTGGTGTGGAAGTCACAAACAATCCAGACCAGCTTCCTCCCAATCTTCCGCTCTATCCACTGTATGACCCCCCCTTGCCACCCTGTGTTCGTGTTGGTGCTGTCCCTTCCAATGGCCTGCAGGGTCTGGTCTACGTTCCTCTCTCTGAGCCAGTTCACAATGTTATCTGCCACTATCTCAGCTGGTTTCCTGATGTCATCTTTCTCTGGAGTGAAATGCCACAAATACTTCCCTCCTGGTTCACTGCAGCAGGAGTAGTGTTCCTCCTTCACCATGGCAGGGAACAACTTGTCAGAATCTCCAACTTTCATGAACACTTTAGTGTCATCCCTTCTCCCATCAAAGAACAAACAATTGATTCCATTTTCTCTTATCCCCTTATCAAACTCCTCTTCTAGGTTACTGACAAGTTTCTCCTGAGCTCTCCTTACTTTGTTATGATCTATCACCAGGTGAATATCATCAGGTGTTATCAAACCACCGTCAATCCAGGCAGCTGTTGCTATCTCTGCAGTTTCTCTGAGACCAGTGTGGTGTCGCATGCTGGCCAGAGCTATGCTCGGGATATCTTTCCTATTTCGAATCTTATGCCTGGAAGGTTTGGGATCATTATTTTCTGGGTTAGGGACAAAGTCACCATTCTCCTGGTCAGCACTCGGATCAGCCATGGGGAAGTCATTAAACTCTGAATCAGCTTGACTCCAATCATCGGCCTTTTTTACCTCACCCTGGGCCTTCTCAAGTCTCTTTTCCTCGGCAACTCTTCTCCTCTTCGGTCTCTCTGTGGCAGCCTTCTGTCTCTTGGACTCCGGAATATCTTGGCTAGAAATCATGAGAGCCCCTATACTGCCAGTCTTCTCTCTCTGTGCTTTGACAAATGCCAGTTCGATTCAGGAATCTTCAGTTCACGCTTGCAAATACAGGAGATGTGGGCCTCGGATTTACAGTCACGATCGCATCCAAACTCAGGACAGAGAACAATTGGGCACTTGCAAGTAATTATGTCAAATAACTGGTCCAGTTGCTTGGCAAAGCTGTCCTTAACTGCAAGTTTTCCTCTCCCAAGAGAGATATCTCTTGCCTTTTCCCAACTGGCTAGCAGTCTCTCACTAATCTTCTTCTGACTTGTTATGACTGGAGGCTTGAACTGAGCGTTAGCCAGAGTGTACTGTGCCAAGACAGCTTTGGTCATATCACTGGCAATGTCTTTGTTTGTGTAAGTTCTTTGGTTCTTTTCACTGATTTGCCTGATTAAAACACCGTATCTCAAAGCATCTCTCAATGTAGGCAACTCCGACTTCAGGAGCTCTCTCCCAGACCCAAGATAGTGACTGAGATGGCTGGATTTTTGGTTCCTCGTCCTGACACAAGCAGCCATCGCAAATATTATCAACTTATAAATGCATCAGAATCTGAAACAGAAAAAAATATTGTTAGTTGGGTTGTTAAAGAATGAAGTCAGAAAGCAATGTTCACTATTTAATTGTAATGCACTAATGCAGCTGTACGTTAGATTTTCGATAAATTTCACGCTAAAATTTACCTAGCAAAAGGTTGCAAAATATTGAAACTGAAATTATTTTCTGTTTATATACACTAAAATCTACCAAAAAAGTGATGGGCCATTAGTTTTAGCTGATCTTCCCTCCTATGACACACCCTATTGCAGTGGTGTTGCTTTTATTCCTTTTATCATTCTCTGCCCTGTAGTAAGTTTACCTCCCTGGGACTAAGGGATAGTTGGGATCACGACAACTTATGGAAGTAAACCATCATTACAATTCATAGATTCCATCGTGGAATAATACTACACAGAACATTAGTCTTTCCGTCAAGTGGTAAGACACGGATAATTGTGCTTCACAGGGAAGGTATCAAATGAAAATATAATAAAAGTATGATCTTTAGTTGGACCTCACCCCGAAAACTGGTTGACTTAACTTGTTACACAATCAACAAAAATATTAGGTCATATCTACATTTGGATCAAAAGTGACTATGCGTCGGTGTAATCCAAAATTCTTTATATAGTGTACAGGCTCCCTTCTCCCTAGCACCCTCAAGGCTAATCCGATATGAGGGGAGATGACGGGGTTAGGCAAGAGGGGATTTGATAGGGACTCCCAGGCGCCCAAGTTAACACAAATGTTTATATTTGTATAAAGATTAAATCAAATTCACTCAATCTTCTGACAACAATCCCCATTCAGCAACTTCCGTTCTATAACTGTTTGTCATCTTTTCCCTGAATAACAGCAAAGTAATAAATGTAAAAGTAATCCTCGCTGGCGGGATCTGGAGTCCCTTTCCAAGGATATTACGTTAGCTGCTGGGGTGTGGCCAACACAGGCAGTGAGGGAGGAAGGAAGGAGGAACAGACAAGGAAAACAAGAAAGTAAAAGGGGAAAAGAAACAAGAGTGAAAGAAGCGAGATGAAAAAAGATGCACACTCACACACAGACCTGTTGATACGGAACATGTGAAATTATTGTTAATTGGCTTACGGTAGACTGAATATTTCACACTCTGCTCTGTTCTCCAAATTATCGTGTCTGGAAAAGGTAATTTATTTTCTCTCTTCCTCCACTGTGAATTAGATGTCACTGCTCACAATGTTCAACATTCTAAGCTTGTTACTAATGTTTATTCCTCTTGGTACAATCATCAATATATCTATCATCCACGTATATATATATATATATATATATATATATATATATATATATATATATATATATATATATATATATATATATATAATCCTTCTTCTAAACCTTGTCAGTATAAAATAAAAGGGGGAGCAATCTGAGAAGTTATTATGTGATGGTATGAGGGAGGTGAGGACAGGGAGGAAGGAATGATCCCTGGATCAGGCCAGGGCGGGAAGCGGGATAGCTGGTGAGCCCTCCATCACAACAACTCAAAAACAACACCAAGATTTAATCAAGGTGCCACAGGTAATTTATTCATTCCACCAATCCCGAGTGACGTCAACTGTTGAAGTCTATTTAAATGGAGGTTTTACTGTCGGATGTCGTTGAAGAGATAAGTTGTATAAAACTTACATGCGACTTCTGACAGTACAGTTCAACTGTAGGTAATTTAATTCCTATTATATATATATATATATATATATATATATATATATATATATATATATATATATAGTGTATAGATATATAACATTAGCACAATAAAGCACGCGGACTTCTACATATAATAAACACCTCCACAGTCATAGGATTGTGGGCTCGAATCCTGGCGGGGTGAGGTGTTGAATATATATTTCTATATTTCTATATATATATATATATATATATATATATATATATATATATATACATATATATATATATATATATGTGTGTGTGTGTGTTTATGGTTATTAATAATAATCTTACAGGAAAGCTACTTACACTGGGGTGATTAAAAAAATGCATCCCCTATACCAATTTATTAAAAACGTTACCACGGTCGTACCCTCACCCACACAGCTTATACGTTCTAACTATTCCCAAATTGGCACTGAGCTTTAATTCAACAAGGAATTACTCTTTAATATTAGTTTTCCCAAGAGATTTACTGATACTTACATTAGTAAAACGCTGAAGGGTGTAATGTACTTCAACATTTTGTACAGAGGACACCTTAGTTTCTCCCAAGAAACCTAAGAATCTCATTTGTGAATTATTCCATAAATTTCACTGATAACGATATTTAGTATTCAAAACTCTATTAAAATCATTATTCCAAACAAAAGATTTGATTATGACACACCCAACATCATCAGTTTAACAGTTAATGTGTGCAAGCTGTAGGGCAACATATAATGGTTGCTGATACTTTACGGAAAGACTGTCTAAACCGTCTAATAAAATCATGTATGAATAACAAAGAGCAAACCTTCATCGATATCCCAGAACCCCAATCATTCACAACCCCAGAAATAACACCTGAAGTTATTAATCTTTTGGCCATAAACGAATTTCATCGCATGTATCCGGAATGTATTACAGATATAGGATATACGGGTTTCACCACTGATAACCAAGAAGAATTGCGAGCTGTTGAAAACGTTTTGTCCGAAAAGGAGGTTAATAGTTTAGGACAGCGAATTGATCGTATATACCCCGCCTGAGAGGAGGTTATTGAAGAAAATAAACTTAAACAGCAAGAATCGGCTGATCGGATTTTACACGAAGCCGAACACTTTCATTATCTCTATCCCACACCGAGAGCCGATATGGATATAGTGGCTGCAGAAAAAATTATTACCGAATCTAAGCTCGATATTATTCCTTTCTTCATTGCTATTTTATTTTTAATTATAAATTTTATCTTTACGAATATATTATCCAACACATTTATACAAAAAAAATTATTTTTTAGTTATTGGACAATGATTACATCATGGTTAGATAATTTTTAAATTATTATATATATTTACTAATTTATAAAATGATCCTTCTATATTATATATAGTCTTATGTATCCACTTCCTGTTGTTTTTGAAGGAGGGGCTTCGGGTTATCATAGCTGTAATCATAGACCAAGTGCAGCATCAAATACAGTATTCAATGGAGGTTAGTGTAGATCAGACCTGTACTCACATTATTTTATCAAAGCAGTTGTATTAATATATTTTACTATTACATTAATGCATTACTATTTTCTTTCGAGTTTTCGATAATGAGAAAGATCTGTCGATATTTTTCAAAGGGAGATGTACATTCGAATAATTTGCTTTATGAAAAACAAGAACGCAAGAATACTTTTACCGATTCCACTTTAATAAAAGTGGATGTTGAGATCCTTTCAAAAGCTGGATTTTTTTTCCAAAAGGGAGTATAAAGTAAAATGTTTTCAGTGTAATTTAGAATGTGATACTAGTACCGTTATTGATAGTGAAGCTTTTCATGGGGAGAAACGGTCCTAGTGTATATTTTTACGAACTTTAAATCGGTCCAAGACATTCTTTAATCGTGACAAGTTCAGATTTGAAAAGGAACAGTTGGATACATTCGTAGACTGGCCCCTGTGGTCGTGGATATCTCCTGAAGATTTAGCCGCAGCTGGCTTTTATTACCTTGTAGTGGACGTCTCCCCTACAACTGCGTATCCGCATTCCAATGCGACAGTATCCTAGCAACCAAACGAGCGGCCCATTGGGGGGGGGGGGGGGGGCGTCACCAGATGCCACAGTATCCTAGCAACCAGCCACGTCTTCCCTAGCAACGGAGTCAAGAAACCGGCGACTTCCCACCGTTTACTTCCGGCGGCTGTGTATATAAGCTCTGTCTCTCCATTGAGATTCAATCGGCAGAAATAAGGCAAGGCAAGATCAAATACACATACTCAGACAAAAACCTAGATGACACACATATTGAAACACTAATCAAGAAGGGAAGAATACTCACAAGACACAACAGAATAGAAAGAGTTGATCAGTCAACATATAAAAAGATCCGCTTGGGCCTGGACAGGAGGGAGTCAGGGGAGCACCGGTCAGCAAAAATGGCGCAAACCAGCTCTAGACACCAGCCTTCATAATAAATAAGCTAAAAATAATCCAACATAATGTCTTAGCATGGATCCCACAAAGAGCAAGCGAATTATACAACACATACCGTAACATAGACCCAGATATTATTCTCATCAATTCGCATGGTAAGAAAAACTCAGAAAAAATAAAACTATTTAATTACACATTCTACCAAAAAAACAACCAAGACACACTACATGATGGAATAGCCATAGCCATCAAACGAAACATACAACACAAGATACACGACTCATTTCAAGAAAACTTTCTGGCGATCGAAATTAACTGCCCAACAGGACCTATTATAATCGGCACCTGTTACCTCCCCCAGAGAAGACCCATATTCCCACTGGCAGACATGCTCAAACTCCTGAGAAGAAACATACCAGCATATTTCTTGGGTGATTTAAATGCTCGACATCGCGTCTTGGGACACCAGGACAACAACGCCGTGGGCAAGATTTTAAACACATTACTGAGTCACGGCAACGCAATACACCTCGGCCCGGAATTCCCCACATACATCAGAGCAGGTCAAATCGGACATCCAGACATAGTACTAACAAACCAGCATCACCATCTTAACCTGCAAATGGAACCCGGCCCAATAACCACCAGTAGGGAGTGACAGTTTTGCAAAAGTTTGCGTTTTTCATGCCAAACCCAAAAGTATCCACAAACCTTCTAATGCAATGATGTAAAAAACTCAAACATATTCGGAATTAGCGTGGCCGATAGATAAATAATCCAACCCAAGCAATTAGATTTTGAAAACTTTTGCAAAACTGTCACTCCCTAACCACCAGTGACCATCTCCCTATCGTAGCCACACTCTCCACGTCGCCAATTCAGATCCCTGCCAGGACGAGATACAGCTACAGCCGATCCAACTGGGAGGAATTCCAAAAGGAGCTAAGCAACCACCAAATAACCCAGCTAAACAACAAACACACCTCCCAAATAGACAGCACACTGGAGATATGGTACGGAAACGTGATCCAAGCAATGGAACACTACATACCCACGACCACTCACCGCACATTACCACACCCCCAATACTCACATCAATCAAGAATTTTACAGACACAGTTCAGTAACTTATTCAAATTAATCCTAGAACAAGGATGGACGCCAGAATACAGAATACAATATTACACCATACACGAACAACTAAGAGACATGTCCAAAGAGGCATACGTGAATAACTGGGAGAAATTAATAACAGACACAGAAGCAATTTACCACAACCCGAAAGAATTCTGGCGAAAAATTAAAAACTTAATGGGAATCTCAAGCAACGAGTCAAACTACATTTTAAATAGCAACCAAATCAAATTAACTGAACCCAAAGAACAAGAACCTGAATTCAGAAAATACTGGAGCAAAATTTTTCAAATAAGCCAAGAAGACAACCTGAACTTCTGTATGAATACCGAGCAACAAGTAACCAATCACATGACATACACAACCCACATCTGGCAACCAAGTCCCAGCATAGACACAAACGCTTTGGACGATCTTTCCACACTGTTCCAACCAATCACCGCAGAGGATATTCAGAAAACAATAATCAGTTTCAAGAATAAGGCCCCGGGCATCAGTAAAATTAACAAACCCATACTCCAGCATCTACCAATCAACATGATACACCAACTCAGAAACATTTTTAATGCAGCACTTGCCTCTGGCTACTTCCCAAGAAAATTTGAAACAGCAAGCATCAGACTTATATCAAAACCAGGCAAATCCCCAATCCAAGTAGCAAATTACAGACCAATCTCTCTCCTAGAAGTACCGGGAAAAATTCTAGAAAAAATAATTAACCGCCGACTGAGAACACACCTCGAATTTGAGGAGAAATACAACCCCAGACAGCATGGATTTAGAAAACATAGAGGAACCTATACAGCCTTAGCCCTAATTTATGAAAACATAGCAAACGCGATGCACAACAACGAGCAATGTAACGTAGTACTAAGGGACGTAGCTAAAGCATTCGACAAGGTCTGGCACCTAGGACTCAAATACAAAATTACCACCCAAGAACTTCCCAACAACTTTGCTTCCTTTCTTTGCAACTTCCTCGACAATAGAGAGGCCAAAATTATCATAGGTAACCACACAGGCCCAAGCTTCAAATTATACAGCGGAGTACCACAGGGAAGTAACCTCTCGCTAACACTCTACACAATATATACGGCGGACAGGCCACCTCCTGTACACGGCGAATACGTAGCTTATGCTGATGACGTCACACAAATCATCCGACATCCAGGCAAGGGCAAACAGATGATAGCACGGATAACAACCCACGCCATCGAGCAAATCAACGAATATGAAAAAAATGGAAAATTCAAACCAATACACAGAAACTAATGATAATACATATTACCAGAAAAAACCCTACACCAATCACAGTCAACAACGTACCTATACAATACTCCAACCAAGGTAAAATTCTGGGACTCACAATAACAAGAACAGGCATAGCAAAACACGTAAAACAACGCAAACAGACTGCCCAATCACAACTCACGAAACTAAGACGATTCAGCAAAACTGACACCAAAATTCAACTACACCTATACAAAGCACTTATCCGCCCACACCTAGAATATCCACCAATACCACTCAACACGATCAGCAAATCCAGTCAACTTAAACTTCAAGCAGTACAAAACAAAGCTATCCGTAGAGCATCAAAGCAACTTCCGCCATACACCACCAAAATACAAGAACTTCACGAATTATTCAATATCGAACCACTGAACATACGTACACACAGCCAAGCACAGAGAATATGGACCAAACTTGAAGAGATGGAGGACCCATTATTCTCCAAGTTAAAAGAAGAAGGAACAACTAAAACACACAGCTGGTGGCCTAAGAGCTTCCATGCTGACATTGCAGAACAAGACCCACTCTACACATATATGTAAACAAATAACACTACCACCGGACAAATAAAAATTAACACCCATTACAATAATGAATATCTAGCGGGGAACGCGCATGCGTGCGTAGTGTCAACAAAGGCTGTAAGAGACTGCTCCTTAAAATTCGTATTTCTGACGAATTCAGCGAGTCTACCAATCCCAGCCTGTGCAGACAACTATAGTAAGACCCAGTTATCAGCACAGTGGCATATATTTTTTTGTTACTTTTGGACTTTGTCATTTTTTGGGGATAAAACATCTGGTCCTACCACCCGATCCCTCTGAGCAAAGTTTTTCAAATTTGCGCATGCGCAATGTGATAGTGTGACGTGGCAGTGACGTCATTACCACTCCACCTGACTGCAGTGTTGCCAACGTGCCCTATGCCCGCCGTTAAACGCTCCCGTTCGTTGGAAACGGCGGCAGTAGGTGACAGTGATGCTGACGACTTTCTTCTTGAAGACACGTCAAAGAAGAAGCAGAAACCTCAGAAGTCAGGGTCTCCAGCAGGGGCCACGGCTCCCCCTTGCACCCCTTCTGGGGCTGTAGAGGGTGGACTCCTGTCATCGGGGTCCCCAAGTGAGCCTACATGTGGCTCAATGACCGACCCTCCGCCGACGATGGACATAGGGGATTCCCTTTGTCTCCCTGCCCCGTCGCGCCTTCGTCGTCTCGCCTTCCCTCGGGACTTGCCTCTGAGCACACGGACGACCTGGTTCTTCCGTCACTGCTCTCCACTTCAGGACTCAGCACTTCGCCTCCGCCGAGGTCCCACAGCCGTGATAGTCACCACACAAATGGACGAGACGGTACGCCTGCTCACTCAGGTGGGCTTTCCTGCTCCCCAGGGGGAGGTGATGCTGAAGTTCACCATCATCACCCCAGAAACTCGTCGTACCAAGGTAATGGTTCGCCACGTACCCTGGGAGATCCCTATCGACGATCTTCGCCCTCTTCTCCCACAACTACTGGACATGGAACGCCGCATCAACCCGGTCTCCAAACGTCCATCCAACGAACTCATCGGCTGGTGGGTGGGCCCCCTCCCCCCGAAGGTGAATGTAGAACCAATTCACAACTGTCCTCTCGACCGATTTATCGGAACCCCGAAAATCTGTGGTCGTTGCCAATCGTGGAAACACCGCACCTGGGAGTGCACGAGGATGGTCGCGTGCGGTTTCTGTGCAGGTCCTCACGACACAGTGGAATGCAAATCGAAAATTCAGAACAAAATCCCAGTTATTCCACGGTGCGTCAATTGCCATGGCAGTCACCACGCCTGGAATGCCAATTGCCCACAGCGTCCTGGCTCTCGCCCGGGGAAAACTTACCTTGTACCACCGCCCTCGTCTCTGACGAAGCCCCTGTCAACCAAACCTCAATCCTATCCACCATCGCCTCTTCCATCCACCAAGGATTTCCCATTGATCTCCTCTCCTCTACCACCCCCTCTATCACCCCTACCACCCATCCTTTCTCCCCTCCCTCCCTCTCCCTACCGTTCTTGGAACAAGGTCGTTGCCGGCCCTGCCACACAGTCACCACCATCTCCTGTCCACCCGGACCCCCGCTGTCTCTCACCAGCACCACCACCTCTTACTCAACTGAACCCTCACCGTCCCTCTCCGTCGCTACCACCACCACCTGCCCAGTCGGGCCCTCGGCAATCCTCGCCGCCACCTCCAGCTCCTGCACAGGTACACCAAGTTGGTTCTATGGAAACAATCACTCTCCGTCTGGATCGCCACTCCAAGCAAATCAACCTTCTCTCAGCCCAACTCGACTTGTTTGTGAAAACAATTGCGACATTGCAGAAGCAACAACAACTCATTCTGGACACCCTGACCCAACAGGGGCGCACTTTGCAAGCCCTGATGACCCGCCTCCTTCCATCTCCCGAGATGGAGGATCCATCCCTCGCTCTCCCACTCCTCCCTCTCCATTTCTCTCAACAGAATTTGGTACCTCCTCTGGAGCCCTGTCTAGCCCCTCCGACTCATCTCACACCGGAGGCCGTTCCCTCCTCTTCTTACAATGGAACATCCAGGGACTTAGACCTCGCCGGACAGACCTCGCCCAGTTTGTGCTCTCCCATCAAGTAGATGTTGCTCTACTTCAGGAAACCATCACAGACGATGTTACTCCACTCCGCCTCTCTGGCTATACTGTTTACACCCTGCCTCGGTACCGTGGGCAGGCTCGTGGCCTCCTCACCCTTGTGCGTAACACCATTCCATCTGTTCGTCTCCCTTCACCTGACTCACATGGACCCCCGTCTGAATTACTTTCTGTCTCCCTTACTCTTGGTGACCGGACCCTTCGTGTAGTCAATGTTCATTTCAAGAGTGATTCTCTGGACCCCCAGGTTCTTCACGACCTCCATGATGGGGTTCCCACTATTGTTCTTGGCGACTTTAATGCCCGCCATCCCACTCTTACTCCGGATCATCCCACTCCATGTACCCTTAACGGATCACATCTCTCACAGTTTCTTAATGGGGATGATGATGTTCGCTTTCTTTGTCCTGACGATCCTACTCGCCTCCCCCATAGTTTCCTTGATGTTGGCTTACTATTGAACGGTCATACTTCCTTTCATCCTACCGTCTGCACCGAGCCTGCTCTGTATAGTGACCATCTTGCCGTTACTACCCATCTCAGGCTCTCCTTCTCTGCCCCGACATCAACTCCTTATCGATCCCCTCGCCTTCGTCTCACACAAGATGCTGTTCCTTCCTTTACCCAATACCTTTCTACCTGGGCGGATTCCTATGTTGTCCCTCAGTCCCTTGACTCTTACAGCGCTGATTTTGTTGATGCCGTGTATGACTCTGTCAATCGCGCTACCCCTCCACGCCCTCCCCGTCACCCCAGAAGTGCCACCAACTACTGGTATCGTATCCCTGCCATGAGACATCTCCGGCAGGTAACCCGTGATCTCCACTCTGCCATACGGAGGTCTCGGTGTCCAGAGGACTGGGAAGACTTCAAAAATTGGTGCTCCTTTGCAACTCAGGAGCGCCGTCGGATACGTGAGGCGGACTGGCTATCCTTCACGGGGTCTCTATCGTTCCAGTCGTCACCCTCTTATGTATGGAATCGGATTAATGCTATACGGGGTACTCGACGGAGGCCTCCTCCCCACCCTGACCCCGCCTCCCTTGCCTGCTCTTTAATGGAGGACTGGGCACGAGCTTCCTCCCCTGAGGCACTTCCAGATCCAATGCAGGAGGCAGTGCAGGCCCGCATCGATGCGTCTGAGCCTGTTGTTCGTGCTGCTCTTACCTCCCCTGCCCCACTGATCATCCCATCACACAGTTCGAGCTTGACAGTGCTCGTCGCTCTAGAAAAGACACCTCTCCCGGGGATGATCAGATAACCTACTCCGTCCTCAACGCCTGTACTAATATTCCTAACGGCCCCTTGCTTGCTCTCTACAATATGTCTTATGAACATGGGGTTCTCCCGTCCAACTGGAAAAATGCCACTATTATCCCCATCCCTAAGCCGGGAGATCCTGGGAAATATCGACCCATTAGTCTTACCTCCTGTGTTTGCAAGATGATGGAGAGGATACTCCATCGTCGCCTTCTTCACACCATAGGCGGCTTCCACAACTCCCTCAATGGTTTCATTCAACATCGCAGCACAGCACACTCCATTGCTTCCTTTTATTGCAATCAGACTGCCCGCGTCTCCGTCTTCCTTGATGTCAAGGGAGCCTTTGATACGGCTCAGCCTGCCCTCATTTTAGCTGAACTTGCACGGTTAGGGGTTAAAGGGAGACTTCTACAATGGATCGCCTCTTACCTCACTGGACGTCAGGCCCGGGTTCGCGTTGAAGGCTCTATGTCTCCTGTTCAAGAAATGAACCTCGGCACCCCTCAAGGTGGAGTCCTGAGTCCCACCTTGTTAACACTCTCATGCACTCCATTGCATCACTCCCGTGGCCGAGAGAAGTTGTCCACTCAGGATATGCCGACGATGTCCTCCTCCAAGCCCCTGACTACCTCAGCATGCAGGAAGCCCTTGATCTGGTCTCCAGAGAGTGTGATTCACTTGGTTTCCTTCTTTCAACTGCAAAAACAAAAGCCATGTGGCACGGTCGTGTTGTACCTCCACCCCTTTTCTTATCAGGAACGCCCTTGGACTGGGTTAATGAGACAAAATACCTGGGTGTGTATGTAACTCGCACACGTTGTCAGATCCCTGAAGTCCGCTATCTTCGAGACATATGTTTTCGGCGTCTCGCTCCCCTCTCTACCATGTGCAGGGGGTTCCCTTGGTGCCAGCATCCCTGTACTTCTCACCATGTACAAGTCTTTTGTCTGTTCCTGTGTCGACTACGCCGCCCCTGCCCTCGTCAACATTAGTCGGACTGCTGTCAACCGTCTCGAAGTTATCCAGAGGAAAGCTGCTCGTATCATCCTTGGGGCTTCTCAGTGGACACGCTCTACTTCTCTATATAACGAACTTGGTCTTTCCCCCTTACAGGATCGTGTCCAGGAGTTTTACCTAAAAACTGCCGTTTCCATTCTACGGGATCCTAGGGGCAACTATGTCCAAACCAACTTGACTACTGCTGTTCGAGACCGACCTCCATCTAGAAGACAGTGGCAAGGGTCACTCATCCGAGCCCTTCAGGAACACGACCTCCTGCCTGATATTGTTGTCACCCCTGCTGTTGGTTCGTCTCCTTCTCCCTGGCTGGATTTTCAACCTGAAGTGATTGCCCTCGGTGGACCGCTCCCGAAATCCCAGGTGAACCCTGTTATTCTCTGCAAATACCACCTCTCCAGGATCGCTCACTGGTCCCCAGGTAGGGTCGTCCTCTACACTGATGGTTCTGTTGACCCCGCTACAGGTAGGGCCGGGGCTGGTGTCTACATCTCCCGTCCTCATGCCCCTGAGCCTATCAAACTGTGTCTCAGAGTTTCTGATGGGGCATCCGCCACTCAGGCTGAACTAATAGCCCTCCTTGCTGCCCTTCTCGCTGAGGAAGAAGCAGATGGTTTCTGCCCCTTGCTTGTCTGCCCCTTGCTTGTCTGCTGCGATTCCAGGTCTGCTCTCGACGGGATCGCATTTGGATCTGGGGAAAATAAGGACCTCATCCTCCGAATACGAGGGTTAACATCCACACTTCAGGATGAAGGCCGTCCTGTGACATTCCTATGGATACCTAGTCATGTCGGTATCTTGGAGAATGAGGCAGCAGATGACCTTGCCAAGACTGGCTGCAACAAGGCCACACCTGACTACGTTGTTCCTCGAACACTCTTACAGATTAGGACCCAAATCCGCCGCAAACAGAGAGAAGCTCGAGAAGCAGCCATCCCCCTGGACTCCCCGCCCACATGGTACGATGTCCTCCGTAAACTTCCTGACCTCTCGTACGTCTACGGGAAAGGGTCGCGGAAGGGGGACGTGATTGCTGCCCGTATCATCATTGGGAATGACTTTGCTTGGGAGATTGGTATCCCCACATCCCCTGAGCAACGCTCTTGTGCGTTATGCAGAAGACCCGACAGCCGCACCCTTATTCACTACCTCCTAAGATGTCCCCACACACAACGCTTCCGTGACGCCTGCTGGACCACCACTCCACGACCCCCTGACGGAGACACGATGATCCTCCCAATACTGGCCAGATATTTTGTAAATAATATTGATTATGTGTTAAAGGAACATCCTTCCTTCCTTAGGCTTTAGTAAGCCCCTTTATAATATTTATACTGTATATACTTTTCACACTTGCCAGATGATTCTGGTGTCATTGTACAGGGGTACCTAGTGACAGCACTAGGATCCCGCTTCCTCTATCAAGGAATAAACAATTGAAATTGAATTGAATTGAATATCTAGCTAGCTTAGCTCCTTCCCCCTCCCTCCTCAACCTCCCTCCCTGAGCGGACGGGCGTGTGCTGCGCGCGGCCACCACCCAATCATTTCAACTCGTCTCCGCTAGGTGGACAGCCCACCTGCTATCTACCCCTCCCACTCTTCTTCCCGTTTCCACGCTTTACCTCTCCTTTCCCAGTGCAAATTCATTTGCCACTTTACTTCATTATCATCATCATCATCATCGAGATTCAATCTGGCCTCTCTTCTTGAACACGCAACACCTCCTCCTCCGCCGCTGCCTGGCGGCCCTCGCTTCTCCTCCGCCTTTCTGGCGGTCCTCGCTCCCGCCGGCGAGCATGGCGACCCACCAGCTGTCCTTCTCTGAGCATCCTCACCAACCAGATCTCTTATTCTACTCTACGTTCCTGAACACGCAACACCTCTTCCAAGCAAGCTCCTCGCTGTCCCGCTCTCATTCAACCAGGAGGCCAGCAACAGGCAACATCTTCTGTAACGAAGCTCCTGCACATCTACCTCCTTCAACACGCTACTCACCGAACGTGTCTACAGAGCAGCTCCTCACCACACGGCATCTCCAGCACCAGACTGTCTACCATATAACTTATATTATATAAGAAAACCACCACCTTAGAGTTTCCATCCATCCTGAGTGCTAGACAACTAATATCTCGGAACCCTACAACCTCACAACAGGAGACTTCTGTGCGTGTTATTTCTGCCGTGGTATTGGGGTATTGTATGTAATTGGGAAGAGAATGATACACCCATCGAAGAACATAGGCGACATTTTTCTCATTGTCCCTTCATTAGAAATCAACCAACGGGAAGCATCAGCCTGGGTCAGAGTTGCATTTGAGACAAGATGATTCCAATTCAAGAAACGGAGGATCATCATTATCATTATCGTCATCATGGTAAGTAATTTATACTGGTATGTATAATGATAAATGATAAATGATAATAATAAATAAATAAATAAATACTTAATAATAAATAATAATAAGCTCAATTTGTTAGTTGCAGGATACATCCAAAATAATGATGATAGGAATTGGTCAAGATTGGGATTTTTTCCACATTATCGTCCTACACATGAGCGGTTTAAGACGTATGAAGCCAGACTGAAAAGTTTTAAAACTATGTGGAATAGGTGGCCACAAGAACGACGACCGACAATCCATGATTTAGCAGAAACATGTTTCATTTACTGGAGCTTATCAGACATGGTACGATGCTTTTTTTGTGGTATCGGTGTTCACAATTGGGAAGAAAATGGCACACCACGGAAAGTACATGCCCGTTGGTCCCCAACGTGTGAGTTTGATGAACTGAACAAAGGGTTGGATTTTATTAGAGAGGTAAAAATTATTGTATATATATATATATATATATATATATATATATATATATATATATATATATATATATATATATATATATAATATTCAGAAATTTCAGAGTAATTTCAAACACCGCGCCATTGGCGATACTGAGCTTTCAAAGTCGTCGGAGGGAAGAGAGCGCTCCCTGCACATAGCCAGAGGTTGTGGAACTAGGCCTAAGTGATATTAAATGTAATTTGCCGAATTAATAATGATGCGATTCATGAAGTTAAGGGACTATTATTGAATTTGAAATTATTATAGATCGTTTATCAGTCTGAATAATGTCACGGGTGTCCCAAGGAGTTATTAGTAAGGCGGAAAATATGTCACGTAGGCCTAAGCTAGCGCCTTGGAGAGACGCGACGCTGGCTGGTCCTCAGTCACGTGAAAGCGATTGGACCTACAGGACATCCCTGCTCGTCCGTCCACAGAAATAGTCACGTGGTCTCGTCACCTGTGCTGGGCTATTGCAGTATAACAAGTAAGTCTCATTCAATTTCAGACAGGGTTTAGATAGGGCAGTGATAAAGTAAACTAGAGCTAACAGTGAGTTCATTTCAGGGTTTCCGCCAGAACCCACTTGACTGCGAGAGATTGACTGCCGTTTGAGACTGCCGTTGATGATTGAGGGTGGCGATTGTCGCCATTGGACCGATCAGTGTAGGCCTGTCACTGTTTAGCCGGGTATCAAAGGATCTCTTGAGGGAATCTAGCCGTCTGGGCGCCCAGCTGACGACGGGACGATCGTTGGGGTCATCAGCTCTCCTCTACCTCGGCTCACAATACCACATGTTTCAAGCAGCTTAGTGAAACCCTCTTGCTAACGGGAAGCTAAAGCTTCTCTCAACTGTACAAGGTCTGATTGGCTCACTCCCTTCCGCTTTATGGATCTACCGGGGGTAAAGTGAAGCTAGCTGAGTGATACAGGGTCGCACACTGGGACCAAGAGTCAGTGGAGTTTCGAGGTACACTTTCCAAGGTGGAGAAAGGCTGATTTGGGCCTTCAACTACGGGTGCCTGTTGGTTGTGCCTTAAACGACTACGGAGTGCAGGTAGAATCTGTGTGTGTGTTAGGTTAGGGAGCATGGTTCACGGGTATTGGACTCAGTAACGTCTTTATAATAGTGACAATATTTTTGTGTGTAGTCAATACTATTTTTTCAGTTACTAATGTATGCTGTGTGCATTTAAAATTTCTTTATAGTTTCAATCTCAGATATAACCTTTGTTCCCCAGAGTAGTGTTTAAGTTAGGTTAGGAGGTGGGCATATTGGTGTACCATTATTTGATTGTGTTTGTAGTGTTGGAGGGAATATAAGTGTCTAAATTTTACAGTGTGTCTCATTCATCCCAGTCACAGACGCTATCCTTCCACGGGTCACGGATGAAAGTTACTAGTGTGCCCTGAAGAATGCAGTGATGGCTCGGGAAACACTGAGTAACACTGAGTCCGTTTATTATGGATGAGAGAAATACAAGTGGTGACTCGCGTGTGCCATGCACAGCTCACACAGTCAGACTGAGGCTGCCTTGCCATATGGCAGCCTCGGGGCAATGTTGCCACATAACACGTGCAGTGTTGCCACGTGATTATATATATAAATGCTACTCGGCACAGTAGTTTATGTACAGGGTTGCTACTCGGCACAGTAACTTATGTACAGGGTTGCTACTCGGCACAGTAGCTTAGATACATAACCTACATCTCCCTCCCCCCTCACGCTCATAGTCTTTGTCTTGAGGGGACTTCTTAGTCCTAAGTCGCTCCGAGCGTCGAGGTGCACTGTGGGGCGGATCCTCGTGAGGTGTAGGTGACTCGTCCTCGGTCAGGGGGCCAGCAGCAGGGGGTGGGACTGGCCGGAGGAAGCGGCGGTTCCTCCACCAGACACGGCTGCTCGGCATCCTGACCTAGGTGTCCCGCGACCGGCCGACGCCCATCACTATGCCCACCTTGTCCCAACGTGTCGTCGTCGGGTCCTGGACGCGGGCAAGGGCACCAATCTCCAGTGGCTGAAGAGGGTGGGCACGGTCGTCATACCGAGCCTTGGTGTCCTGGGCACGTGAAGCGGCGCGGCGGTCGCAGCTCTCGGCTCTGGTCTGCCACTCCTTCGCAAAGGCCTTGGCGTGTGCAGGAACGCAAGAGCGGAGAGGGTGACCATACAGGATCTGGGCAGGGGAGCGTCCTGTGTGGATGGGAGTATTACATAACTCCAGGAGTCCTTTGTCAAACGCCTCACAGTCTATGTTGCCTGAAGGGGCCACCTTGAGGATGAGGTGCTTGACTGTCTTGACTGCAGCCTCAGCATGGCCGTTTGACTGTGGGTAGTGGGGTGTTGACACGATGTGGCGGACTCCCCAACGCTCCAGGAATCCTGTGAAGTCCCGGCTGGTGAACTGTGGCCCACCATCCGTCCGCAGACGTACGGGGACGCCCAGGTCACGAAAGAGGTGCCGGAAGTGGCGAATGGTGGCCGCGGACGTCGTGTCCGAGCCACAGATTACCACCACAGGCCAGCCAGAGAGTCGGTTGGCGACAACTAGGAAATGTTTCCCAGCTGTGCTGAAGAAATCAGCCGACACGGACTCGAAGGGCCTGGTGGGTTCGTCGTCGCACAAGAGGGGCTCTTGCTGTTGACTGGGCTGCATGATCTGGCACGGCTCACAGGCACGGACCGTATTGACGATATCCGCGTCAATGCCGGGCCAGTACACAGCCTGCCTTGCGCGGCGCTTGGTGGCCTCTGCTCCACGATGGCTGTCGTGTAAGCGGGTCAGAAGGCGACGACGGAGAGCTGCAGGGACGACCACACGGGCACCGTACAGGACGAGGTCCCCATCTGCGTAGAGGTCCTCACGTATCTTCCAATATGGGCGTAGGGCGTTGTGGAGGTCAAAACGGTCGTGAGGGAACCCAGTCCTCACACTCTCCAAGAGTGTAGGAGGGGTCGTCGCGTGCCGCGGTCCGTAGTTCCTCAAGGGCCAGATCGCTGTCGGGTGGCGACACTGAGGCCTGGGTGCTGGCGAGGGACTGTACAGCCTGCAAGGTGACGATGTTGCTGACGGAGAAACCGGCCTCGGTGCTGAGCATCTCGTCTTCAGGTGTAGGGCGGCTGACTGGGGAGGGGGAGAGGGCATCCGGGATGCACAACTCCATACCTGCGCGCCAAGCCGTGGTGAAGACGAAGGCCAAAATCTTCTCCTTCAGGCGCTGGAGGCGGGGATTCTCGATGGCGTCCAGCGAATAGTGGTTAAGAATGGGGTCCAAGGGCCTGTGGTCTGTGATGAGGTCGAAGTGCTGTAGGCCAATCAAGTAGAACTTGCACTTCGATAAGGCCCATACCACTGCCAGCAGCTCCAGCTCGATGGTAGCGTAGCGAGACTCAGCATCGGTGAGGAAGCGAGAGCCACACTGTACGAGCCGGTACTTTCCTCCACCGTGATCCTGGAGAAGGGCGTAACCAACCCCGTACAGGCGCGAGGCGTCTGTCTGGAGGACGGTGGGGAGCGCTGGCTCGAAAGTAGCGAGGATAGGTGGACTTGACAGGGCCTCCTTCACCTTATGAAAGGCGAGGTCGTGGTCAGGGGTCCACGTGAACGTCCTCTTGGGGCTCATCAGGGGGCGGAGAGGCCCGGCAGCGGCGGAGACGTCAAGGGAAAATTCTGCCAGCTGGTTCACCAGGCCCATGAAAGACCTGAGATCCGTAAGGTTGGCAGGTTTCGCAAAGTCCGCTATGGCGCGAACTTTCTCCGGGTCCGCAGCAATGCCATCCCTTGAGAGTCGGTAGCCGCAGAAAGACACTGCAGGTGCGGCCAAGACGAACTTCTCGGCATTCAGAGTGATGCCGTGCGTCCTACACCTGGTCAGTACCTCGTCGATGCGGCGAAGATGCGTCAGGTAGTCCTCATCGTAAAGGAGGACGTCGTCCACTACCTTCACGCAGTTGGTCACGCCTTCAAGTGCCATGTCACCACGGAGACAGAAGGCGTCCCCCGTAGCAGCGAATCCCATAGGGCCTTCTTCAGTGGGATCTGCCAGTAACCACAGAGGGCGTCCATCGTCGAGAAGTGCCGTACCTTCGGATCCACACTCCGTATAGCTGCAAAAGGTGTGGGTGAAGGGTGGGCGGGACGGGACACCTGGCTGTTAAGCTTAGACAAGTCGGTAGTAATCCGCACTCCACCGTTAGTCTTAGCCACAGCGACTAGAGGGTGGCACCAAGGGGATGGGTCGTCACCAACGGGTACGATGACACCCTGGGCCACCATGGAATCCAGTTCCTTCTTGACTGAATCCCTGAAGGCGAGAGGAATCAACCGGGGAGTGTGTATGGCAAACGGCTGTGCATCTTCCCGCAGGTGTATCCTCATAGGCGGACCCGCCATAGCCTTCAGTGGCGCGGTCCGTAGGGCCTCCTTCGTCACCAGCACATCCGAGTACTCCTTCAGGAAGTAGGCCCTTGCGGCTCAAGGAGACGTCTCGCTGTGAAGAGGAAGCAGCCGTGACTTGGGCGGAGGCGGGGAGGGAGTGGACGCAGGTTCTGGGCAGCTCTGTGTGGCAGCGCCAGGCGCGTCGCTCGTCGACTCACGCACCCTGCTGGCGGTGTAACGAGCAGCTGGGATCTGCTCGGAAAAGTCTCTGGGCACCACGCCTAACTCCTTGCAGTGCTCCCACGACAACAAGGGTGTAGCGAGAGTAGGCTGCACGTCGATCAATCCGTGACACGACCTGTCGCTGTAGGTGATCTCTGCTTGAAAGGAGCCCACAGCGTCCGGCATCTGGGAACCATCCGCATTGCAGTACTGCAGCTGCAGCGGTGGTCCCAGGTCGCGTTTGGTGAGGCCCAGTTTCTGGAGGTGCTTCAACCCAATCACCGTAGTATCGGCGCCGGTGTCCGGTATCACCTCGATGTGACCCGACACATCACCGTGTGTGACGGCGACGCGGATAGTAGGGGAAGGGGTAGCCCTGGGGCGTGTGGTCGATTCCACCCTCCTGATGTGACTCCGCTGCTGCTTGGGGCTGCGTGGGCCATCTGGAGGGAGCTACATGCGAACCACCCCGAGGGAAGTGCGCTGCTGTCCTCCTCGTCTCGGGCTTTTGGGCTTGGGTTGGCGGCAGCACTTGTCGTAGTGTCCATAGCGACCGCAGGCCTGACACTTGTGGCCTCGTGCAGGGCACCTGTCTGTGTTAGACCAGTGGCCCTTACAGTCACATCCACGACATAGTGCGTCGGCGGCCGGGCAAGTCTTGGGGCTGTGTTGCTTTCCACAGCTGCCACAGGAAGCACTAGGCGGAGGCGTGGAAGAACTTGTGGCAGCCTTCGCGTTGTTGGCCGCCTTCTTATCCTTCTTGTATTGTGAGATAGCTCTCACAGCAGGTGGGGCCCGTAAGGCAGAGGTGGCGGACTTGGTGGCCTCGTATGACCGACATTCAGTCACTACCACCTGGAGTGTGGAGGAAGCGTCCAGGGGGATGAGTCGCTGCATCAACTCTTCGTGCCTGACACCTGTCAAGATCCCGTGCTTGATCCAGGCTTCCTCACATTCCCGGTTGTGAGCCTTGCAGACGTCGATCTCCTCCGACAAACTCCTCACACGTACAAAAAAGTCGTCAAAGGATTCGTTCTCCGCCTGCTTGCAGCTGGTAAAGGCACGGCGACGCAAAGCCTCGTTGTTCCGACCCTTAACATGCTCCTGTAAAAGGTCGAGCACATCCGTCACTGAAGAGGTAGAGTCGGGAGGCACTTGCAACGTGTGCTCCAAAACTCTCTGGGTCTCCAGCGACAAACACATCCGCAGTTGGATGAGCTGTTTGTTTGGAGGCATGCTGTCAAGGTCCACCATCGTGGAGTAATCTGTCCAACGCCGCCTCCACTCACGAAAAAGCTGAAACGTGACGTCTGGTGAGAGGGCGGGTGGGGGTTGAACAGATGCCTTGGGAGCTGTTTGTTTGGAGGCAAGAGTACCTGGAGGACGCTGGGGTGGTGGAGGAGGGAGGTCATTGGCGCCTTGAAGCGCTCTACCTGCGAGTGAGGGAGGGTGGGTTAGCGCCAGGGTCGCCAATAGTGCATCAAAACGCAACTTTTCCTCCTCTCTTCGTGTCTCCTCCCTCTGAAGTTCCATTTCTCTACGTCGCTCGTCCCGGTCGTCCATCCACCTCAGAATTGTGACAATGTCCATCACTGGAGGTGGAGGATGAGAGTCTGCGCCCGGTGGAGGAGAAGGTGGTGGGGAGTCGTGTCTCCCATCTTGACGTTGTCCCTTCTTACCTCCCATCTTTGTGTGTGCGTGGACTGCACTGTTTAATATATAAAGTGGCGCCTCAACAGCTCGAACCACATATATATGACATAAACAGCGCAGAAATCACGCATATGGTCCAGGTCCACTGTTCTGTCCGTGAGTGAGTGCGTGCGTGCGTGCGTGTGTGTGTCTGAGAGAGCGGAGCGTGGTCCGGCAAGACCGTCAGTGTCCCCCGGATGTCGCACGAGAAGGGTGTGCGCCTGCGTGCTCCGTGGATACCACAAAAAACAGGCCAATGCTCAACTCTCAGCTCTAGACACACACTAATACACTGACACTCGCACTGCCACCGTCACTAAAACGCACTGTGACGGCGCAACACTGCACATCGCGGCGAAACACAGCGCAACACAACACAACACACTATGAGTCGACACGCATCACCGGCAGACGTAACTGTCGGCATTGTTCACACACTTTGTAAGTCCACAGATCCTAGACACTGCGCCATGAAAGTTACTAGTGTGCCCTGAAGAATGCAGTGATGGCTAGAGAAACACTGAGTAACACTGAGTCCGTTTATTATGGATGAGAGAAATACAAGTGGTGACTCGCGTGCGCCAAGCACGGCTCACACAGTCAGACTGAGGCTGCCTTGCCATATGGCAGCCTCGGGGCAATGTTGCCACGTGATTATATATATAAATGCTACTCGGCACAGTAGCTTATGTACAGGGTTGCTACTCGGCACAGTAGCTTATGTACAGGGTTGCTACTCGGCACAGTAGCTTAGATACATAACCTACAACGGACAAGTCATTTTGTTTCGTAGATTTAAGTGTTCTTGTGCTGGTTCGGGATTTTTCTCAAAGGGGCGCTTCCACTGCCATTACCATCTAATAATCTTTAATAAACCCCAAGTCAAGTGAGGAAAATAAAGTCTAGTAAATTCCGACCGGTTACATATATATATATATATATATATATATATATATATATATATATATATATATATATATATATATATATATATAATTTATTTCTTTATTGAATATTAACAGTATTATTATTGTTACGATAATAACAATTAATTTCTTTCTTTTCCTTTTTAAAGGTTCAAGACAAAACTCCTCCTTACCAACAAAGTAATTCTGCAGTTGATCCCAAGATTAATTATCGAGTAAATATATCAGATGATGATATGACCTGTTTAATGAAACAAACAATAATTAAGGCGGCCATCGCCATGGGATTTCCCACAGATAATGTAAGGCGCAGTCTTTATAAAAGACTCGAAAAGAGAGGCGTCCCCTTTGATAATATCGAAGAGTGTATTGAGGCCCTTCCTACTACCAACAGAAAAGGGAGAGCTGCTGGTGGTGTTTCCCCTCCACATCATACCTTTCTTCCTTCCATCTCTTTCTTCCTCCCTTCTATTAATAAGACTCCTCCATTTAAACTTCCTCCTTCCCTTCCTTATCTCCCTCCCCTCTTCCTTCTTCTTCTTCTTCTTCTTCTTCTTTTTCGTCTCTTCCTCTTCCTTTTCCTCCTCTTCCTTTTTCCTTTCCTCCTCCTGTTACTTCTTCTTTTCCTCCTCCTCCTCCTCCTTCTTCTTTTCCTACTCTTCCTCCTTCTCCTCCTGCTCTTCCTTCTTCTCCTCCTCCTCTTTTTTCTCCTCCTCCTCCTCCTCCTCCTCATCCTTATTCTTTTCCTCTTCCTTATTCTTCTCCTTATCCTTATTCTTCTCCTTATTCTTTTCCTCTCCCTCCTCCTTATTCTTCTCCTTATTCTTTTTCTCTCCCTCCTCATTATTCTCCTTATTATTATTATTATTATTCTCCTCCTCTTCCTTCTTCTCCTCCTCCTCCTCTTCCTTCTTCTCCTCCTCGTCCTCTTCCTTCTTCTCCTCCTCCTCCTCCTCCTTCTTCTTCTCCTCCTCGTCCTCTTCCTTCTTCTCCTCCTCTTCCTTTTTCTCCTCCTCCTCTTCCTTTTTCTCCTCCCCCTCCTCTTCCTTCTTCTCCTCCTCGTCCTCTTCCTTCTTCTCCTCCTCCTCCTCTTCCGTTTTCTCCTCCTCCTCCTCCTTCTTCTTCTCCTCCTCCTCTTCCTTCCTCTCCTCTTCCCCCTCATCCTTTTCCTATTTTTCTTTTCCCCCCTCCTCCTCTTCATACCAGATACACTTCCTAATCTCTTAGATTGCGTTATGGAACGAGATAGAGATAGTTTATTATGTAAACATGCCCTGTAAAACATATTATTATTTTATATACTACTACAATTATTATTTCCTAAATGTTACTATAAAATATATTATAGCATCAATAAATAGTGTGGAAAATACTTATTGGTACCTGTCCCAAAGTATCTAATTATGTGTCATAGTATATTACACTGAGCTGAGCTACAGGAAAAGGGTATTTATGAGCACTACAGTACTACTACATTCTCAGTTTAAGCGTTGGTCACTGACAGGCACAAGGCAACCGCTCCTACATCACCCGTTCCGTTGCTGCTTTGTGAAGAGACAAAAATGTCAATAATTGATTATAATAATGCTTGCTTTAAAGTATTTTCTGCAGCTGCTGAAGATGATGAAGAAGAAAATATAGTTCTTGATTGTTCTACTGTTATAGGGACACTAAGTTACTTTATTCACGGCATTTTACAATCATCCCAGGAGGAGAAGAGAATGACAACTATCGGTAATATACTCCACCATGTGCGTAGACTAATACCTCATCGAAAAGGATTACCTTGTGGAATAGGAGTATTAACTGATGTGTCAACTGTATTGAATGATAAAAAAAAATTGTAAAAACGTTTACTGACATTGACAGCATCACCGATTCGACAATGTACTTTTTCCTGGATAAGTTCAATATCTCCGATGCTGATATGACACGCTCCATTCAAAGGGTCAATGAACAAGTAGCATTACAGTCGAGGGGAGTCATTTCCGACTCCTTAATTTTCGTGGATACATCTAAAATAGATGCTGGCATAAATAGTGCAACAAGTTCTGTTCGATGCTGGAAAGTGGGGTTTAGAGAAAGATTACGCTAAAATGGTAAATGGTGGATTTTACATAGCTCAAGACATATTTGCCAATACATGTATGATGTGTTTCAAAGCTACAACCGCAGCAAGCAACACCACCTCCTCCGCCGCTGCCTGGCGGCCCTCGCTCCCGCCGGCGAGCATGGCGATCCACAAGCTGTCCTCCTCTGAGCACCCTCACAAACCAGCTCTCTCTACTCAACGCTTGTAACCATGCTGCCTTCCCAGCACCAAGCTGCATTGTACATCCATTACAACATGTATACAGAGAGCACATTGTGAGTTTCCTTTCTCCATCCCATCCTGAGTGTGAACCCCAACAACACGTACCCCACAAATGGTGACCCCGGAGTGATAGGTCACCACGAGGTCAGGTCTTAAATAGCGGAGATAGGCGTGGCTTAGTAGTTGACCTCCGTCATGTAAGGCGGCGCTGGCTGACCTAGACCACGAGGCATACACTGGGGAATTCGCGGGGTCGGCTACTCAGCGACAAGCGTTTGTAGGGGAGAAATCCACTACAAAAGTACTGAGTCTGCAATAAGTCCATGAGTTGAGCCTAGTAGTTTTGTGAATAATATTTTTTTCCCTTTGATTTCATATTAATAAATTTGTTCTTAGAGTATTATTTACTTTTTTTACTTTTATCCTCTTCGCCACTGATCGGCTTGTTAGCCGCTTGGGCGATCGGTCACGTCTCTTTTCCTTTATATTCTTCACCAAAAGGTCGGCTCGCTAGCCGCCCGGGCGATCGGTCACGTCTCTGTCACGCACTGTTGGCAAATACTGGGCATGCACCGGCTCCTGAATGTACCTGAACCCGCTCCAGTGTTGGTCAAGTCTTCTCTTGAAAGAGCTCACACTCGGTGCCGTCACAACACTCTCTGGTAGATTGTTCCAAGAGTTTACAACCCTCACTCCGAAAAAGTTTGCCCTCACGGTTTTCTGGACTTGCGGCTTCTTCAATCTTGAGCTGTGACCCCTTGTGGGGCGAGCGTCCGCCAGCTCCAAGTAAGGACACTCAACTGAGTAGTGCCCCCTGAGATGCTTATAAACCTCAACTAAGTCCCCCCTTGCCCGTCTGTAGTATAAGCTAGGCAAGTTCAGGCGCTCCAATCTCTCAGGGTAGCTGAGGTGCCGAAGTGCAGGCACCAGTTTGGTGGCCCTCCTTTGAACATTTTCAACCAACTGACAGTCCCTAGCATATCTCGGGGACCAGATGGGGTGACAGTACTCCAGATGGGGAAGCACTTCACTCCTGAAGATCGTCACGAGGGACGGACCGTCTAGATATCTGAACGACCTTCTTATAAGACCCAATAATTTATTTGCCTGATTTACCTTCTTCTCACAATGGCCCGAGAACTTCAGCTCATTATCAACATACACACCTAGGTCCTTCTCACACACAGTCTCAACTAGTACATTTTCTTCATCCCGTTAGGACATATGGTACGCCTCCATACCGTTGGTACGCCCCAGGTGCATCCTCTTACACTTCGTGACATTGAATCTCAGCAGCCATTCCTTCGACCATTCCTGGAGCCCACAGAGGTCCTTCTGCAGCTCTTCACAGTCCGCTTGGTTCTTAATTTCCCGAAATAACTTGGCGTCATCGGCAAACATTTGTATGGAGGAGTGTACAACGTCAGGCATATCATTTATGAAACAAACAAACAACAGCGGGCCCAATACACTACCCTGCAGTGTGAGGGGGCGGGTTCTTTAGCTGCCACCAAGGTGAGGGGGCGCATTCTTGGTCTGTCACCAATGTGAGGGGGCCTGACTCCCTCTCTGTTTCTACACCACCCTCATCTTATTTACTTCTCTTTGTTCTTACTCTACTCAGTTCCGTCACCTATTCTTGGGTAGCATGGGCGAGGGTCTAGGCACGTGAGTATGGTAATTTTGGTATCAGGTCACTTGGATGGAAATAAAGGTAAAATACTGTGGGAGAAATGAATACTCCTAAAATTCTCAAAGAACAAGTTTATTAATAAAATCAAAGGGGAAAATAGATGTTATTAACACATAACTACCAGGCTCAGCTCCTGGGCCTATTGCAAACTCTCTATGTCTTATGTACTGGTTTCCTTGTTTTCCTATTTACTGAACAGCAATTATTCGGACATTACACTCTTACCGTGCACCCAATACCTGGTGTCACCTTACATTATATCGTAGGACCAGCTCCTTGTCTTTCCTCCCAAGACACTAATACTGATACAAACCCCGACATGGGTAAGTATTAACAACACCTACAACCACACTGTGGACCATAATTCCAAGGCCTGTCACAGGGTATAGCACTGGCGCCTCTACAACTGCTGTTGTGGTCGGTTACACTCCGACCCGAGATGGGTAGCCAGACACATGGCGGGTCTGGGGTCTGGCCCAACGAAGCCTTGGGGCACATTAATCCGGCCGCATCGGTGCCATCTTCTCACATATGATCCCGGCTGGACATCTAATACATCCGAGGCCGTTGTTGGATGGTAGAGCGATTCAATAATCACAATGGGATCGGGAGACAAACGGGAGTCAGCGTCAGGGGACCTGGATGGATGAAGGGACGAGCACTTACTAACTGTGACAACAACATCACGTTTCAGGGGACGTTAAAGACGTAAATATGACTTCACTCAGAGCATATCAACTACGTTACTGAAACACTTGCACAATCAACTATTAATTGGGTCAAATCACTTAAAGAAGGGCAAATTACAACACAGAGTGGGTGGCATACCTGGATGGATGAAGGGACGAGCACTTACTAACGGTAGAAATGCTCGCGGGGCCCTCACTCAAAACAGACCAGGGAGTCCACCTACTCCTATTCCGATGAATTAATTTACTGTACACTCTGACCTTGAAATTGAGACTATGAACTCATTTTCATTCTCTATTATTATCTCAACTAACAATGCTCTGACTCAGCTATCGAAAGCACAATTAAATTGATTACAAAGGGTTGGATGGCAACAGGTCCCAACATACAGCGTCTACTCCCAAAGACCAAGACGGGGGAAACATAGAAAACGGGGAACGTTTCCACTGGGGGACTCGGAAAGTTTTGTGGACGTTTGAGCGTAATATGAATCCTTAAGGTTTTCAGGTTAGCCGTCATGACCATTACAAAGCTTCCTCCTTCCCCAAGATTCATATTAGGCGGTAACGTTCGCAAAACATGTGCGGTAATTACACAGATTCTTTAAACAACTGTTGCCTTTCGTCACGGTTTCACACTACATACACTCGAAAAACATATCAGGACTCTTACAGGTATCTGGTACAAAAGCATACAAAATAAAAACAAACAATGGTTACATATATGGGATAAACAGTAGCAAAAAAAATTAATCCATTATCATTGACAACATGGCATAGGGAAACAAAATACAAGAATTAAACATACACAGGAAAATAATGCACCAATAAAGAAAAAACAAAAAATGGGGTTACATACATAACATAAAAAATTTGTTACACAATACGAACTCTGAAGACACCGTTTCTCATATCATAGTTCAAAGAGGAGACTGATCAAATGCTTACTCAACACCACTGAGATTAAACTTAGACTTCTCAAGCTAGGACGTAGATGAACAGACCCCATCAAGTCAAAGGAATGACATGTTGCTCTTAATCTAAAGAGTTGTGTCGCACTCGCGAGAGGCAGCACCATTCAAGGGACTCCGAACGAGCGGGTATTCCCAAGAATTCAAAAATGCTAACGAAACGGTCCTCATGAGAACACCGCCAAACCAAAAACTGTCTGTACTTATGGCATTAGCCATGTAGTAGAATCAGCGCCATTGTCGAGGCCTGACTCCACCTGAAAGTCACGAACATTACTCCTATACACATCCACAATAAGCCTAGCTAGGGCTTTACCAGCAAAACTTGAGAACTCTCAACTGGTATCTTTACTCAACTCGTAACAGATACCCATCAGATGATTGCATAACAGCCAATCCATCTTCCAATCTCTGTCTCTCCTGCACTTGACAATCCCCATCAAAAAAAAAAATCAAAGAAAAAAAAAATCACAAACACCTACACACTCCCAAACATTCCCAACTCACCTGGCAAACAACGTACTCACTTACCAGTTGTATTTCTCAATTGCAGCACATGTATGCAAAACATCACTCTTCACCATGCATGTCAACAATCAATTCCTTCCAGTCAAAGTCTACAGCCCTTTAAAGAAATCTCGGTAACACTGATGCTCGTCTCTCACATAACTAGCAAGAGAGGCATTCCACACTCTTCTTTTCTACACTTCCTTGTCCATCAGGCCATGCACCTGATGAAACAACTGGTGGTGAAACCTGGGTGTCATTCCTGAGAATGAACATGTCTCCACCCTCATACTTCTCAAGTCTACACATCAACTTACTGGACACAGGTTCTGAGCTGACTGCCCTGAATTGTTCTCTTGTGACGGCCATCATGCCTGGAGGTCACAACTACTCACTGTACTACACAACACGGGCACAGTGCACACTTTCAAAAACAAATGGATTACTGCCTAACTGTCCTTCTAATACATGAGAACACTTGAAATCCTGGCTCAAAATTATTGCACAAATTTCTACTCAACTTATTACTCATGACCCGTAGTAATAATACTGAAATGTGAACTTGTACTTTGCTGTCACTTTTCAAGACAAACTTACTGTGCACACTCAAAGGCAATGGTACTTGTTATTGTCAATCTCTGTAGGGTGCAACACTGTATTAACTCTTCCAGAATTACACCGTACTATAACAAATCAAACTTAAAAAAAAGAATCAGACATTTCCATTACCGAGTGTCACATTCACAAAATAAAGTGGTAATACTGTAATATTTTACGAGACTGTCCCCTCAGTACTCAACAAATATTCACTGTCTTTTCAATTGCAATGATTTCAACACTGTTATCACTTCACAATTTACTCTGTGGTACTCACAAATGGGGGGTCCTTACATGTACTTTCACCAATCAATTTTCAAAGATTGCGTTCTTTTACAGATGTCCATATCACCATAGAGTCCTCAACTCATCAAAGCAATTGCTGAAATTATACATGTATTAGATCTCAAATAAACATAAAACACACTTAATGACAATGCCTGTAAGTGTACACTGCTAGAAGCTAATGTTCTATTCACTAAAAATCATACTAATAGAAACAATACAAAAAATACAAAATACTCGGGAATCTAACACAACACAGGTTATACAAATAAATTCACTTGTTAAAACTGACCTCAACTTATAACTAAACACTTCCAATTAAAATTAAAACAACTACACCCATATTATGTCAATTACAAATAACACTAATACATAACATTAATATAATTAAGGCCTTCCAGTATACTCAGAAATCGACACCGTCCACAACACTCGTAACACGGCACATGATCAATGTCCCTCATTGTCTGTAAATAACATAGCATTAACTCGAGTGATCACACAATTGCTATGGTACCAGTGCAGAAAGGCACCCAAAAAAAAATTTACCTTGGCATACAACCAACACTTTTCTGAGATTTCACAAAAGACTGCAAAAAAAAATTAGGTAGCTAACCTCTGTTTTCAGACATTTTCAGACACTTTTCAATACATTTTGCTGTACACTTTACTTTAAAACAGATTTCTAATTTTCTCGAGGCCCATGTTCTAACCTAACTCCAAATAAGGTATTTGCCGTGAACTGTTTTCAACATCTCCGTAACCTCAAAAAAAATTTTGCACAGAATTGCACTATACTGTACACTGGGAAAAATTTCCATTACACGATTATTAGCACTCTGAAATATTCATTAGTTACAGTGACATGGTTAGGTAGATGCACGGAGAAAGGGCTATTACAGCTCACATTTAAACACAGAAATCACCCACAGTATCACATTTATTCCTCCTGACCTTGATATCATATAAATTACATCCCAGCTGCACACCAATGTGAGGGGGCGGGTTCTCTAGCTGCCACCAAGGTGAGGGGGCGCATTCTTGGTCTGTCACCAATGTGAGGGGGCCTGACTCCCTCTCTGTTTCTACACCACCCTCATCTTATTTACTTCTCTTTGTTCTTACTCTACTCAGTTCCGTCACCTATTCTTGGGTAGCATGGGCGAGGGTCTAGGCACGTGAGTATGGTAATTTTGGTATCAGGTCACTTGGATGGAAATAAAGGTAAAATACTGTGGGAGAAATGAATACTCCTAAAATTCTCAAAGAACAAGTTTATTAATAAAATCAAAGGGGAAAATAGATGTTATTAACACATAACTACCAGGCTCAGCTCCTGGGCCTATTGCAAACTCTCTATGTCTTATGTACTGGTTTCCTTGTTTTCCTATTTACTCAACAGCAATTATTCGGACATTACACTCTTACCGTGCACCCAATACCTGGTGTCACCTTACATTATATCGTAGGACCAGCTCCTTGTCTTTCCTCCCAAGACACTAATACTGATACAAACCCTGACATGGGTAAGTATTAACAACACCTACAACCACACTGTGGACCATAATTCCAAGGCCTGTCACAGGGTATAGCACTGGCGCCTCTACAACTGCTGTTGTGGTCGGTTACACTCCGACCCGAGATGGGTAGCCAGACACATGGCGGGTCTGGGGTCTGGCCCAACGAAGCCTTGGGGCACATTAATCAGGCCGCATCGGTGCCATCTTCTCACATATGATCCCGGCTGGACATCTAATACATCCGAGGCCGTTGTTGGATGGTAGAGCGATTCAATAATCACAATGGGATCGGGAGACAAACGGGAGTCAGCGTCAGGGGACCTGGATGGATGAAGGGACGAGCACTTACTAACTGTGACAACAACATCACGTTTCAGGGGACGTTAAAGACGTAAATATGACTTCACTCAGAGCATATCAACTACGTTACTGAAACACTTGCACAATCAACTATTAATTGGGTCAAATCACTTAAAGAAGGGCAAATTACAACACAGAGTGGGTGGCATACCTGGATGGATGAAGGGACGAGCACTTACTAACGGTAGAAATGCTCGCGGGGCCCTCACTCAAAACAGACCAGGGAGTCCACCTACTCCTATTCCGATGAATTAATTTACTGTACACTCTGACCTTGAAATTGAGACTATGAACTCATTTTCATTCTCTATTATTATCTCAACTAACAATGCTCTGACTCAGCTATCGAAAGCACAACTAAATTGATTACAAAGGGTTGGATGGCAACAGGTCCCAACATACAGCGTCTACTCCCAAAGACCAAGACGGGGGAAACATAGAAAACGGGGAACGTTTCCACTGGGGGATTCGGAAGGTTTTGTGGACGTTTGAGCGTAATATGAATCCTTAAGGTTTTCAGGTTAGCCGTCATGACCATTACAGCAGTACCCCACTTGTTACAGGTACAGATGACGATTTCGTGCCATTAATCACCACACATTGATTGCGGTCATGTAGAAAGTCTTCTATCCACGCTAGGACATTTCCCCGAATTCCGTACCCTTCCAGTTTGATTTTCAGCCTTTCGTGGGGTACACTGTCGAAAGCCTTGGCAAAATCTAGGTAAATATTGTCGATATTACCACCCTGTTCTAGAATATGGGTCCAAATGTCCAATACCTTGAGCAATTGTGTCAAGCAAGAGCGCCCCGGCATAAAACCGTGTTGGCAATCTTTTACAAGGTTGTTTCGTAGTAGATGTTCCATGGCTGCATCTCTGATAATACTCTCAAGTATTTTATCTTTATTTCCGTCCAAGTGACTTGATACCAGAATTACCATTCCCATGTGCCAAGACCCTCGTCCATGCTACCAAAAGAATATGTGACGGAACTGAGTTAGAGTAAGAAAAGAACAAGAGAAGCAAGATAAGGGTGCTGTAGGTGTTGGAAAACACGCGCCCTTACATTGGTGGGTTAGCCCAGCTCGCATTCAAATGTAAAATTTGACTATTAAAGTTTTCAACCTTTCAATCTCTCCAAAGGAACTTGAATGTTTCATCTGCCCAAACAAATAATAATCTGTTCTCTCATAATTTCAAATCTCCAGGAAATGAAATAGTCTACAAGACAATAGGAATTTGAAAGAGAAAACGAAGGACCCAGGCGTTCAGAATTAATGAGAAAACTGATGTTTTAGATGGGAGACTATACCAAGAAGGCACAGTTAATTATAATTATATTTTATGGGCTGTGGAGCGTAATATACGTTAACTAACTTACATGACCATGGTCATGACAATATAATGATAAGGTGTAAGGGCGGGGGCAACACGCAAGCTGCCACCATTGTAAGGGCAGAGCACACTACTACTGAACCACCGAGGCCACCCTTATTTTACTTCTCTGTCTTAGATCCTTCAATTGTTCTGTCTACATATTTCAGTTTATGGTTACTACATAACCTTAGTTCTTTGGTAGCATGGCGAGGGTCAGGCACATTGGTACTGTAATTCTGGTATCAAGGTCACTTGGGCAGAATAAAGGTAAATACCGAGGTGAAATGAATACCCCTAATACTCTAAGAAAATGTTTATTAATATGAAATCAAAGTAGGGAAAAAGATGGCATTAACATACAACTCCAAGGTGCAACTCCTCATGTGAGGGCGCGGGTTCCCTCTTTATGTGTACACCATCCTCATCTTACTTACTTCTCTTAGTCTTACTCTTACTCAGTTCCGTCACCTATTCTTTTGGTAGCATGGACATTCTTTTGGTAGCATGGTCGAGGGTCTAGGCACGTGGGTATGGTAATTCTGGTATCAAGTCACTTGGATGGAAATAAAGGTAAAATACTGTGGGAGAAAGGAATACACCTAAAGTACTCTAAAAACAAGTTTATTAATATGCAATCAATGGGGAAAGATATTGTATTAATCATATAACTACCAGGCTCAACTCCTGGGCTTATTGCAGACTCAGTTCCTACATTCTTACTCAACATACTCGTTAATAATTAAACTAGCATATACAGGGGTCCATTACCCAACATGGGATAACTATTTCCATCTAATTATCCCTAACATACATGTCACAACCCTCTCTGTGGACATACACTTCCAAGGAGCAACCCAGGGTAGAACAGTAGGGCTCACGACTGTTGTTATTGTGGGGTAGCCAGACACATGGCGGGTCTGGGGTCTGGCCCAACGAAGCCGTGGGGCACATTAATCAGGCGGCATCAGTGCCATCGTTTCGTATATGATCCCTGTTGGTCACCTACTACATCCAAGGCCGTTGTTGAATGGTTGCAAGAATCACAATGGGATCTGGAGAAACATTGGAGCTGCGTCAAGGAGCTGGGAAACATGACAACACAAACAAACTCTCTTGTCAAGACGACAGACGTATTTACGTTATATTACTTCTACACTGGGTGAATGACAATTCAACTGTTAAATCATGAACACTGGTGAACACTGATATTCACTACAATTCACTGAATTAACTGAATGGCTACACAAAACATACCTGGAGAAACATTGGAGCAGCGTCAAGGAGCATTCTCCCTGGTTCATCTTGGGGTATATACACCCCTGAGTTGCCAGTGACTGCTACTCACGCAATGACAATAATTACAAACAAACTAACTGTTACTCATTCAAAGATGACCCTCAGTTGACAAAGGTCTGGCGAATTACTTGAGTTGATTTACCCAGACTAATTCAAGAGTGAGCTTCCCAGGAGAAAGTGGAATAACAAGGCATTGACACCTGTCTTCACAAAGGCGGGACTCTGGGAGGGAACACAAGTGTAGCATGTATGGGGAAAAAACACCTCTTCTCAGGGGTCGCTAACTCACTCATGTTTTGCGGGGGTGGAGTTTAATAAGAATCATTAGTTAAATAGATCAGCAGTCAACGTGACCATGACAAAGCTCTCCCGTTTCCAGAGATTCTTATTTAGCGTTAACGTTCGCTAAACATGTACAGTAATTACACAGATTCCATAAACAACTGTTACCTTTCGTCACGGTTTCACACTACACACACTCGTAAAACACATCAGGACTATTACAGGTATCTGGTACAAAAGCATACAAAATAAAAATAAACAGTGGTTACATACATAGGATAAACAGTAGCAAAAAAACAATCTATTATCATAGACAACATGGCATAGGGAAACAAAATACAAGTAATTAAACATACATAGGAAAATAATGCAATAATAAAGAAAAAACAAAAATGGGGGTACATACAAAGCATAAAAAATTTGTTACACAATACAAACTCTGAAGATACAGTTTCTCATATCACAGTTCAAAGAGGAGACTGATCAAATGCTTACTCGACACCACTGAGATTTAACTTAGACTTCTCAAGCTAGGACATAGATGAACAGACCCCATCAAGTCGAAGGAATGACATGCTTGGCTTTAAACTAAAGAGCCATGTCCTACTCGCAAAAGGCAGCAACCTTCGAAGGATCCCGAACGAGCGGAGATTCCTAAGAATACATGCACCTCCTAACGGTCCTTCTGGGAGTACAGCCAAACCTAAAACTATCTGTACTTATGGCATTAGCCATGTAGTGAAATTAGCGCCATGTCAAGGCCTGACTCCACCTAAAAGTCACGAACATTACTCCTATACACATCCACAATAAGCTTAGCTAGGACTTTACCGGCAAAACTTGAGAACTCTCAACTGGTATCTTTACTCAACTAGTAACAAATACCCATCAGATGATTGCATAACTGCCAATCCATCTTCCAATCTCTGTGTCTACTGCACTTGACAATCCCCATCTAAAAAAAAATCAAAGAAAAAAAATCACAAACACCTACACACTCTCAAACATTCCACAACTCACATGGCAAACAACGTACTCACTTACCAGTTGTACTTCTCAATTGCAACACAAGTATGCAAAACATCACTCTTCACCATGCACGTCAACAATCAATGCATTCCAGTCAAACTCTACAACCCTCTAAAGAAATCTCGGTAACACTGATGCTCGTCTCTCACATAACTCGCAAGAGAAGCATTCCACACACTTCTTTGTCCATCAGGCCATGCACCTGATGAAGCAACTGGGGGTGAAACCCGGGTGTCATTCCTGAGAATGAACATGTCTCCACCCTCATATTTCTCAAGTCTACACATCGACTTACTGGATACAGGTTCTGAGCTGACTGCCCTGAATTGTTCTCTGGTGACGGCCATCATACCTGGAGGTCACAACTACTGTACTACACAACATGGGCACAGTGCACACTTCAAACACAAATGGATTATTGCCTAACTGTCCTAATACATGAAAACACTTGAAATACTGGCTCAAAATTATAGCACAAATTACTACTCAACTTATTACTCATTACCCGTAGTCATATTACTGAAATGTGAACTTGTACTTTACTGCTTCACTGATGAATACACGGGAAAACATCACTGTACTCGGTTGTCACTTTTCAAGACAAACTTACTGTGCACACTCAAAGGCAATTGTACTTGTTATTGTCAATCTCTGTAGGGTGCAACACTGTATTAACTCTTCCGGAATTACACTGTACTCTAACAAATCAAACTTAAAAAAGAATCAGAGACATTTCCATTACCGAGTGTCACTCTCACAAAAATAAAGTGGTAATACTTTACGAGACTGTCCCCTCAGTACTCAACAAATATTCCCTGTCTTTTCAATTTCAATGATTTCAACACTGTTATCACTTCACAATGTACTCTGTTGTACTCACAAATGGGGGGGTCCTTACATGTACTTCCACCAATCAATTTTCAAAGATTGCATTCTTTTACAGATGTCCATATCACCATAGAGTCCTCAACTCATCAAAGTAATTGCTGAAATTATACATGTATTAGATCTCAAATAAACATAAAACACACTTAATGACAATGCCTGTAAGTCTACACTGCTAAAACTAATGCTCTATGCACTAAAAATCATACTAGTAGAAACAATACAAAAAATACAATATACTCGGGAATCTAACACCACCCATGTTATACAAATAAATTCACTTGTTAAAACTGACATCAACTTATAACTAAAACACTTCCAATTGAAATTAAAACAACTACCACCATAATATGTCAATTACAAATAACACTCAGTTACATAACCTTAATACAATTACGGCCTTCCGGTACACTCAGAAATCAACACTGTCCACAACACTCTTAACACGGCACATGTTCAATGTCCCTCATTGTCTGTAAATAACAAAGTATTAACTCGAGTGATCACAACAATTGCTATGGTACCAGTGCAGAAAGGCACCAAAAAAAAAATTACCTTGGCATACAACCAACACTTTTCTGAGATTTTCACAAAAGATTGCAAAAAAAATTAGGTAGCTGACCTCTGTTTTTCAGACACTTTTCAATATAGTACTTGAACATTATAAGTATTCACATTTTACTGTACACTTTACTTTAAAACAGATTTCTAATTTTCTCGAGGCCAATGTTCTAACCTAATTCCAAGTAAAGTATTTGCCGTGAACTGTTTTCAACATCTCCGTAACCTTAAAAAAAATTGCACAGAATTACAACTATACTGTACACTGGAAAAAATTACATTACAAGATTATTAGCACTCTGAAATATTCATTAGTTACAGTGACATGATTAGATATCTGCACGGAGAAATGGTTATTACATATGCACCCTTAAACACAGAAATTACCCACAGTATCACATTTATTCCTCCTGACCTTGATACCATATAAATTACATCCCAGCTGCTCACCAATGTGAGGGTGCGGGTTCCTTCTATATATCTACACCACCCTCATCTTACTTACTTCTCTTAGTCTTACTCTCACTCAGTTCCGTCACCTATTCTTTTGGTAGCATGGACATTCTTTTGGTAGCATGGTCGAGGGTCTAGGCACGTGGGTATGGTAATTCTGGTATCAAGTCACTTGGATGGAAATAAAGGTAAAATACTGTGGGAGAAAGGAATACACCTAAAGTACTCTAAAAACAAGTTTATTAATATGCAATCAATGGGGAAAGATATTGTATTAATCATATAACTACCAGGCTCAACTCCTGGGCTTATTGCAGACTCAGTTCCTACATTCTTACTCAACATACTCGTTAATAATTAAACTAGCATATACAGGGGTCCATTACCCAACATGGGATAACTATTTCCATCTAATTATCCCTAACATACATGTCACAACCCTCTCTGTGGACATACACTTCCAAGGAGCAACCCAGGGTAGAACAGTAGGGCTCACGACTGTTGTTATTGTGGGGTAGCCAGACACATGGCGGGTCTGGGGTCTGGCCCAACGAAGCCGTGGGGCACATTAATCAGGCCGCATCAGTGCCATCGTTTCGTATATGATCCCTGTTGGTCATCTACTACATCCGAGGCCGTTGTTGAATGGTTGCAAGAATCACAATGGGATCTGGAGAAACATTGGAGCAGCGTCAAGGAGCTGGGAAACATGACAACACAAACAAACTCTCTTGTCTAGACGACAGACGTATTTACGTTATATTACTTCTACACTGGGTGAATGACAATTCAACTGTTAAATCATGAACACTGGTGAACACTGATATTCACTACAATTGACTGAATTAACTGAATGGCTACACAATACATACCTGGAGAAACATTGGAGCAGCATCAAGGAGCATTCTCCCTGGCTCATCTTGGGGTATATATACCCCTGAGTTGCCAGTGATCGCTACTCACGCAATGACAATAATTACAAACAAACTAACTGTTACTCATTCAAAGATGACCGTCAGTTGACAAAGGTCTGGCGAATTACTTGAGTTGATTTACCCAGACTAATTCAAGATTGAGCTTCCCAGGAGAAAGTGGAATAACAAGGCATTGACACCTGTCTTCACAAAGGCGGGACTCTGGGAGGGACACAAGTGTAGCGTCTATGGGGAAAAAACACCTCTTCTCAGGGGGTCGCTAACTCACTCATGTTTTGCTGGCGTGGAGTTTAATAAGGATCATTAGTTAAATAGATCAGCAGTCAACATGACCATGACACTCGGCTTAACTGCAATTTACTTAGATATTGTACTCTTATTTCTCACAAACTTACTCTTGTTACATTACATTACATACAGCTCCAAGGATCAACCCTTGGCTTCTCTTAACTGCCAATCCAAGTGGACACTTTTACTTCTCACACATTACTGGTGGTACATGACATTACCTTACATTACAAGACAAACTTGCATCTGATACTTTACTAGACTGTTGTTAGTACATATGAGATGCACCCACAACACACAACACGTTATAACTGAGACCAACAAGTTACACATGGGTTCACTACCCAACATGGGATAATTAGATTCCAGAATTATCCCCAAACATATACAACAAACACTGGACCATATAACTTCCAGGAGTGTCCCAGGATAGGACACTGGTGTCCCACAACTGGCGACCGTTGTTGTGGTCGGTTTTAGGGTCAATTGCAAGATCAGCCGTGGTGTATACCATGCTGTAGTAGGGTGTGTCATACGGAGGCGAATTTTTTTTTTGGAGTTTGAAAAATCGGCCCATGGTATTAATGATGTAGTGCTATGTGCAGAATCATGTGATATCTTCAGATTTGAAAAGTTTTCAATTTTTGCGAGGTAAGTTTTAACTTGAAATCTTATGAAAATTCAGTATTCCCACCCTTTTACCAACACCACTAAATAGCTTATTTAAAGTAAAGTAAATGTATCAGGTTAATTTATTAGGATGAAAATGATCCAGAATAGTGAAACGAATGATCTTGACACATTTATTAAATTTAATATTCCTTTAGAAAACAAAATCATCAAATACAAAAACCGGTTTTACTACTACGACCCGGTGTTGCTGCACACCATAGAGAACATGTCTTTCTTGCTTATTTTTCTACTCATGACCTCCCTGTTGACCACCTGAGCTCGGATGTAGCCTTCCCTCCTCTCCTGGCTGTACACGTGACTGCTGGCCTTGCTCACTTGCTGTACACAACGCTCTATACTCTGGGTGTGCGAGGGCCAGGCAGGGACATGCATGGGGTTGTCCAGGAAAGCTCTGACTTGAACATTGGTGAGGCTGCAGGTAAGAGGGGGCTCACTGCCAGCCTGGATGTTATCCAGATCTATGAGATCAGTGAGGGTCTTGGCACCTAGATTGACTTCAGGAGTCTTCCTGACCCCGAAGGAATCGTCACCAACTGATTCGTCATGCCCAGATCCTCTCATAAGTCTCATATCCAAGATCTTTTTGACTGCCACTTTTCTCTCGTCCTCATTCTTACTGCAGAGCATTGTCTGCAGAACTGCCTCGGGATGAGCATACCAGGAAGATCTCCTCACAGTCTGCTCCACAATCTGAACAACCTTCCTTGGCTGACTCCTCAGGAGCTCAAGCTGGAAGAGAACATGCCTCGGACCTTCGGAGAACGATGACTTGACCTTGGTGTTGAACCAATTTGGCAAGTAGACACTCACGATGAATTGGACAATAAGTCTCAGGTTGTGAAGCTGGTTCCCTTTCTCTGTGCTTTGACAAATGCCAGTTCGATCACAGGAATCTTCAGTTCACGCTTGCAAATACAGGAGATGTGGGCCCTGGATTTACAGTCACGATCGCATCCAAACTCAGGACAGAGAACAATTGGGCACTTGCAAATAATTATGTCAAATAACTGGTCCAGTTGCTTGGCAAAGCTGTCCTTAACTGCAAGTTTTCCTCTCCCAAGAGAGATATCTCTTGCCTTTTCCCAACTGGCTAGCAGTCTCTCATTAATCTTCTTCTGACTTGTTATGACTGGAGGTTTGAACTGAGCGTTAGCCAGAGTGTACTGTGCCAAGACAGCTTTGGTCATATCACTGGCAATGTCTTTGTTTGTGTAAGTTCTTTGGTTCTTTTCACTGATTTGCCTGATTAAAACACCGTATCTCAAAGCATCTCTCAATGTAGGCAACTCTGACTTCAGGAGCTCTCTCCCAGACCCAAGATAGTGACTGAGATGGCTGGATTTTTGGTTCCTCGTCCTGACACAAGTAGCCATCGCAAATATTTTCAACTTATAAATGCATCAGAATCTGAATCAGAAAAAAATATTGTTAGTTGGGTTGTTAAAGAATGAAGTCAGAAAGCAATGTTCACTATTTAATTGTAATGCACTAATGCAGCTGTACGTTAGATTTTCGATAAATTTCACGCTAAAATTTACCTCGCAAAAGGTTGCAAAATATTGAAACTGAAATTATTTTCTGTTTATATACACTAAAATCTACCAAAAAAGTGATGGGCCATTAGTTTTAGCTGAACTTCCCTCCTATGACACACACTAATGCTGTAGTACTCCCATGGCTGTTATGCAAGAATCGTTTTTGGCTAAAAAAAAAAACAATATGTACGATTCTTTATTGAAACATGTTGAAATTTTGTGGTTCACGTACCTCCCCGCCCGATGATCACTACGAGGGAACTATTTTTGAAACCAAAAGAAAGAAATTGATTTGGATGCACTTAAAATGTATGACTCTGCAAAGGAATAATATTTTTTATACGATATGCTCCATATAAAACAGCACATGCAGAATTATATTGTTCTTTTTAAAAGCGGTCCATGTTTGTGTACGAAAAATGCCGCCAGCCTCTACTTGTCTCATCGCCGTTTATATCCTCCAAATTCGCCTAACCATCATAAAAGGTAAGCCTTTAAGATAACTAATACAACTAATTTATGTGTAGAAATGTATTGAAATCAAACTAAACTAAAAAAAGTCGTAAATGGTTTATTTGAAGAGTGGTTGAGAACAGCTTCCTCAGGGATGGTGAATGACGTCCTTTATCAGAAATAATATCGACCCAATTTTCGTAATGAGGGCAATTAATAACAGTCCAGCACTAGCAAAATAATTTATTTCCTGAGTATAATTACTTATTAGCCTAGATTTCATATTTTAGTAAGTCCAAATATGCCAGGTAACTAGTGCTAGGTACTTCCCAGGCATGTTTCATTTGTGTATCAGTTTAACCACAATTTGCTACTTATAAGATAAATTCAGAGACCTAAATTCATGTTTTATTTTTTTATTCCCTTAGTGACTCAATGTATTACAAGAAAGAACTACTTTACGACTTGTTTGGGCCAACAGTTGGAGTGGTGATATTAATTAACTTTGCCATTGACAGTATGTCCATGATTTCAACAAAAATAAGTCCTTCTAAAGTAAATGGAATTGATGATACTATTATCTTTTGGCCATCCAGCAAATTTTATGATTTTAAGTTGACCGATTTTTACCAGTTAAGTTAGGTTACGTTAGATTAGTTAAGTTAGGTTAGGTTAGGTTTGGTGACATTGAAATTAAGTTTTTTCAAATGCCAAGTAGGTGGATGACCTAAACATTCATTTTGCCAAATTGATTATGAGTAGATCAAAAACATTAGTCTTGTTTTTTTACAAATTCAGACTCCGTAAAGTTCAAATGACAATCACTTCATGATAGATGTTTCACCCTATACACTAAAGCTACTTTATGTAATAGGAAAATATTAGCACCAAATTGTATTGTTTAATACCAAACGAAGTCATTGATGATAATATTTAATAACAATATTTCAGGTATTACGACCTGGTTGTCGGGACGGAACACCGTCGTAAGTCGAGGAGTGACTGTAATACATTTTCATCTTTAAACTCCTTGTATCTTACCTAACTCACCTTGATGCTCCACTCAATTATGGCTAGATGTAATAATTGTAGAAAGTAATCACAGGTATGACTCCCTTTACCGTTAATTGTTTTTATATTACAATTCTTGGATATTCAAAGGTAATGAAATTATGAATCTTCAACAAATGTGATATAAGTACATTTTAATGATGACAACAGAAATATGTCAGACTTGACTAATTAACTGTAACCAGAAATTAACCTAAGTGAGTTTGTCCTTAATCCAACCTAACATGTCTTCATTTCCATAATAGTTGAGTATATGCCTTGTAAACAAATGTCTGCACACTAACTATATGTAATATGTAATATTTTTTTCCAAATAAAAGACCATTTAAGCAGCAGACTTTTCTCCGACTTGTGGTTTAGTCCATGTCTTAACATATGGTATACATCTTTACTCCTTACATTGGAAAAGTGTTCATGTCTTGTTTTTTTGAACGGGTATTTATTGCATTACTATAATCAGGTGGAGAAAAGGAGGAAACATTATCTCAAGTTTTCATATCTTGTAGATAACTGGCCTTGTATAATATGAAAGTAAAAATTTTGGTATAAGATTGTATGTATATTATGTATGCTGGATTATATATCATGTATGTATATTATGTATGTGCTCCATTTATGTATTATTTATTCAGCCTAGCTAGCAGCGTGTGGCAATGTTATTACCATATCCCACATGCCTAATTAATGTGCCTGGCGACGTATGGAAGCTGCTAATGTATCACTTGCCATACGTCGCCTATAGCAGTTGACTAAGGAGCTTAGCCGGGGAGAGTGCTGCTCCCCTTTGTGTACAAACTCTTATCCAGTAAACCGAACCTACAAAACTATACAGGTGTTTGTGTTCTCTCCTGTATATAGAACTTATTATTCAGAACCTAACATGGCGCAGTGATCCGATCTTATTGGATAATTACGAGTGATAGTGCAAAGTCTGTGGAAAGCCGGATGGACTCCTCCTCGCCTTGGGTCAACTCCCGCGCCACCTCTCCTCGAAGAATTTCAGCAACTTTGAGCAGTGTCAGTGACAGTGATTTTCTGTGAAGTGTTTAGTGCATTGTGTGTTTCGTGCCATTCATGTGTGACCTTGTTCTAAAGGATTCCCAAGGTATACGGCACGTTCTGGGCATTTGTAAGGAGTAGAGTTCAGTGCACCCGTCTCTGACCGCGTCCTGAGGGGAACTGGACTGACTGGGAGTCGCCGCGCCTCTCCCTCCACCCCCTCACAGCGTCGTCTCCACACCCCTTCACAGCTCGAGGAGACCGCTCTCACTGCCCTCGCGCACACATACACGTACTAACACTCGCTGATCGCGCGGCTTCTTTATATATATTTTATATATATAACCTACTTATCTGTGTATTTAATTAATTTTTTGTCTGAAACCTTGTTGATACGACGGGCTGACCGGTCAACACTGATTTAAGACATAGTACACAGATGAAGTAGTTATGTCTCATGCCTTACGTAGCCGTGGACCCAGCGTCTGGATGAGTCAGGCGGGTGATAGCCCCGCAGAGATGGATGACCAGGCCGGCCACGACGCTCCAGCCCCCACATCGCGCAGTCCCTCACCTCAATATTCAGCGTTGTCTCCAGAGATAATTGCTTTACTGAAGCTTATGAGAGATGAGAAACGCGAGGATGAAGCCCACAGACGTTTGGCGGATGAGCACAGAAGGCAAGCAGAGGCAGAACGAGACAACCAACGGAGATTGGAAGACAGTGAACGGTTTGAAGCCTTGATATCTCGCCTCACTGTTAACCAAGCCCCTGGCTCTAACACTGCCTCGGTACTGACTGGTTCAGATACCTCATCCATGCTTCCTTCACACCCCCCAGCCCCACCTAAAGCAGCAGCTCAAACACCGCCCATCTTGAAGCCTGATGTGAATTTCCAGACTTTTCGTGAATGGCGGCGACGGTGGACTGATTATTCTACAATGGTGGATCCCCAGAGTTTGTTACAGCCTAAACAACTCATCCAGCTGCGTATGTGCCTGTCCTTGGAAATTCAGCGTGTCTTGGAACATACGTTGCAGGTACCCCCAACCTCTTCGCTGTCTGTAGAGGAGGTACTGGACGTTCTACAACGGCACATCAAAGGACAGCAGAATGAAGCTCCGCGCAGGAGGGAATTGTTTAGCTGCAGACAGATGGAGGGTGAGTCTTTTGATGCCTTTTACGTACGTCTTAAGAGAGCCTCGGAAGAGGTAGATATATGTCCAGGCCACCACCAGCAGTGCGAGGAGACCCAGTTGAAGCAGGTGATCCTGATGGGTGTTAAGGACGAGGAACTCGTCCAACGCCTCACCTCCCTCGACTCTTCCTCTTCTCTTAAGGATGTGTTGACGATATGTCGCTCCTATGAGGCTGCCAGGTGTGCCACCTCTGCCATCCGTGCTCCCCCTACAGCTGTACGCGCTGTGTCCCGGTACAAGAAGGACAAGAAGTCTGTTCCTACGCCTTCGCCCACCACGTCCACGCCCGGTTTATTTTGCAACAACTGTGGTAAGCAGCACGGAACACAGGTGTGTCCAGCTGCTCAGTCTACCTGCAACAGTTGTGACCGTAAGGGCCACTTGTCACTCACAGTACGGTGCCCAGCCAAACGCGTCCAGTGCAATGTGTGTGGTCGTCTGGGCCACTATGACAAGTGTTGCCCTTCCAACATACCCAAGGGACCGCGTCGGCGGAAGCTTCAGCCCCCCTCCACCAGAGAGGGCCGCCCACAGTCTTCCAATCAGAGGTACGACGACTCTTGACAACGCTCGAGCCACATTAGGAATGTGTGCTCCCCCCAGCGTCCCAGGACCAAAGTCCCCCAGTACATCAGTGTCATTGTGACCTACCGCAGTGCTTCATCCCGTCTTCAGATGTTGCCCGACACCGGCGCTGATGCTACAGTCATCGGTCCCCAGCATTTGCAATGCTTGGGGCTCTCTCCAAGTGATCTAGGACCGCCCCCCAAGGATCTCCGCTTTATGGCAGATGGTTCACAGATGACCCCGGCCCTGGGTTCACTCCAAGCACAAGTCACCTTTGGCAACAGGTCGTGTCAAGCCTGGATTGATGTGCATAACGGTGTCCAGACTCCTTTGCTGTCCTACAGACATTGTCAGGAGTTGGCCATCATCTCCCAGGACTTCCCCAAACCTATTCTTGAGGTAAAACACGCCAACAGGGTGCAAAAAGGGAGCAGCAACGACCCTGCTGCCGCCCTACCCCTGCCTCTTGCCAGTGACACCTCTCCTTCGGATGCTCGGAAGTACTTCCTGAAGGAATTCAGCGACGTTCTGGTGACCAAGTCCGCTCTGGAATCCAAGCCTCTCAAGAAAATGGCAGGTCCTCCCATGAGGATCCACCTGAGGGACGACGCGAAGCCATTCGCTATTTACACCCCTCGACTGGTTCCCCTGGCCTTCCGCGAGGCGGTCAAAAACGAGCTGGACTCCATGGTCGCCCAAGAAATTATTGTACCAACCGGCGATGACCCGTCTCCATGGTGTCACCCGATGGTTGTCGTCGCAAAACCTAAAGGTGGTGTTCGGATCACCACTGACCTTTCCAAGCTCAACAACCAGGTGTCTCGTCCTGCGCACCCTTCTCCCACGCCCTTTGCAGCTATACGCAGTGTGAACCCGAAGGCGCGCTTCTTCACGACGATGGACGCCCTGTGTGGATACTGGCAGATAGAGCTTGCCGAAGAAGACCGACCACTCACAACTTTCATCACCCCGCATGGACGTTACAGTTATTGCCGTGGCCCCATGGGATTCGCCGCTACAGGAGACGCTTTCTGTCTTCGAGGTGATATGGCTCTACAAGGTCTGGCAAACTGCGTGAAAGTGGTCGACGACATACTCGTGTACGATGAGGATTACATGGATCACCTCTGCCGTATCTACGAGGTACTCAACAGGTGCCGGAAGCACGGCATTACCCTAAATGCCGACAAGTTTGTTCTGGCCAGCTCTTCAGTTGACTTTTGTGGGTACACCCTCTCAGGGAACGGTATCGCAGCTGACCCGGAAAAGGTCCGCGCCATTACGGATTTTCCCACCCCTGCTAACCTGACCGACTTGAGGTCCTTCATCGGTCTCGTCAACCAGTTAGCAGAGTTTTCGTCGGACATCTCCGCAGCTGCTCAACCACTTCGCCCCCTAATGAGCCCCAAGAGGACATTCCTGTGGACCCCCGACCACGACAAGGCCTTCCAGCAAGTGAAACAGGCCCTGTCTCGTCCACCTGTCCTCGCCACGTTTGACCCAGCCTTGCCGACAGTTCTGCAGACAGATGCCTCACGCTTGTATGGCGTGGGATACGCCCTACTGCAGGATAATGGTGGAAGGCAGTTCCGGCTCGTCCAGTGTGGCTCGCGTTTCCTCTCTGACACTGAGACGCGCTACGCCACTATTGAGTTGGAGCTGTTGGCCGTGGCTTGGGCGATGTCCAAGTGCAGGTTTTACCTCATAGGCCTGCAATACTTTCACCTAGTGACCGACCATCGCCCGCTTGTCCCGATCCTCAACCACTACACGCTAGACGCCGTTGAGAACCCTCGCCTCCAGCGTCTGAAAGAGAAGCTCTCGGCGTACATCTTCACTGCAGTGTGGCGTGCTGGTAAGGAGCTCTGCATCCCTGATGCCTTATCCCGCTCTCCTGTCAGCCGCCCTACTCCAGAAGACCATGTACTCGACGCCGACCTCGCTCTTTCCGTCAGGACTGTGGTCACTCTCCATGCCGTCCAATCCCTTCGTTCGGACCTGTCACCAGATGACGACAAGGCAATGGAGGACCTTCGAACAGCGGCCCGAGATGACCCTTCCTATGTCCGACTCGTCGAGTGTGTGAGGAATGGATTTCCTAGTAACCGCTACGATCTTCACAACACCCTGCTCCCGTATTGGAAACTCCGCGATGAACTCTACTGCGACGGAGACCTTGTTCTGTACGGAGCACGTGTAGTTGTCCCTGCTGCATCACATCCCCACGCCTTGGCCCGCCTTCACGACAGTCACCGTGGAGCTGAGGCCACCAAACGACGTGCACGACAGACTGTGTTCTGGCCCGGCATCAACTCCGACATCTCCAATGTTGTCCGTGCGTGTGAGCCCTGCCAAGTATTACAACCCAGCCAGCAGCAGGAACCCTTCATGAGTGACGACAACCCCACCCGCCCCTTTGAGTCTGTGTCGGCCGACTTTTTCTGTGTGTCAGGAAAGTCCTTCCTCGTTATCGTCGACCGTCTCTCCGGTTGGCCGGTTGTCATCAAGTGCGGTAATGACACGACGTCTGCCGCCACCATCAGCAAGTTCCGCCACTACTTCCGTGACGTGGGCGTTCCTGTACACCTGCGAACCGACGGAGTGCCTCAGTTCACAAGCCGGGACTTTGCTGTGTTCCTTGACCGATGGGGAGTCCGGCATGTGTTGTCATCGCCCCATTACCCGCAGTCCAACGGCCACGCTGAGGCTGCTGTCAAATCCCTGAAGCACCTCATCCTTAAGGTGGCCCCTTCTGGGAACATTGACTGCGAGGCCTTCGACAGGGGTCTTCTTGAACTCCGCAACACACCTAACTACACCGGACGCTCCCCTGCCCAGGTTTTGTATGGACGCCCCCTTCGTTCTTGTGTCCCTGCTCACCCTCAATCCTTCTCCAAGGAGTGGCAGGCCAAGACAGAGGATTGTGATCGCCGAGCCGCCGAACGTGTTCAGGACGTCGTCGCCCGCTACAATGACCACGCCCGTTCTCTCCCCAGGTTGAGTGTCGGCACCCAAGTCCGTGTTCAGGACCCGACATCCCTACGTTGGGACAAAGTAGGCGTAGTCATGGGTCTCGGCAGGTCACGGGACTACCAGGTGCGGTTACCCAGTGGTCGTGTGTGGTGGAGGAACCGCCGTTTTCTCCGCCCCGTAACAAGCCTTCTGCTGGCCCCGCCACCAGTGTTGAGTCCCATACCCTTCCCAGTGATGAAGTCCCTCGACGCTCAGAACGGATCCAAAAGAAAAGGTCCGCTCAAGACTTTGCTATGAGCGTATAGGGGGGAGGGAGGTGTATGTATATTATGTATGCTGGATTATATATCATGTATGTATATTATGTATGTGCTCCATTTATGTATTATTTATTCAGCCTAGCTAGCAGCGTGTGGCAATGTTATTACCATATCCCACATGCCTAATTAATGTGCCTGGCGACGTATGGAAGCTGCTAATGTATCACTTGCCATACGTCGCCTATAGCAGTTGACTAAGGAGCTTAGCCGGGGAGAGTGCTGCTCCCCTTTGTGTACATACTCTTATCCAGTAAACCGAACCTACAAAACTATACAGGTGTTTGTGTTCTCTCCTGTATATAGAACTTATTATTTAGAACCAAACAAAGATAATTTCCTGTTTGATAGAAAACTAACAGTTATGGTGATATTTTTTTCAAGATTTTATCCCAATTCATCTGTAAAGTGAGTTCATCACTGTCATAACAGAATTATAATACCTAATACTGTACTTTGGTACATTCTACTGACTTGATCCACAGGAGAGGCCATAGGTCTCTTTATTACACTCACACAACCCCAAGTTCATGAAAAACTTATAACTTTACGGTTAGATTTAATAAGGATAAAGAAGAAAGGAACATATTACACTCAATTCCTACTTTTTTATGGTTGTCACAGGCTTTATTTACCTATATTCACTGTAAATGATCTTATTTTATTTCCAGAATTGGCTTTTAATCCAATCAAATAGGAACATGAGGTGCGCCTTAGCTTGGGATTCAAGTTTTTATGCTCGTAAATCTTGTACCAAGAGCAAACGTTTCGTGCCACTGTCAACGTTTTCAGGGGGCAAGCATACCAACCCCCAAGTTTTCCGGCAGTTGGTACACCTGACTACACTATGATGACGTAGTAACAACAAACGACAGTCGGGTACCACCATGGCCCATCTTGAATAATCACAAAATTTTCACTCCATTGTATTACGACTGCCGGGATGCTGTAGTGGATTCCTCCCCTACAAACGCTGTGTGTCGCTGACTGGCCGACCCCCCGCAAATCTACCAGTGTATGCCTCGTGGTCTAGGTCAACCAGTGCCGCCTTACATGAAGGAGGTCAACTATTAAGCCACGCCTACCTCCGCTATATAAGACCTGACCTCGTGGTGACTACCCCTCTTTCTACCTACAGCCGCAGCAAGCAACACCTCTTCCTCCTCCACCTGCCTGGCAGCCCTCGCTCCTGCCAGCGAGCATGGCGACCCAAAAGCTGGTCCTCCTCTGAGCACCCTCACCAACCAGCTCTCTCTACATCACGCTTGTAACCACGCTGCCACTTCCCAGCACCAAGCTGCATTGTACATCCAATACAACTTGTATACAGAGAGCACATTGTGAGTTTCCTTTCTCCATCCCATCCTGAGTGTGAACAAATAACCAGAACCCCACAAATGGTGACCCCGGAGTGACCACTCACACAGGATGGAGGAGAAACATCTCATGTAAACCTACAATTGGTGACCCTGAAGCCGTGAACACCACACTCCTTTCTGCTGCCTTACTCCTGGAGCTGAGAAGATCGTCCTGCCTGCTGCCAGCCTAGGCCAACCGCCTTACTCGCACCACGTGCTACCCTACTACGACACCATCTCACGACCATGTGATACACTTACGCAACAATGGACGGACGGATCTCTCTACCGACTTTCAACCACAACGTCGACGACTGGTTAGATCATGTAGAAGCAATCCTCATCGTCTCACAAGCTACTGACGAGCAAAAGTACGGTACCCTGCTCTCTTCCTTGCCCACGGAAATCGCCACGCATGTAACACGGACTATTTCCAACCCTCCAGAGAACAACAAATTCGCCACCCTGCGGGACGCCTTAAAAACACATTGCCAACGGACCCGCCCCAGTCTCCTGCAGAACCTATCTTCTATCTCCCTTGGAAACTCAACTCCGGGACTTCTCTGGGAGGAGATGTGTAGGCTGAACTCCCGGCATGCAGACAGACTTCCCGACCCAATCCTGCTGCCAGCTTCATGCACAAAAGCTCCCCACACAAGTACGTATCATCCTGTCCGCAGTAGATTACTCGACGACACCTGAACTCTACGTAACCGCGGCAGACAGAATATTCAACGAGTGCGCGGCTGCGTGCCTGGCTGCCCCGGACAACCCAACGACCACAGCAGTACCTACCTACGAACTTGTAAGCCGGGTCAACACCCCCCAGCCGAGCAATACCTCACAAGACATCAGGGACCTGTTACAAACTTTGAACCACAGGATGGACACCATTGAACAGTTCTGCTCCTCCTTGCCTGCTGCTGGACCTGGTCCTAACTCATGCACCACGTCCTACCGACCCCAACACACCCGTCCTGCCTCAGACACCGCCCCCAGCCCCCAGCAAAGTGTATCTACCCCCTATTGGTACCATCAACGTTTTGGTGCTAATGCTAGATGCTGTGAGGCCCCCTGCAACCACACAGGGAAGCGTCATCGACGGAGACGGGTAGGCGCCATAACCTCCACCACTTTCAAGCAGCACATCACACGCCTTACTTCTGACCTTGATCACTTCACTCCTGCTGCCCGTCACGACCTACTACAAACACTATGTCAGGCGATTTCTGCATTGAAGGCTACTGCCCCACGCCAGCCTTCCCACCGTCCACAACATTTCTGGGCACCCTCTTTTCTTCCTCAGGTACCCACTTCGCCTGTCTTGCACCCTCCTGCTGTCATGGACCCTCCTCCCGACGTGGCCCCTGCTCCTAACGTGGACCCAGACACCCCGCCCTGCGCCACTGAGGACTGCGTACCCACTGCGAGAGAAGCACCACATTCCTCGCCCGTAAAACCTTCTCTTATCCACAAACCTACTCCTCCCTCTACTTCTCCCACAAATCTTGTGTCTCTAGACAGAGTCGTCTCCCATAGCGGCCGGCTCATCCACACCCCAGCCCATTATGTCTCACATGTGGGATACAACCCTGCCGACAACGAGTCTCCTGCACTGCCCGGAGGGGAGACGGAGTATTGTAGTGGATTCCTCCCCTACAAACGCCATGTGTCGCTGACTGGCCGACCCCCCGCGAATCTACCAGTGTATGCCTCGTGGTCTAGGTCAACCAGCGCCGCCTTACAAGACGGAGGTCAACTATTAAGCCACGCCTACCTCCGCTATATAAGGCCTGACCTCGTGGTGACCTACCCCTCTTTCTACCTACAGCCCAGCAAGCAACACCTCCTCCTCCTCCTCCACCTGCCTGGCGGCCCTTGCTCCCGCTGGCGAGCATGGCGACCCACAAGCTGGTCCTCCTCTGAGCACCCTCACCAACCAACTTTCTCTACATCACGCTTGGACTCCCGCTGCTACCCCCCAGCACCAAGCTGCATTGTACATCTAATACAATATGTATACAGAGAGCACATTGTGAGTTTCCTTTTTCCATCCCATCCTCAGTGTGAGCAAACATCTCGTACCCCACAAGTTCAGTCACTGTTCCAAATATTTGTGGCTTTGTTGTGCATTTCTACATTAAATGCTAGGAGGTTTGCTCTCTTTTGTAGCTGTTCATTACACTGCCCTGCATAGTTTTTGAGGTTTGTGTATTATTAAGCTTTTCTGGGTGCATTTTGCATGCTGATCTCAAAAATGTTATCCATTTTGCTCAATCACGTCAGAATTTTGTGCTTTAGCATTTTAAGCGGAGATTCAGGTAAAATATTGGCATTTTTCGCTCAAAATGGGGTCCTCATATTCGTTCATTAAAAAAATCATCCGAGACATTGGCAAGCCTCACAGAAAAGATTTCGGTCAGTTATAATGCCCTTACGATGCATTTAAATACACCCACGTGCTCGCCGGCCATTTAAATGTCCGCTGTGACGCAAAGAAAAAGAATATATGTCCGTGTTTTTTTACATATATTTTTTCACAATTAAATTTCTTTTTCATCTGGTGGTACATGGCATGTTTCCTCTGTCTGTGGGATAGTCGAGCAGACAAGCAGCACTACATGCAATGTGACTGGCCTGCAAGAAGTGGACTTACTCCAGGTTCTCACAATGTTGTTGCCCATGCTCTGGTGAATCCGCAGAACATTCTTCTTCCGCCACTGCACATCAAGCTTGGTCTGTTCAAAAACTTTGTAAAGGCACCGGACAAAAAAAGCCAGGCTTTCAATTTTCTGAAAGAAAAATTTCCAAAAGTCAGTGAGGCAAAGCTGAATGCAGGAATTTTTGATGGCCCTCAGATCAGAGAGCTTTTCAAAGATCCCAAGTTTGATTGCAGCATGGATGTACTGTAAATGAGAAGAAAGCCTGGCATGCCTTTAAGTCTATTGTCTCCAATTTTCTTGGTAACTACAGAAGTCCAGAGTATGAACGAGTTGTTGAGGACCTACTTCTGAGCTACAAAGTTCTTGGTGCACGCATGTCCATGAAGATGCACTTCCTCAGCTCCCACTTGGACTACTTTCCAGAGAACTGTGGTGATGTGAGTGAGGAACAAGGAGAACGCTTCCATCAAGATATCCGTGTAATGGAGGAGCGGTACCAGGGTCGCTGGGACATCAACATGCTCACCGACTACTGTTGTTGTCTGAAACGGGACGCCCCAGACACCAACCACCAAAGAAATTCTCTGCGACAGCCATTTATGCATGTCTAACTGTAAAGGCATCTATGTAGTTGACATATTTTGGTCCTATGTGTTGTGGTTACATTTCTTATGATATATTTTGCATAAAAATTTTGACATCATATTTATGAATTTCGATTTTTTCCTAATTCCCATAGCATAAAAATCTGACCTGATTGGGCAAAGTGAATGGCAATTTTGGAATCAGCACGCAAAATACATAAAGAATCAGCTAAGAAACCCTGCACCTCATGAATTTTTTTTTTCAAATGCAGCCCAGTGTATTGATGTGTTCTGTATATTTTATGTTATATATAAATCTGAGGGCTATATTTTGTACTATTTGTAAACTTTTAATGATCGTTTTACTAAGGGTGTTCAATGGGATGGGTGGGTAATCCATAATTGATATGACAAGGGCTATATATATCTTTCTTTTGTTATTAATGCTAAGGTTCTTAAAGCGTTTTATTTTTGATAATCTTATTCTTGCCTGTCGTTCTTTATCTTTTAAGTATGTTATATATCCTCTTTTTGTTAGTTTTAGTCCAAGCATCCTACCTTCCGTGTCGTATGGGTATAGTTCCTGGTCGACTATTACTGGACTTGTTTTGATCATGGCCATTGGTATTATATTGAATTTGATCTTATTTGTCCTGATTTTCCATTTTTTCTCAAATCATTTATATTTTTTATCGCTCTTACCGTGTAGAGTGCCATAAATTGGGTTGATTTTCCTGGGTATGATACTATTTGAGTAATATCATCAGCAAACATTACATATTCGCTAAAGGGGATAGGTTGAGGTGTGTCTGAGGTATAAATTGTATATAGTGTTGGAGAAAGGCATCCTCCTTGAGGTACTCCACTCTCAAGATTAAACATAGTTCCCATAAAGTTTCCAATTTGAAGTTGTGCTCTCCTATCATCTAAATAGTAACACAATATTCTTAGCAAGTGTTCGTTAAGTCCCAATTTTAATATTTTATATTTTAAGCCTAAATGCCAAACTTTATCAAAAGCCTTAAAAACGTCCCTTAAAATTATATTGATCTGGTTCCCCTTGCTTTTCTCTATTGTAATTATTTCCGTTATTGTAGCTATTGTATACTGCCAGACTGGGGTCACTAATACTAAGGGTAAATACTTAACTCTAATCTTAATTTCTAAGGGTCGCTGCCACCAGACCCCCTCTAAACAGCATGTAGCTCGTTAGGTAGCGTGCAGAGTGGACTAGGCATGGGGTTAGGTTTTCCATTGACCGGATCGATAAGGGAAAAGAAGGGTGAAACCATAATATGTCTCAATTTATTTATTCCTTATAAAGCATACTGGTAAAAAACATACAAATGAATTGGCCTTCCTCAGAAGAACAACGAAAATGTTGGTTACCCAGATCGGCACCAGACGTCTTACATTAATGGCGTGTCATCCACATACTTATTGCATAAGAATCTGTGACCACCTTACCTCGGTCATTCCTTCCTGTACTACCCCTTATCACATCAAACTGCTCCACCTGTCTGGAATATAGCACCGTCGGTTATCATACATAGTAGCACCATCTCAACACACCCGTTACACTCCCCACCTGCAGGTATGGGACTCCTTGTAACTTTTAGGTATACACAACAGGCACCTCGTTCGCACACCGTCCTCGGTGGGGAAAGACGAGGGCTTCACCAAGAGACATACCAGTCCTATTTCTACGCCTGGTATTATAGGTCGCTCCAAGTGACGCCCACGGAGTTTCTCACGGTCTCCTTATTTGTTACTACTCATTTGGAGTGGTGTGCTGGGAATCCACAGGTTCACCGTGGAATGGCATAGCTGGGAGTAGTCACCACCTGGTGAGACGCTCATAGGGATAATGGCTGCCGTGCAGCAAGGCACTCCGACCGCATGGGACCTGAGGTGACGGTAGAACGGAGGGTACTGAGAAATAATGCCTGACGAGCGGTTATAACACTCCCTAACACATTATTATTACACTTATACATCAGGCAAAGCTTTAAACTGTAATAACTTCTATATAAGCCTTAATTATAGGGCGGGATATAGCCCGATAGAACACTGACCAGAGGTGACGGTAGAACGGAGGGTACTGAGTGCAGTGCCCTGCCGCTCGTCAATGCATAGGCCTACAGTTTCCAATCTTTAATTTTTACTTTTGTTTCTTACGGTTCTCACCTGAACACTTTCCGGTATATTGTCACTCATGCCTTATAAACACATATTTTAATCCTAAATTACACACAAAGGTAAGGTCTTGGTTTGCTAGTTCGTGGGTAAATTCATTGGACTAAAATATCAACGCGGCATTCTCGAGGCGGGTACAGGATGCTCCCCAATCAAAGGCCGAATGTTCATGACGTGGGTATATCCACTTCACTTAAAACTGTAATTAGGGATCCTCCTCTCACCCATTGCACTATTTGAACACAGACATAAGATTCTCTGATCACTGTACATTAGGGGGCTTTGAAATTTTGCTCAAAGCTGCACTCTTCAGGCATTGTTCCTTATACATATCTAAGACTCCATACCAAATTTGAAGCTGATATGTCGAGGTTTAGTCTGCCGCATTTTCTCCTGAAATTTTTAAATTTACCTACAGTACTAGCCAAACAGCCGCTGTGGCGGTGCAATGTTCTGTTCAGTGTTTATCAACTTTTTTTTCATATCTCTTATTTCATTTAAGTTGTTTTGTTGCAGATGAGTATGGTGCTATGTCTATATTGATTATCAGCCTTTTCTCATTTCATTTCTCAATGTTGTGTTACTGTACTCACGGAAAGCAGATTGCCAAAACTATTCACGAGTTTCTGGTGGAGAAAAATCTAACCCAGCAGCCCATTGTGTGTGTTGGTTGTGATGGAACCAATGTAAATGTAGGATCAGAAAATGGAGTCATTCATCATCTTGAAATGTTACTTGGTCACCCGCTCCATTATTTCATATGTCAGCTTCACGGAAATGAGCTGCCTTTCCGCGCAGTTTTTTATCACTATGATGGTAAACCAAGTGGTCCTGAGCATTGGCGTGGTCCCATTGGAAAGCAGATAAAGGAGTCTTTGTCTGAGTTTCCAGTTGTCGCCTTCCAGCCAGTCAGTTTCCCTGATTTCCCTGTGTTTAATGATGAAGTGGAGAAAGATCTGTCCTGGGATCAGAAATACCTGTATAGGATTTGTAAAGGAGTTATCACAGGTGTTGTTGAAGATGACTTGGCTGCTATTGAGCCAGGTCCTCCCTGTGTGTCAAGGTGGAACACCTTATGGAGTAGAATCCTCAGGCTGTATGTAGCAACATCAAGACCCAGCCATGAGTTGAAAAGAATTGTCATTACAATAATAAAGTTCAGTGCTCCAATGTGGTTTTACATCAAGATACACCCTTACGTAACACACGGCTCAAGGAACGTATTCCAGTCCCTGCTATATATGAAACACCTGAATAGTGAGGAGGAGACGACAGTGAAGAAGGCTGTCCAGAGAAATGCATACTTCGCCCACACAGATCAACTTCTTCTTGGTATGTGTGCAGATGAGGACATGACTGTTACAGAAAAAGCTGTCTCAATGATAAGAAAAATTAGAGAGGAGAATCAGCAAAAGGAAGAATGCACTGGCAGATCTGAAGAGGAGGAGGAAGATTCTGATGCTGCTGTTGACGAGAATTTGTTAAACTATACTGATGAGGAGGGTAAAGATGGAGATGGGAATGAGGATGTGCCAGTTGTGCCTCCTGTAGTCAACAAGAGAAAGGTGGTGACTCCGAAACTAAAGTGGCAAGCAAAAAACTATCATTCCATGATTAACTGGAGGAATGAACTCAAGACTGAGCCTCCTTACATTGCTTCTCTGTCAAATCTACAGGTTAATGACATTCTTGAGACACCATTAGTGGTGCCCAAGTGGCCAAACAGCACTCAGGCGGTCGAGAGAGGCATAAAAGTGATGACTGAAGCTTGCACTGAAGTGACGGGATACGAATCGAGAGATGGATATATTAGGCAAAGATTATTGTCTAGGAAAATGATGCCAAGGTTCCGCACAAAAAAGAATTTCAATATGAACTTGTAATGATTTTCTATACGGTGTACCTGTAAAATAACATGTGAATTAAATCGATGTCACCCATGTAAAATTTATCATTATCCTGGAAAACATTAAATGACACCTAATTTTTGGTATACACTAAAAGTTGACAAAAAGTCGTTCGTGATGCGGCAGGGTAAGTATGCATGAAATGGCATGAAATTTTGCACAGGTGTTTGTTACTGACAGACAAACAATGCCTGAATAGTGCAGCCTGCAACTCAAATAAAAGTGTTTTTTCCCTGCCCCCAACTGTACATGTCGTGGGTATATGTCACGTGAGGATACGAGGTGTATTAAGTTCACATCGATGCATACAAGATATTTCCTTTCAAGTATAGTTTCTGGGTCACTTCCAACACCTCACATAGTACTGATGCATTTATCCTTTTTCCTGATCATTGTTCTCATGTATTTTCATATGATATCTGTGGAAGTTATGTTCGCTACACGTTCACAGACGTAAATAGTATGACCCTCAAACCATGATTCACACTTAGTCCTACAGTACACTAGTCCGGCTCAACTGAACTTTAACATTCAACTTATGGATACCCTGAGTTCTCCTTAATGCTATGAATACATACAATTAATATTATATAACTGCACCTGAGTACAATACAACACATGGTCTAGTAACATTGAGTAGGTGAGTTATCCTTTATCAATGTTTCCCGTTTCCTGAGATTCTACAAGCGCGGTGGATTTGAATGTTATATAGCGTAATATGAATTTAATGGGGTTTTTAGGAATGACAATGATGTGCGCAGTACAATTGCAGTTAGGGTATTTCTATTGGGCATAAATCCATGTTGTCTATTGTTAGTTTTCCCATGTTGCGTTAAAAAGGTTATAAGTCTTGAATTTAAAATTTTTTCCAGTAGTTCCCGGTAATTTCTAATATACAGTAGATATTGGCCTGTAGTTTAATATTTCCTTATTGTCCTTACCCTCCTTGGGAATAAATATCATTTTAGCATATCTTAGTTTGTCTGGAAAGTAACTGGTTATTAAGCATGCGTTATAAATGTTTAATAGTGTTTTTAAGATGTTTTCATTTAGATTTATGATCATATTTCGTGTAATACCTGTGAGCCCGGGGGCCTTTTACTTAAACTTCCTCAGACAGTGCATCATTTCTCCAATGGTTATTATTTGATTATTAGGTAGTAAGTTATAGTCTATATAGTGCTTTGGGGTGATTCTATGTATGTGTCTTCCCATTTCGTCTTCTATCCTTTCTTCGTGTTCACTATCAAAATTTTCATTTTCCTCATCTGATATTTTAAAAACTTTTACCCATTCCCTTTTGAATGCTGACTCTTGTTCATTTTCCTCGTACAGTTTTTTGCTTGTTGTGCCCCATCATCTTGTTTATGGAAGTCCAAAATGTTTTTGTATCTTTAGTCTTGTCGGCCGCCATTATAATATCATTCCATTTTTTATTGTTTGCTTCCTTACATGCGTCTCTTAATTTTATCTGTAGCGCTGTCTGCTTCGTATATAGCCATCTGTTACTGCCGTATCTTTCCATATACCTGGTTATTTCATTGTAATGGGTTTGGATTAATTTCACTTCTTCTGTTAGTCTGTTGATGGGTAATGTTCTAAAGTGTGAAGTAGGAGTGTGTTTGGTTATAGATGTTTTTATTGCTGAGTGCAGTCTGTCCATTTCTTAGTCTATGTTTTCTTTTGTTTTCCCTTGTAGGTTAATCGAATGGTGATTACTTAAGTCATCTTTGAAGCAGTCCCAGTCTGTTTTGCTCACTTTCAGTCTCTTTTTTATTGGTATCTGTATGGGGCTTCTTGACAGTGTTAGTACAATTGGCAGATGGTCACTGCCTGTGAGAGGTCCTTGTTTTATATGTGTTATATATATGTATGTTTATATGCTGCCTTTATTGATTATATATACATTATATATTATGTTACTTCTTGCCAAAGTCAAAAAGTGTTTAGGCTTGTGTAAACACGAAATGTGTTAGGCACGTTGTAACCAACACCAGAGAATAAACTCCCCAGCTAGACTGACCATGTGACTCGTCATTCTCCCATTAAATAACCCAAGATACTACAATATGGTAATTGAAAAAGGCATCTTTGTTGGTAAAAATTTTGTCTGGTGTCGATTGTGTATTGTGATTTCTCCAGGTTGGAAAGTTAGGACCTAGATGATTGATTTTCCCTAGGTTTATTAATTGATTAAGGGCGTTTCCCACGGCGTTATTATTTGTATTGTCGAAAATCCTGTGTCTGGCATTAAAGTCTCCTAAGATGTTCATCGGGTGACTGTTGTTAGCCAATTTAATAGATCTTCTATAGGTAAGTAAGGTGGTCTCGGTGGCAGATAAGTAGTAGCAATGATTACGTCTCCTTGAGTTGTATTTATTTTTATTTCTAGAAACTCACCCTGGAAGTCATCGATTAGTTTAAATTTTAAGTTTCTTTTAACCGCTATAGCTACTCCGTCATTTTTCTCGCCCGATTTATTTCTTTGGTTTACATAATAGTAAAAGAGTTTTATGTTGATGTTGTCTGTCTCACCGTGACTGTTTATTAGTATAATGTCTGGGTCAATTTCTTGATATATATATTACTTAGGTTAATTCTCTCGTTCTTCCAGTTTCTTACGTTGTGTTGTATTATTCTTAAAGTTCTTACTGTTTGTCTGTTGTCCATTATTTCTTATACTTGGATTATGGCTGTTGGAGTGGAGACCTATTATCCTGTTTCCCGTTTCTGACTCTTCTAAACTCTGACGGGTCTACTATTTTAAAGTCATTGGTCGTAATCTTTAGTTTGTCCATAGTGATTAGTGTCCAGACGTATTCTTCGCTTTGGGACTTTTCTTCATATGTCCACTTGTATATCCCTCCTTCACAGTTTTTTGCTATTGCTCCTCCTGTTGGTCTCGATGTTGGGATTCCATGTTTTGTTGTGGTGATAACTTTTAATCCAATATCTTCAGCAGATTCAGGTTGTATATTGTGATCTGTCTCCATCTTATCTTCTCTCCTCCTTATCCTTTGTCTTGTAGTCTGTCCTTTTGTTATTTCTATCTTCTCTTTGTCACTTCTAGTCATTTGTCTGGGGTCTCTATCAGTCGCTTGTGTTTCTTGTGTATCAGCTGTTGCTCCTTGCTCAAACCTTTGTTTGTCTTGCTGTAGTCTTTCTTTCAGTTCGCTTGAGTATTTTGCCTGAAATAATTTTTCAGAGTCTGGATTCTCTGATAATATCATCTCGGGTAGGTTATTCAATTTAAACATTTCCTTAACTCCTCATTGTATGATCCGGGTGCAATGATATTGTGCAGGTGTGCGTGGAAAATACTAATCATTGCCTTATTATGTATTGGTTCACTTTAGTTTAATATGGTGGATTCTGGTCTGTGAGCCTCTTGGACTGCTCTCTTGGCTATTTCGACGGATGTCATATAAGAACATAAGAAAGTGGGATACTGCAGGAGGCCGGCTGGCCCATACAGGGCAGATCCTTTTCACACTCATCCCAGCACTTCCATGTGCCTGTCCAACTTCGTCTTGAAGCTCCCTAGCGTCCCCGATCCTACTATAGCACTCGGTAGCCTATTCCACATATCCACAACTCTATTACCAAACCAGTGCTTGCCTATATCCTTTCTGAATCGGAATTTATCTAATTTAAAGCCATTTGTTCTAGTTATTTCGTTATTACTGAGCTTCAGAACATCTTCCATTTTCCCTTGTTAATCCCACTTACCCACTTGAACACCTCTATCATATCTCCCCTAACTCTACGCCTCTCTAATGAATGCAAGCCTAAGCTTTTCAGTCTTTCTTCATATGGAAGGTTTCTCATATTATGGATCATTTTTGTCATTCTTCTTTGTACTCTCTCCAAAGAATCTATGTCCATTCTATAATAAGGACACCAGAATTGAACCGCATAATCCATGTGTGGCCTCACTAATGCTAGGTAAAGTTTCAAAATAACGTCAGCAGTTCTGTTACTCACACTCCTAGATATGAACCCAAGAATCCTGTTTGCCTTGTTGCGAACGCTAATACATTGTTTTCTAGGTTTCAAGTCGTTGCTAACAAATACACCTAGATCTTTTTCACAATCTGAATTTTCTATTTCCGTGTTACCTAGTTAATACTTAACGTTTCTATTCGTCTTCCCTATCTGTAGTACCTTGTATTTATCAGTATTAAAATTCATTTGCCAGTCTACTGACCACTCATGTAAGGTATCTAGATCTCTTTGAAGGTGTTCAAAGTCACTGTCTGAATTTATCACTCTCCCCATTTTGGTATCATCTGCAAATTTACTAATCCTACTAGTTATACCTAAATCAAGATCATTAATGAATATAACAAACAGCAGAGGGCCTAATACAGATCCCTGGGGAACTCCGCTTTTGACCGCACCCCAGTCTGACTTAAATCCATTTATGCTGACTCTTTGTTTCCTTCCAGCTAACCATGACCAAATCCATTTTAATAATGATCCACCTATTCCATGTGCTTCTACCTTTCTTATCAATCTCTCATGAGGGACTCTATCGAATGCTTTACTGAAATCTAAATAAATTATATCATATGACTTATCATTATCTACCGCTTCATATACTTCTGAGAAAAAGCTAAGCAAATTTGTGAGACAAGAACATCCCTGGGTGAACCCGTGCTGAGAAGAATGAATCAAGTTAAATGTTTCAAGGTGGCTTCTGATTTTCGTAGCAATAATTACTCTAGCAACTTGCCTATGATTGACGTGAGAATAATGGGACGGTAATTTGATGCAATTGATTAATCACCTTTTTTGAAAATCGGAACTACATTTGCAAGTTTCCAAGCTTCTGGCACTAGGCCAGATTCTAATGACTTATTAAATAAAACTGCTAATGGACTACTCAACTCATCTCTACATTCTTTTAATATTCTAGCATATACCTCGTCTGGACCAGGCGATTTATGAGGCTTCAGTTTGTTAATTTCTTTAAGCACATCGTTACTAGTAATATTGATATTCATCAACATATTTTCGATACTGTCGTTATATACCTTATGAACTTCTGGAAACTGTGCTAGGTTTTCATTTGTGAATACGGAGCGAAAATGACTATTTAACGTACTACACATTTCTAACTCATCATCAGTCATTTCTCCTGTCGTAGTTTTAAGGGGACCTATTGTATCTCTAACCTTTGATTTATACAGTTGATAAAAAGCTTTGGGGTTATTTTTCGATTCGTTTGCGACCTTCATTTCATAATTTCTCTTTGCTTTCCTAATTTCTGTTTTTACCTGTCTTGTTAGGTTCTGATAGTAACCAAGTAAGTGATTTTCGCCTTTCTTAACTTTTCTATATACTCCTTTCTTTTTCCCTAGAAGATCTAAGAGTCTATTATTCATCCATTTTGGTTGGTTCCGTATCGATCTGAATTTTCTTTTAGGGATGTGTTTATTTTGAACATTATGGATTGTCGCAATAAATTGTTCATAAGTAGCTGCTAAATTAAATTCGGGGTTCTCCCGTCCTAAGTTGACAGTTTCCGGAGGTGTGGGGGGGATTAATCTTTTGACCATAGGGTCATCCCTTAGGTCTCTCCTTAAGCTACCGTAATTAGCCTTCCTAAAATCCGGGATCAAGGCCGAATTTTCGTTCTTCCTGCCATTCCATATTATGTTAAAATATATGGCTTTATGATCACTGTTTCCTAGTTCGTCTCCAATCCCAACATCTTTTACTAGATTTTCATTATTACTGAGAACTAAATCGAGGATATTATTTCCTCTAGTGGGCGAGTTTATGAATTGATATAAAAAACTATCTTGTACTACTTCTAGAAAATCTTCAGATTCACAATCGCCAAGTTTATTTTTTCAATCTAAGCCTGAAAAGTTGAAATCGCCTAGAATACATGCATTGTTTCTATCAGATGCCTTCTTTATTTCCTCCCATAGCAATTTACCATCATTCCTACTCAAATTAGGTGGTCTATATATAACACCAATGACTACGGACTCATTGCCCTCACCAATCTCTACCCAAATACTTTCATTGTCGCAATTTGTTTTAATGTTTGATTTATTGCAGCTTTTTAATGACACCCTGATATACACTGCTACACCGCCCCCTCTCCTTCCTACTCTGTCAAATTTAAATAGGTTATATCCTGGAATATGAAATTCTGCTAAAAAATGTTTGCTGTTTGAATTTATCCATGTTTCCGTTATTGCAATTATATCTATGTTCTCTTTACTAACAATGGCCCTGAGCTGGTCCATTTTGTTACACAGGCTTCTACTATTAGTATAATAAACACTCAATATATTTATTCCGTTTCTATCTGTTTTACATTTATTACTTTGATGTTTGTTATTATGACTAACTATATTTTCAGCATTATCTACTTCTGTTTCACTGCTGTTATTTTCACATGGTATTTTCCTCTCTTTACCATTGATGGGATTTGGACATATTAAAACCCCACCCCTACCACCCTGTCAACTATCTTCGCTAGCACGGCCACCCCCTTCCAACTTAAATGCACCCCATCCCTTGCATACATACTATCATTACCATAGTACAGGCTCCAATTATCAATGAATGGCGTCGACAGCTCTTTACACTGTTCTTCCAACCAGCAATTGAAACCGATTGCACGGGACATCCATTCACGACTGGCACCACGTCTAGGTAGGATAGAGCAAGCAATAGGAGTTCCACCCTTCACCCTAATCTTATCTAGAGCTTCCCTATACAGCTTACGCAGTTCGACACTGGTAAGCTTACCTACGTCATTGCCTCCTGCACTGAGTAAGACTATGGGGTTGTCTCCACATTCATCAATGACGTTCTCCACTCTCTCCAGTACTCTACCTGTCCCTGCCCCGGGGAGACACTCGAGCTTCCTAACTTTAGTGCAGAGATTGTTACCTAAATACTTCACCATCGAGTCTCCCATGACAAACACATTTGACCTTACCTGAGTGTGGTGATTCCTTACCTGCGCTACTCCCTCTCTCCACACTAACAGAGGGAGTAGCACTTGTGGTGTTACTAGCACCTTCCTCACACTCGTCACTTAAGGTGCTGAACCTGTTGTTTAGGTCTACAGCCGAGTGCCTTTTTAGAGTGCATTTTGTAGCACTAGCAGCAACTACCTTCCATGAATCCACTTCAACTTCACCGTCCTTCACGACATTGGCAAAGGTTTTCTTCTCCTCTAAAACTAGCTTCAAGGCTAAGTTTTCGCCCTTGAGACTCTAGACCTCCTTCTCAACCTTCTCCAGTCGATCTTGCAAGGCAAGACAAAGCTGGAGAACGTGAGAGGTGGCCGAGTACTCGTCAGCAGCTGCCATGTCACTATATCACTCACTCACTAACACAGGTCCGCACTGTGTATCCTTCTTTTCTATTTCATTTTTCCTTGTTTCTTGTACTTTATCATGTGTTTTTTTTATTGGGCATGTCATTGCTAACGTCCTGTGTCCGATATATGCATTCCCGTTTCTCTTACAGTTGAGACAGCCAACATGTAGGTTCTTACATTCAGTGTAGGTATGGTCGTCGCCTGCACAATCTGAGCAGTACTTTTTCTCTTTTTCTGGACAGTCTCTCGTTGTGTGTTCTTTATATTCGTAACAGGAAAAGCAAATTTGCAGACTGATAAATGCTTCCTTCTTTATTTGATGAGGTGTTACTGACATGTTAAATATTAGAGAGCCCTGTTGTAATACTTTTTCAGCCATTGAAACTTCTTCGAAGGTAATCTTGAAAACATGAGTGTAGTCTTTTATCTTGATAACTTCCTCGATCTTCATCCAACTGTTTTGGCGTCCCACTTCATCTTTCAGATCTTCAGATGTCTTCCTCCCGATCTCTTGGTTGACTTGGAGAACGAAAACTGATCTTTTTGCTTTTTGTTCTGGTGGCATGACAACAACAAGTCCTTCATTGTAAAAAACATCTCTGGCTTCTTTTGAGAGGAATTTTGTCTGAGTCAAAGTCATCTTTACAGATTACTTTGAAACCTTCGTTGGTGCTAAATATTCTTGTTAATGGGACTTGTAATTAGTTATAAGTGATTTCTGCCACTTTTCCTCTTCCAAAAGTGTCCCTTATCTCTATGTTTAATCCTAATGCTTATGGTCATCTTCCCTGATTACATCACAATCCTACTGTTACGAGTTGGGGATTTAGAATATAGTTAAAAGTCTACCCAGATCCCAACAGGCAACAACAAAAAAAAAAAAAAAGACAATCGGACTATAAAAGGGTAGACAAAGGATGCGAGTTTTTGTTGTGTATAATAAAGTACCATAAATTCCTTAACAAAATATTCAGCTATCTATAATTTACCCTTAACCATACTTAACATAAACATTAACAGTATATACATATTTATACAACATACAATAATTTGAAGCAAGTGGACGTGGGAGAGGCAATACAAGATTACAAATACTTAAGTGCGAAGCTGAGATGGCTGACGAGCAAGGGTGAGTATTGTAGAAGACGGTAGGTAGTCACTGTGCCGTAGGTTTCCAGGATAGGTGATCCTGTGGTCACTTCCCAGAGTGAAGTGCTCTCTCCTCGCATTGGAGCTGACAAAGAAGACTTTGAGGAGGTGACGCAACAACCAGGATATGGAGAAGGGAAACCCGGGAGTGGTAACTAAGACGAGTCATACTCGTGTTTCGTCCCTAGATGGCGTTGCTCGTGGTGCTGGGTAGGTAGATCAAGACAATAGATGGCGTGGTTCGTAGTGCTGGGTAGGTAGATCATGACAATTGGTGGCGGGGTTCGTAACACTACCTATAGCACAGGGCTCCTGCCTGGGAGCAGTGACCCCCCCAGCCCCCCCTCTTGGACGGGCGTCGGGCTCGTAGGGTTCTGCGCCCAAGTTACCTGTGACTATAAGTTAAGTCTATATAAGTTGCCACCTACCAGTGACCCCTGCACTATCACAGGTTCCCTTGCCGGATCGACGGTATCCCTAAGTCCCGCCTCCCGTTCAAGGAACGGAGTGCATAAGGGGGGATGAAAAAAAGAGAGAAGAGGGTTTAGAGAGTAGAGACAGTCCCCTTACCACGCCACGTTCGGTTAGCTAATTAGAGCACCGCACTAAACGTGCATGTATCACGCCGCCGTGGGGCACCGCTGATTGGCCAATCCAGGGCGTAGACGCAGGGGGAGTAGTCAAAATTGGGGAACCCATATATATGTTTTCCAAAAGTTTGAATGTTTCTCGTACAATCTGAGATGGTAATTGCACAGTCGCTATGTTGAGCAAACTGCTCAAACATGCAGCAGAAAAGGCAAGTCTTCACAGCTCCGGGTCCAGCAGTCTGAAGGACACTCGGAACGGAACGGAGTCATTAATTATGAGGTGAAAGAAGATTATTAGGGGTTGAAGAAAAAGTGGTGAAACTAGTGTTGGTGTGGGAATTAGTGGATGACATCATTATGACCTGACCTCATGTTTAATAAGGTCACCCTGTATATTTAAGCCTCTCTCTGTCCATGTAATCCAGTTGCCTCTGAAGATGTCTTGAATAAAGACGAAAGCTAAGGTGCTCTGTTGTTTCCCTTTTCCCGTGTGATTTTATCAAGATTTATCTTATCCACGTTTTCATTGTGGATCTACATGAAATATGGAACTTACACGTCTCTCCTACGCTGTGTCCTTAATCTGTCAACAACATCCTCATCTTTGCCCCATCTACCGCAACTACAAGAAGAGTTTGCTGAAAGCTCATAGTCTCAAAAACAAGGTGAAGTTCTTGAAAGATTGCAGAGATGATAAAATTGTTCCCAAGTCCTGTCTTCCAAGTAGACTAAGAAATCTGGACAATCAAGCATTCTCTGAGTTGGATAAAGTGCTGCTGGACTCCCTTATCAAGAGATCAAGTGATAGTGTGAAATTAGCTTTTAAACACAGTGCTCAGTGTAAAATACTTACGCAAAACAGTGTTTGTGTTGATAAGTGGCACACCATTCGTGATTTTGTATATCAACTTCTTAGTGAAACTGACAAAGCCCAAAAAAGAAGGTTAAATGCCAAATTAAATGCTCTGTTTGACGAGAGTTACTGGACCATATTGAGTAATCCAAATTTGTTCATAAACTTTTCATCTTATGATCTACAGACAAATGAGAAACTTGTTCTTGGTTTTGGTAGGAAGTTTTCTATCACTCAACGGTGCGTTAATCCACTTACTATTGCTAAAGGTATAATCAACCTGGAAAAGAATAAGTCGTCAGATGTTACAAATGAAGATATTTCCATAGCTAAAGGTTGTATACATAGTGTTTTACATAAGAAATTTGTTTCAAACATTCCAAAAAGATTTGAAACAGCCTTGATAAACTTGAAAAGAAATAAGAATATCCATATTACCAAGGCTGAGAAGTCTAATGCTATTGTAATTTTGGATAAAAGTGACTACAATGATAAGATGAATTCATTACTTAGTGATGAAAGCACGTATTGTGAGCTTACGAAAGATCCCCTGGAAAATATTAATAAGTATCTAATTCCAAAATGCAGATGTTATTGAAAAAGAACCCCGATCTCATCAAACAGCTCTCTCAAATCAATCCCACTTTACCTTATATGTATGGATTGATCAAAACACACAAGCTTAACAATCCATTACGTCCTATCGTGAGTTCTGTTACTTACAAATTATCCAAGTGGCTGGTAAAGATGCTATCCCCTCTTACAGGCCAAATATCTAATTCACATATACACAATAGCAGTGATTTAATTGATAAACTCAAGAAACACAATGAACCTTGTGAATTAATAAGTTTTGATGTAAATTCACTATTCACTAGATTACCTGTGAGAGACCTACTTTCATTTCTTAAAGATAAATTACAACTGTTACATGTGTTTAGAGCAAATGGGAAGTTTTACAAGCAAATATTTGGCATGATCATGGGTAATTGTCTTTCTGCTCCTCTAGCTTGTATTTATATGGAGTTTTTTGAGGCTAGATTACTACCCAATATAGTGGACTTTATTCCTCCATGGTATAGATATGTAGATGATGTTCTTTGTCTTTGGCCTAGAAACAGTGACCCATTGGAATTTTTAGACAAGCTTAATGATATTGTCCCAAGTATCACATTCAAAATTGAAAGAGAAATAATTGGATCCCTTCCATTCCTTGATATGCTTATCATGAGAAATGGCCAAAACTACAAATTTAAGGCGGACAGAAAGCCCACACAGGTAGACAGTTTCATACACTTTTTATCGAATCACCTGGAGTCCACCAAAATGTCAGTTTTTTATGCTATGTTCTTAAGATGTCTGCGTATTTGTGACTCTGAATTTATTGATGATGAAATGAAACACATTCGTTCCATTGCACAAAAACTTGGGTACCCTTCTGTGCTTGTTGATCGTTGTTTTAAAAGGGCTAAAAAAATCCTTTCATTCCTCTCAAACCAGACAAGTTCCTACACTTAAGAATATTTTGACTCTGCCCTATCGTAATGAATTTGTCCCGTTAGTTCGGTCCTTCAAGCTACTAAATATTAATGTTGTTTTCAAGTATGACTCAACCATTACCAATATGTTAATAAGAAATAGCCCAAGTTTGAATGTAATTGGAATTGTTTATTGTATTCCATGTAGCAAATGTAATTGTAATTATGTAGGACAGACAGGAAAATCACTGCAGCTCAGAATCAAACAACATAAGTATAATATCAGAACAGCATCTGAAAGCAGAGCCCTGTTCGTTCATGTTAGGAATAATAATCATCCCATTGCTTGGGAAGAAAGCTTGGAAGTGTTCAAATCATCTTGTGTCACAGAAAGACTTCTGGTTGAAGCTAGTTTGACTAAGGAATTAAAATCAATAAACCTTAGTGATGGTCAGTTCAAAACTGATAATATTTATCAGTGGCCCAAGGTTAAAAATGCTTTGAAAACCTTGGATCTAGATGTAGGATAGTTATTTAGTGGGTCCCTTATTTGTGACCTGACTAGTCACGTCGCCCCCTTCTCTTAAGCTCCTCTACGTGTGTGTTGGTGTCGGTGTGGGGATTAGTGGATGACATCATTATGACCTGACCTCATGTTTAATAAGGTTACCCTGTATATTTAAGCCTCCCTTTGTCCAAGTAATTCAGTTGCCTCTGAAGATGTCTTGAATAAGGACGAAAGCTAAGGTGCTCCGTTGTTTCCCTTTTCCCGTGTGATTTTATCAATATTTATCTTATCCACGTTTTCATTGTGGATCTACATGAAATATATATATATATATATATATATATATATATATATATATATATATATATATATATATATCTTGATAAAATCACACGGGAAAATGGAAACAACGGAGTACCTTAGCTTTCGTCTTTATATATATATATATATATATATATATATATATATAAACAACGACCTCACCAGCAAGGAATCGAACCCTCGACCTACTGGGTGTGACTAGGGAGCGCTACGGCTAGGCCACAAGGACACTAGTGTCTTGTGGCTAGCCGGTAAGCGCTCCTAGTCACACCAGTAGGTCGAGGTTCGATTCTTGCTGGTGAGGTCGTGATTATATTCAAAGTCCGCGTGTTAATTGGACTAAAATGAAGTATATATATATATATATATATAATAAATATATATATATATATATATATATATACATACATATATATATATATAGAGAGAGAGAGAGAGAGAGAGAGATTATAATACAAATATATCAGGATTCCATTATTGCATTTCGATTCATTTGCTTGCTAGGTCTCGATTCAATTAAAATAAAATCAGGGTCACCGTTATCTTTTGCATGAGTGTTTGGCTCACACATTTGCCTTTCTTCACTGTAATGAAAGCTTCTAGATAACGACGTTCACCAGCAATAAAGGTTACATTCTCATGAGTATAATGAGGTCCCCACTAATGTTATTGTTGGATGCTATTTAGTCTATATATTTTTTGAAACAGCCGAAGCTCCCACAATTCCCAAACACTTCCCATTATAACAACAACCAGAGCTTCCATTTGCAACACTCATGCCTCATCTTGGACTATAATTGATCATTTTTCTCTGCCAATTTTGAGTAAAAGTTGCTCATAAATTCTTAGGTTCACGCAATTTTTCAGTGACAGTATTACCCATGGTTTTGAGTGTTTTTCGCAATCAGGGTCTAAGGCAATTGAGGGAAGTATTGATTCATCACAAATGATTTTCATGAAATTTGTTCTTTGTGTGTAAACTAGACTACACTAGTCAGGAATCGAACCTGAGACCTCTGCATGTCAACAGGGAGCGCTACCAAGGCACAAGGGCGACGAAAGCTAACCGAAGTTTTGTATTTCACACAAACCTTATTTCCCTGATGTCTTTACGGTGCCGTGGTGGCAGGCGCTCCCTGTTCACATGCAGATGTCCCGGGTTCGATTCCTGACTTGACTTCACTTGACGTCTGTAGATAAGGTAGAGGGCTATTGCTTTTGATGCTGGGTGAGAGGGCAGGGATTAGGATTGGAAGCACTTTGGAGGCATTTTGGGGGAGGGAGAGGACTGGTTTGGGATTAAGCTAAAAGAGGGAGGAAAATTGAAGGAAATTACAAGCTTGAGAGTATCCGGGCTCAACCAGATATTCTGAGGTTATAATAATTATATTTGAACTTACATTTTGCGTGATTAAGTTCTACCTTTCAAGCCTTTTTCATTTAGTTGAAAATATGTTTATTTTTGCAGTAGCCATTTTTCCAAGGAAGAGGTTGTGGCGTACTGTTGTGGCAGGTTGTCAGGGTCATTTATTTGGCCTCACAACGTACGTACATGTAATATATCCAACACTCAGGATTGAGGTAGAATAGAAAGTCACAATGTGTTTCCCATATATATATTGCTGCACAGCACAGTGTTAAAGAGATACTAGGTCGGGCGAAGCTTGCTCAGAGTTCCTGTAGGACGAGGAGCTTTCTGAGGGAGCGTGTGGTGTGGAGCTGTTGAGAGATGTTGCTTGCTGGTGGCGGTAAGTAGAAAGAGGTCGATGACGGCCAGGTGAGGTCTTATATAGCGGGGGTAGGCGTGGCTTGATGGTAGGCCCCCCGCTTTGTTCGGCGTCGCTGGTTACCTCAAGGTAGGTAGATACCAGGTTGCCTCACTCCCATAGGATCTACGCTAATGAAAATAAAAATGAAATTTTTATTTACGTATTTTTGAAGGCTTATGATGGTATTAAAAGTTGTACAATAAACGTATTGAATGGAGATTTTTTGCTTTATTTTAATTGGGGCCACTGGTTAAATATATAAAATAAATAAAAATATCTTACTTGCGACTCTTGCGACCGCTGGATTCCATCCAACCTCGCTGATTGGCTACCGATGACATCACTTATTAAACTCCGCCCACTTAGTTACATCAAACAGTAGAAGCAGATAATAATACCACAATATTACAAATGCGTGAAGTGGCAAAAGGGGCGTGGCTTAGCGATCTCGAGAGTAAAGTTGCCAATTAGTGAATTCCTATGGGCCTGCGTGAGGCTACCTGGTATCTACCTTCCTTGGGTTACCTGACCTTGACCACGAGGGATAGGCTGGGAGATTCGCAGGGGATCGGCTAGTCAGCGACACATGGCGTTTGTTGGGGAGGAATCCACTACAATACTCCCCCTCCCCTCCGGGCGCGACGGAAGACTGGATGTTGGTAGGGTTGTGTCCCACACGTGATACATACCGGGCAGGTGTACGTACGACTTGGCCGCTGTGGGTGACGACTCCGTCTAGTGACACAGAACCTGTGGGGGAATCAGGGGGAGAAGGAGGGTTTTGGATTAGAGGAGGTTGTACAGACAATGGTTGTTGTGCTTCTATCGCGGCTGGGGCAGCGTCCTCAGGGGCACTGGCTGGGTTGACTGGGTCAAGAGCGACATCAGAAGGAGGGTCCATGACAGGAGCAGGTTCTATGACGGCAGCAGGGTTCACGACAGGAGGGTCTATGATAGGAGCAGGTTCTACTACGGCAGCAGGGTCCAGGACAGGAGCAAGGGTTACCTGAGGGTGCCCAGAAATGTCGAGGGCCGGGTGTTGCTGCCGGTGGCAACTGCCGGTAGACTGGTGCAGGCATCGTTTGTTGGTTGTGTTGCTGGGTCGTGGGCTTAATGGGTATGGTGTCCGGCTTGACTCGGTCTATGCTGACGGTCTCGTGTCTACCATTCCGGATAATCGTCAGGAACTTTGCTGAACGGGTAACCACCTGGAAGGGTCCATCGTAGGGGCATTGTAGTGGGTTGCGGTGAGCATCATGCCTGACGAAAACATACTCGGCTGTGAGTAGTGCAGGGGGGATATGTTCAGGGCGCCGAGGAGGCTGGCATGGAGAAGTAGCTCTGAATGCAGAAACTGCTTGTCGTAGCTTTTGGAGTAAGTCGTGACGAACGGCAGGAGTGGTTTGGTGGAGGTCAGGAGGGAGTGAGAAATCCCCGGGTAGGCGAAGGGGCTCGCCTAGGGTAAGATCTGCTGGGCTACAGTCCATATCCTCCTTGTGTGCAGCACGGGTGCTGAGGAGCACTAAGGGTAGTGCATCCGTCCAGCTGTAAGGGTCGTGCTGTGCTTTGAGTGCATCCTTCTGCTGCGGGTGAAACCACTCTACCATGCCGTTGGATTGAGGGCGGTATGCTGTGGTGCATTGCCTAATTGTGCCGAGGAACTGTAGGAGGCTGTGCCAGAGTTTTGACTCAAACTGGGCTCCTCGGTCGGTGATGACGGTAGCGGGGGGGCCGAAGCGGGAAACCCAACCGGACATGAAGGCGCGGATGGCAGACTCTGCTGGAGCATTGGGCATGGGGATGGCTTCTGTCCACCTGGTGAAACAGTGGATGCAGGTGAAGATGTAGGTGCTCCCGCAGGATGATGGAAGAGGTTCCACTATGTCAAGGTGCACTACTTGGAAAACGTCCTTTGGGTATAGGGAAGGTTTCTAAAGGGGTCCGTGTGTGACGATGTATTTTGGAGCACTGGGCAGCCCATTTTTTAGTATCGGTCTTGATGCCGGGCCAGATGACACGTTGCCTGAGGAGGCGCTGGGAGGCCCACACACCCGGGTGGCTGAGACCATGGATGCGGTCGAAAACAGCGCGGCGGTGGACGTGAGGCACGAACTGTCTAGGCTGCCCACAGGATACGTCACACCACAATTTGATGTTCGTGCCGGGGATTGGGAGTTCTTAGAGTGTGAGGCCTGAGGGAAATGTCTTGTATGCTGCCAGGTCTTCGTCATTCTCTTGAGCCGCGGCGAGTTGCCAGTAAGCAATGGGTGGAGATGAGGGGAGAATGTTGGATATACAATGAGAGATGACGTCAGCGACCTCGTTGTGGCTACCTTTAATGTGTTGGACATCGCTGGAGAACCCCGAGATATACGGCAAGTGGCGCAGGACGCGTGGTGTATGTGACTGGGAGGCTGAGGTAAAGGTGTTGACGAGGGGCTTGTGATCAGTGAAGATGGTGAACTGACGGGCCTCGAGGAATTGCTGGAAATGCTTGACAGCCAGGTATACGGCCAGGAGTTCTCGATCGAAGGCGCTGTATTTGAGGTGTTGTGGTTGAAGCCGTTGTGAGAAGAATGCAACGGGCATGAGAACTCCGTTGATCTCCTGTTGTAAGATGGCGCCCACTGCAGTAGAAGAAGCGTCTGTTGTGAGAGTGGTCCGTGCGTTAGGTGCGGTGTGGACTAGGAGGGTAAGGCGTGTGATGTGCTGTTTGATAGCGGTGAATGCCGTAACAGCCTCTTGAGTCCACAAGAGAGGCTTGTGAGACTTCTTTGGGAGTCCCTTGAGAAGGTCGTAGAGGTGAACTAGGACGGTGGCAGCGTTGGCAATGAAGCGGTGGTAGTTGTATGTATATTATGTATGCTGTATTATATATTATGTATGTATATTATGTATGCGCTCCATTTACATATATTATTTATTCAGCCTAGCTAGCAGCGTGTGGCAATGTAATTACCATGTCCCACATGCTTAATTAATGTCCCTGGCGACATATGGAAGCTGTTAATGTATCACTTGCCATACGTCGCCTATAGAGCAGTTGACCAGCAGACAGGTTGAGGAGCGCTACTCCCCTTGTGTACATATCTGTTATCCAGTAAATTGAACCTACAAAACCATACAGGTGTTTGTGTTCGCTCCTGTATATAGAACTTATTACCCAGAACATGAACATGGCGCAGTGTCTAGTTTTACTGGATAATTACGAGTGAAGTGCAAACTTTGTGGGAAGGCCGGCTTATGGACCCCTTGCCCTGTGTCAACCAACTGCCGCCCGCCACCCCTCCTCGAAGAATTTAGCAACTTTGAGCAGTGTCAGTAACAGTGATTTTCTGTGAAGTGTTTAGTGCATTGTGTGTTTAGTACCATAAATGTGTGACCTTGTTCTAAAGGATTCCCAAGGTACACGGCATGTTCTGGGCATTTGTAGGCAGTAAAGTTTTTCACATCCTCCTCTCGTCATGCCTCGAGGGTAACTGACACTAGACGTCGTTTCCACCCCCCCCCCCCCCTCACAGCTCGAGGAGACGCTCTCGCCCGCCCGGCACACGCACACACACACTGACCGCGGCGATTTCTTTATATATATTTTATATATATATATATAATCTACTTATCTGTGTATATAATTAATATTTTGTCCGAGATCTTGTTGATACGACGGGCTGACCGGTCAACACTGATTTAAGACACAGTACACAGATGAAGTAGTTATGTCTCGTGCCTTGCGCAGTCGTGGAGCCTGCGCCCAATGAGTCAGTCGGATGATAGCCCCGCAGAGATGGATGACCAGGCTGACCATGACGCTCCAGCTCCAACAACATCGCGCAGCCCTTCACCTCGATATTCAGCGTTGTCTCCAGAGATAATTGCTTTACTGAAGTTTATGAGAGATGAAAGGCGCGAGGATGAAGCTAACAGACGTGTGGCAGACGAACGCAGAAGACAAGCAGAGGCAGAGAGAGACCACCAACGGAGATTGGAAGACAGTGCACGGTTTGAAGCCTTGATATCTCGCCTCACTGTTAACCAAGCCCCTGGCTCTAACACTGCCTCGGTACTGACTGGTTCAGATACCTCATTAATGCTTCCTTCACGCCCACCAGCCCCACCTAAAGCAGCAGCTCAAACACCGCCCATCTTGAAGCCTGATGTGAATTTCCAGACTTTTCATGAAAGGAGGCGACGGTGGACTGATTATTCTACAATGGTGGATCTCCAGAGTTTGTCACAGCCTAAACAACTCATTCAGCTGCGTATGTGCCTGTCCTTGGAAACTCAGCGTGTCTTAGAACATACGTTGCAGGTATCCCCAACCTCTTCCGTGTCTGTAGAGGAGGTACTGGACATTCTACAACGGCACATCAAAGGACAGCAGAATGAAGCTCTGCACAGGAGGGAATTGTTTAGCTGCAGACAGATGGAGGGTGAGACTTTCGATGCCTTTTATGTACGACTCAAGAGAGCCTCGGAAGAGGTAGATATATGCCCAGGTAACCACCAGCAGTGCGAGGAGACCCAGTTGAAGCAGGTGATCCTGATGGGTGTTAAGGACGAGGAGCTTGTCCAACGCCTCACCTCCCTCAACTCTTCCTCTTCTCTTAAGGATGTTTTGACGATATGTCGCTCCTATGAGGCTGCCAGGCGTGCCACCTCTGCCATCCGAGCTCCCCCTACAGTTGCATGCGCTGTGTCCCGGTACAAGAAGGACAAAATGTCTGCTCCTACGCCTTCGCCCACCACGTCCACGCCCGGTTCATTTTGTAACAACTGTGGTAAGCAGCACGGAACACAGGTGTGTCCAGCTGCTGAGTCTACCTGCAACAGTTGTGACCGTAAGGGCCACTGGTCACTCACAGTACGGTGCCCAGCTAAACGCGTCCAGTGCAATGTGTGCGGTCGTCTGGGCCACTATGACAAGTGTTGCCCTACCAACAAACCCAAGGGACAGCGTCGGCGGAAGCTCCAGCGCCCTTCCACTAGTGAGGGCCGCCCACAGTCTTCCAATGAGAAGCATGACGACCCTGGACAACGCTCGAGCCATATTAGGAATGTGTGCTCCCCCCCACGTCCCAGGACCAAAGTCCCCCATTACATCAGTGTCATTGTGTCCTATGGCAGTGTGTCATCCCGTCTTCAGATGTTGCCCGACACCGGCTCTCTCCAAGTGATCTAGGACCGTCCCCCAAGGATCTCCGCTTTACGGCAGATGGTTCACAGATGACCCCGGCCCTAGGTTCACTCCAAGCACAAGTCACCTTTGGCAACAGGTCGTGTCAAGCCTGGATTGATGTGCATAATGGTGTCCCGACTCCTTTGCTGTCCTACAGACATTGTCAAGAGTTGGCCATCATCTCCCAGGACTTCCCCAAACCTATTCTCGAGGTAAAACACGCCAACAGGGTGCAAGAAGGGAGCAGCAACGACCCTGCTGCCGCCCTACCCCTGCCTCTTGCCAGTGACACCTCTCCTACGGATGCTCGGAAGTACTTCCTGAAGGAATTCAGCGACGTTCTGGTTACCAAGTCCGCTCTGGAATCCAAGCCTCTCAAGAAGATGGTAGGTTCCCCCATGAGGATCCACCTGAGGGACGACGCAAAGCCCTTCGCTATCTACACCTCTCGACTGGTTCCCTTGGCCTTCCGTGAGGCAGTCAAAAACGAGCTGGACTCCATGGTCGCCCAAGAAATTATTGCACCAGCCGGTGATGATCCATCTCCATGGTGTCACCCTATGGTAGTCGTCGCAAAACCCAAAGGTGGTGTTCGGATCACCACTGACCTCTCCAAGCTCAACAGTCAGGTGTCTCGTCCTGCCCACCCTTCCCCCACGCCCTTTGCAGCTATACGCAGTGTGAACCCGAAGGCGCGCTTCTTCACGACGATGGACGCCCTGTGTGAATACTGGCAGATAGAGCTTGCCGAAGAAGACAGACCACTCACAACTTTCATCACCCCGCATGGACGTTACAGTTATTGCCATGGCCCCATGGGATTCGCCACTACAGGAGACGCTTTCTGTCTTCGAAGTGATATGGCTCTACAAGGTCTGGCAAACTGCGTGAAAGTGGTCGACGACATACTCCTGTACGGCGAGGATTATATGGATCACCTCTGCCGTATCTACGAGGTACTCAACAGGTGCCGGAAGCACGGCATTACCCTAAATGCCGACAAGTTTGTTCTGGCCAGCTCTTCAGTTGACTTTTGTGGGTACACCCTCTCAGGGAACGGTATCGCAGCTGACCCGGAAAAGGTCCGCGCCATTACGGATTTTCCCACCCCTGCTAACCTGACCGACTTGAGGTCCTTCATCGGTCTCGTCAACCAGTTAGCAGAGTTTTCGTCGGACATCTCCGCAGCTGCCCAACCACTTCGCCCCCTGATGAGCCCAAGAGGACATTCCTGTGGACCCCCGACCACGACAAGGCCTTCCAGCAAGTGAAACAGGCCCTGTCTCGTCCACCTGTCCTCGCCACGTTTGACCCAGCCTTGCCGACAGTTCTGCAGACAGATGCCTCACGCTTGTACGGCGTGGGATACGCCTTACTGCAGGATCACGGTGGAGGGCAGTTCCGGCTCGTCCAGTGTGGCTCGCGTTTCCTCTCTGACACTGAGATGCGCTACGCCACTATTGAGTTGGAGCTGTTGGCTGTGGTTTGGGCGATGTCCAAGTGCAGGTTTAACCTCATAGGCCTGCAACACTTTCACCTAGTGACCGACCATCGCCCGCTTGTCCCGATCCTCAACCACTACACGCTGGACGCCGTTGAGAACCCTCGCCTCCAGCGTCTGAAAGAGAAGCTCTCGTCGTACATCTTCACAGCAGTGTGGCGTGCCGGTAAGGAGCTCTGCATCCCTGATGCCTTATCCCGCTCTCCTGTCAGCCGCCCTACTCCAGAAGACCATGTGCTCGACGCCGACCTCGCTCTTTCCGTCCAATCCCTTCGTTCGGGCCTGTCACCAGATGACGACAAGGCAATGGAGGACCTTCGAACAGCGGCCCGAGATGACCCTTCCTACGTCCGACTCGTCGAGTGTGTGAGGAACGGATTTCCTAGCAACCACTACGATCTTCACAACACCCTGCTCCCGTATTGGAAACTCCGCGATGAACTCCACTGCGACGGAGACCTTGTTCTGTACGGAGCACGTGTAGTTGTCCCTGCTGCTTCACGTCCCCACGTCTTGGCTCGCCTTCACGACAGTCACCGTGGAGCTGAGCCACCAAACGACGTGCACGACAGACTGTGTTCTGGCCCGGCATCAACTCCGACATCTCCAATGTTGTCCGTGCGTGTGAGCCCTGCCAAGTATTACAACCCAGCCAGCAGCAGGAACCCTTCATGAGTGACGACAACCCCACCCACCCCTTTGAGTCTGTGTCGGCCGACTTTTTCTCTGTGTCAGGAAAGTCCTTCCTTGTTATCGTCAAATGTCTCTCTGGTTGGCCGGTTGTCATCAAGTGCGGTAATGACACGACGTCTGCAGCCACCATCAGCAAGTTCCGCCACTACTTCCGTGACGTGGGCGTTCGTGTACGCCTGCGAAGAGACGGAGGGCCTCAGTTCACAAGCCGGGACTTTGCTGTGTTCCTTGATCGATGGGGAGTCCGGCATGTGTTGTCATCGCCCCATTACCCGCAGTCCAACGGCCACGCTGAGGCTGCTGTCAAATCCTTGAAGCACCTCATCCTTAAGGTGGCCCCTTCTGGGAATATCGACTGCGAGGCCTTCGACCGGGGTCTTCTTGAACTCCGCAACACACCTAACTACACTGGACGCTCCCCTGCCCAGGTTTTGTATGGACGCCCCCTTCGTTCTTGTGTCCCTGCTCACCCTCAATCCTTCTCCAAGGAGTGGCAGGCCAAGACAGAGGATTGTGATCGCCGAGCCGCCAAACGTGTTCAAGACGTCGTCGCCCTCTACAACGACAACGCCCGTTCTCTCCCCAGGTTGAGTGTCGGCACCCAAGTCCGTGTTCAGGACTCGACCTCCCTACGTTGGGACAAAGTAGGCGTAGTCATGGGTCTCGGTAGGTCACGGGACTACCAGGTGCGGTTACCCAGTGGTCATGTGTGGTGGAGGAACCGCCGTTTTCTCCGCCCCATAACAACGCCTTCTGCTGATCCCGCCACCAGTGTTGAGTCCCATACCCTTCCCAGTGATCAAGTCCCTCGACGCTCAGAACGGATCCAAAAGAAAAGGTCCGCTCAAGACTTTGCTATGAGCGTATAGGGGGGAGGGAGGTGTATGTATATTATGTATGCTGTATTATATATTATGTATGTATATTATGTATGTGCTCCATTTATATATATTATTTATTCAGCCTAGCTAGCAGCGTGTGGCAATGTAATTACCATGTCCCACATGCTTAATTAATGTGCCTGGCGACATATGGGAAGCTGTTAATGTATCACTTGCCATACATCGCCTATAGAGCAGTTGACCAGCAGACAGGTTGAGGAGCGCTACTCCCCTTGTGTACATATCTCTTATCCAGTAAATTGAACCTACAAAACCATACAGGTGTTTGTGTTCGCTCCTGTATATAGAACTTATTACCCAGAACACGAACAGTAGTTGACTAAACCCAGGAATTCTCGGCGTTTCTTCTCCGTTTCAGGTTTGGGGAACTCCCTGATGGCAGTTATCTTCTGTCGTAGGGGTTGGATGCCACTTAACAGGGTGAACTTTCATGTTGTTGCTCTGCAGGCGTTGGAGGAGTTGTAGGTGGTGATGATGCTCGGCAGGCGTCGAAGATGCGACGAGGATGTCGCCTATGTAGGCAGTGACAAAATCGAGGTCGCGAAGCATATGGTCCATGTACCTCTGGAAAGTCTGTGCTGCATTGTGTAGGCCAAAACTAATGAAAGTATCTCGAAGAGTCCGAATGGAGTGGTGATGGCTGTCTTCTGGGTATCTGCAGGTGCTACAGGGATCTGGTGGAAGGCACGCTCCAAGTCGATCTTCGAGAAGATTGTCTTGCCATGAAGTTTGTAGTGGAAGTCATGGACATGCGGAATAGGGTACCTGTCAGGTTTGGTGACGAGGTTCAGGGCTCTGTAGTCGCCTAACACCCTCCAGTCGCCAGATGATGGCTTAAGAACAATGTGAAGAGGCGATGCCCAAGGACTCTTTGAAGGACGAATGATGCCGTCTTGCAGTGGCCTGTTGAATTCCGCCTTGGCTGCGTTCAGGAGCTCAGGGCGCAGGCGGCGGGGGCGTGAGAAGACTGGAGGTCCTTTGGTCTCGATGTGGTGGAAAATTCCCGACGTAGGTGGTGGAGGTGGAGAGACTCGGGGTGAGAAAAGTTCCTTGAACTCTTCGAGCAAGGAGGAGAACTCGTTGGACGGCGAGAGACAGGTGATAGTGTCGGTGTCTTCGGCACGTGAACCCTGGATCTTGCGTGCTGTAGGCTCATGGATGAGACGAAGATGGCTTGGGTCAACTCCGAGCTTGTGGAAGGTGAGGAAGTCGAAGCCAAGGATGGGTTGAAACACATCTGCGACTAGGAATGACCAGCGCAGAGTCTTGGGGAGACCGAGGTCTAAGGCGAGGGTGCGTGCACCATAGGAGGCCATGGAGGTACCGTTAGCGGCGAACAGGTCATAAGAGGGTTGCCTTGACGTGTCTTGTCGTGAGGGAGGGATGATATTGACCGATGAACCTGTGTCGACAAGGAATTTCTTGCCGGAGGTGCGGTCGGTGACGTGCAGTAGTGAGACGCCTGAAGGGACGGGGGCTGAGGCGTCTACCAACCTCCGTTGTTGCCGTTTCCCGAGTAGGTGCAGTGGGGCTCACAGCATTGAGCATTGGGGCCGAAACGCCGGTGATACCAGCAGAGGGTATATTCCTTGCACTGAGGGCTGGCGGCGGTTTCCGGAGCAGGAAGGGCGCGTTGGGGATTGTAGGTCGCGGTGCGTGGGTTAGGAACAGAACGGTTCAATGGTGTTCATCCTGCAGTTCAAGGTTTGCAGCAGGTCCATGATGTCTTGTGAGGTATTGCTCGGCTGAGGGGTGTTGACCCTGCTTTCAAGTTCGGAGGTAAGTACTGGTATGGTCGTTGGGTTGTCCTCGGCCGCCAGGCATGCAGCCTCACACTCCTTGAATATTCTGTCTGCGGCGGTTGCGTAGAGTTCAAGTGTCGTCGAGTAATCTACTGCGGACAGGATGGTACTCACTTGTGTGGGGAGCTTTTGTGCTTGAAGCTGGCGCAGGATAGGGTCGGGAAGTCTGTCTGTGTGCCGGGAGTTCAGCCTACACATCCCCTCCCAGAGAAGTCCGGGAGTTGAGTTTCCAAGGGAGATAGAAGATAGGTTCTGCAGGAGACTGGGGCGGGTCCGTTAGTAATGCGTTTTTAAGGCGTCCCATAGGGTGGCGAATTTGTTGTTCTCTGGAGGGTTGGAAATAGTCCGTGATACATGCGTGGCGACTTCCGTGGGCAAGGAAGAGAGCAGGGCGCCGTACTTTTGCTCGTCAGTAGCTTGTGAGCCGATGAGGATTGCATCCACATGATCTAACCAGTCCTCGACGTTGTGGTTTAAAGTCGGTAGAGAGATCCGTCCGTCCATTCTTGCGGAAGTGTGTCACACGGTCGTGAGATGGTGTCGTAGTGGGATAGCACATGGTACGGATGGTGTCGTCGTGGAGGAATGGGGTAGCACGTGGTGTGGGTGGTGTCGTCGTGGAGGAGTGGGGTAGCATATGGTGCTGGTAAGGCGGTTGGCCTTGGCTGGCAGCAGGCAGGACGATCTTCTCAGCTCCAGGAGTAAGGCAACAGAAAGGAGTGTGGTGTTCACGACTCCAGGGGTCACCAATTGTGGCGTACTGTTATGGCAGGTTGTCAGGGTCTCATATTTGGCCTCACAACGTACGTACATGTAATATATCCAACACTCAGGATTGAGGTAGAATAGGAAGTCACAATGTGTTTCCCGTATGTATATTGCTGCACAGCACAGTGTTAAAGAGATATTAGGTCGGGCGAAGCTTGCTCAGAGTTCCTGTAGGGCGAGGAACTTTCTGAGGGAGCGTGTGGTGTGGAGCTGTTGAGAGATGTTGCTTGCTGGTGGCGGTAAGTAGAAAGAGGTCGATGACGGCCAGGTGAGGTCTTATATAGCGGGGGTAGGCGTGGCTTGATGGTAGGCCCCGCTTTGTGCTTTGTTCGGCGTCGCTTGTTACCTGACCTTGACCACGAAGGATACGCTGGGAGATTCGCGGGGAGTCGGCTAGTCAGCGACACACGGCGTTTGTAGGGGAGGAATCCACTACAGGGTGACGACATCTAGCCAGGTTCTTGTGGAGCTGGCTGAGCAACGTATCTTTTGTTTTAATAAGAGCGGAAGGAAGGGCAAGAAGAAAAGTATTGGAGAGGCCAAGGATAGTGTCCTTTAGTCACTCATCTTTTTAATGAAACGTTTTTCTATTTTAGAGAGTTGAAGCTCTTTGTTTATAGTAGGGAGGTTTAATTTCTAAGGAGAGGTGTAGGATCCAACTTGCCACTTTTGTTCGCAAGGAGGTGGTCTTATCTTTTGGTTTAATTGAAAGATTGAAGCTTGACTTGAAGGAACTGTATTTATTTGGCTATACAGTATTTTTGTTTTTGTATTAAATAAGATAATTTTTAGTTGTATTTTGGTATTGGTGGTGGATTGTTGACTCTTATTCTGCTTAATCTGAACCAAGCGTGTTCTTCTCTTGCTCTTTTTACTGGTTCGTTGTCGAGCCAGTTAATTACAGTTTCTGAGTCTAACTCTCTTACTTGTCCCCATGTTCTTTTGGCTTGGTTGTAGACGTCAACGTTTACTGTGTTGTTGTTGGCTCTTCTATGGAGTTCTTCTTTTGTTATTCTTCGTAACTGATGGTATATATTTTTTTTTTTTTTTTTTTACGGGTATTAGCCCACCCGGGCACAGGTCACAGACCCACATCGGGGCCTGGGGGGCGAAAATGTAATAATAATAATAATAATATAATAATAATAATAATTCAGATAAGTAAAATAAAATAAATATAAAAAATAATACAATAATGATAATAATAATAATAATAATAATAATAATAATAAATGCAATAATCATAATAAAGAACCATAAAGAAATAAAAAAATATAAAGAGTGAGAAACAATATATATGTATGTTATGTTGTCAATGTTAAGAGAAACAATTGAGACCCTGCAATTGTGTGTAAATGAGGCAGAAAGTCGGATCAGCAACCTGGGACTAGGTCACAATTTTCGTGATGCCATATGACAGTAGGGTCTACCATTAGACAACACATTATGCTTCCAATATCTTCCCAGAAAGTAGTACCTCCCTGTTTGGTAGCTGCCTCTCTACCTACTACCTGCATATATGAATCTTAGGCTTTTATTTTGTACCGTTTGAAGTTTCTTGATTCACGTTGTACTGAATGAGTTGGTTGGTATAAGCGGGTAGCACATTACTGATTTTATTAGTGCTGTGTATAATTTCCTTTTATTTGGTATGCTCAGGTGTTTTAATCGTTTTATTTTTGAGAGTTTCCTACGTAGTTTGTGGACTTTTTCGTTGATGAAGCGCTGGTAACCATTTTTTTTGTGGTTTTCAGTCCCAAGATCTTGCCTTCGTTGGTGTATGGGTAAATTTCTCAATCTACTTTTACTGGTTTGACCTTTTTCTTGGCAATTGGTTTGATTTTCTATTTGCTGATATTTGTCGTTATTTTCCTTTTTTCCGTGGTCATTTATGTTTTTTTTATTGCTAAGGCCGTATGGCGTGCCATTATTGCTCCTGATTTCTCGGGTTTTGATATGATTTGTGTGATGTCATCGGCAAAGATAATGTCTTCGCTATGTTGCGTTGGTTCAGATAAGTTGCTCGTATATACGGAGAAAAATGTTGGGGATAGGACGCCTCCCTGGGGCAATCTGCTTTCTAGGTCGAAGGGTGGACCTAAATAGTTGCCAATTTGAAGCTGTGCTGTCCTGTTTTGGAGGAAGTCACATAGGATTCATTCTATTTCTGCAGGAGTTTTAGTATTTTATATGCTAGTCCGTTGTGCCACACTTTATCAAATGCCTTTGCTACATATCTTAAGACTATGTTTACTTGGTTTCCTTGCTGTTTTTCTTTGGCTATGATTTCTGTTATTATTGCTATTGCCGTTTCAGTTCCTCTACCTCTTCTAAAGCCGTGTTGTCTTGGGTTGAGTTTATTGTGGTTGACCAGGAACTTATCTAGTCTGTTATTTAGTATGCATTCCAAGAGTTTCCCGGTTATTTCCAGTAAGGAAATAGGTCTGTGGTTTATTATCTGTTTTGGATCCTTGCCTTCTTTGGGAATGAATATCACTTTTTTGCCCGCTTGAAGGCACCCGGAAAGTAATCAGCGGATAAGGTTGAGTTGCAAATATTTATCAGGGCTTCCATCGGTCTGCTGGGCAGGTTTAATAACACATTTCGGGTTAGGCCGCTCATTCCAGGGTATTTTTCTTTAAATTTGCGTAGGCAGTGTAGTAATTTAACGTGGTTTATGAATTTATTGGGTCTTAGTCTTTCTGGGTTTCCTGTGTGGTAGGAAGTCATTCTATTGCTTTGTTCTCTTAGCCAATATTTAATTAACTCTTCGTATTCTTCGTCAAAACTTTCATTTTCGTCTTCTGATATTCTGAAGATCTTCTTCCATTCTCATCTGAAGACCTATTCTTTTTCATGGTCTGTATGAGTTTTTGTCCGTTTTGGTCTTTAATGTAGTTTATTCTCTGTTTTTTCGTGCCAAGTAGTTTGTTGATGTTTTGCCAGAAGTTTTTTGAGTCCTTTGTGGTGTCTATGTTTTTTATTAGATTGTTCCATTTTTCGATATTAATTTGTCTGCACTCTTCTTGTAGGCCTTGTTGGATTTCTCTTATATTACAGAGTAGTTCTCCAGTGGGCCCTGTTTGTTCTATAAATATCCTAATGTTATTATATTGTACTTGTAGTCTCTTTAATTCTTCGTTGGGTTTGTTACTCGGGAGGGTTCTGTATGTCATTATTGGGGTTGTCTGGTTGGTTGCTTGTTTTATTGTGTTGTGTAGCTTGTCTACCTGTTCGTCAACTTCTCGAGTGTTGCATATTTTAGATTTATTTGAGGGTAGTTTTCCAATAAATCCTAGTATTTCATCCAGTCTGTTTTGATCATCAGGAGCTTCGGTGGTATTTTTGTTTGAATTGGGCTTTTGGAAATTGTGAATATTATGGGAATGTGGTCGCTTGGGGTGATGGGGCCTTGCTCTATGTGGTTGCTAAAAACATAAGAACATAAGAAAATCAGGAGTCTGCAATAGGCCAGTTGGCCTGTGCATGGCAGCTCCTGTCGAGAGTTACTACCACTCTCTATCATCGATCAATCTATCTATCCTCCTTTTAAGACTTTCCAGCGTTTCAGCACTTACTACAAAGCTGCTAACCTTGTTCCACTCGTCCACCACCCTATTTGTGAACCAGTTCCTTCCTATCTCCTTCCTAAACCTAAACTTATCCAACTTAAATCCGTTGCTACGAGTCCTATCCTGCTCGGATATTATAAGAACTTTATCTATATCTCCTTTATTGATTCCTTTCACCCACTTAAATATTTCTATCATATCTCCCTGCACTCTTCGTCTTCCTAGGGAATGCAAGTTTAGTTTCTTTAATCTATCTTGATATGGAAGATGTCAAAGTCCCGGAATCATTTTCGTCATTCTTCACTGCACCGACTCCAGTGAATTGATATCCATTCTACTGTATAACAAGGGCACCAGAACTTAACAGAACAATCGAGTACACTGCCATATTCTGGGGTCACTAAGTCTAAGGGGATAACGTAACTGTACTCTTAATTTCTAAGGGTTGCTGCCACCAGACCCCCTCTGGGCAGTATGTAGCTCGTTAGGTAGCGGGCAGAGTGGACTAGGCATTGGGTTGGGTTTTTCATTGACCAGATCGATAAGGGAAAGAAGGGTGAAACAATAACATGCCTTAACTAATTTATTCCTTATAAAACATATGGCATTCCGTTAAAATACAAGTGAGTTGGCCTTCCTCAGAAGAACAACGATGATTTTGATTACCCTGCTCAACAACAGACGTCTTACATTAATTGCGTGTCATCCACATACTTATTGCGCATAACAATCAGTGACCTCCTTACCTCGGTCATCCCTTCTTACAATAACACTCAACACATCAGACTGCTCCACCTGTATGGAATATAGCACCTTAGGTTATCATACATAATAACACCATCTCACCTCCCTGTAGCACCATCTCACCACACCTGTTACACTCCACACCTGCAAGTATGGGAATCCTTGTAATTTCTTGGTACATATATCAGGCACCTCGTTCGCACACCGCCCTCAGTGGGTAGAGACGAGGGCTTCACCAAGAGACATACCCGTACTGTTTCTACGCCTGGTATTATAGGTCGCTCCAAGTGACAACCGCGGAGTTTCTCAAGCTTTCCATTATGTATTCCTACTCATTTGTAGTGGTATGCCGGGAATCCACAGGTTCACAGTGGAGTAGCATAGCTGGGAGTAGTCATCTCACATGGTGGGACGCTCACGGGGGTAATGGCCGCCGTTCTGGTGAGTTCAGAGCGCGCGGGGGACCTGTGTTGGTGATGGAGCAGGCACGTCTGAGAAATAATGCCTGATGGGCCGTTATCACACACCCTAACACATTAATATTTCACTTTATACATCAGGCAAAGTTTTAAGCTGTAATAACTGTTATATAAGTCTTGTTTTATGGCTGAATACAGTCCGATGAAGTTTACTGACCTGTGTTGGTGAGGGAGCAGGCAAGTCTGAAGGCCAATGCCCCACGCTCCTCTCACCGATGTAGGCCTACAGTTTCCAATCTTTAATTTTTACTTTGATTTCTTATGGTTCTCACATGAACACTTTCAGGTTTATTGTGACCTTGTGTCTTATAAATACATATCTTAATCCTAACTTACATACTAGAATACGGTTCGGGTTTGATCATTCCTGGGGAAATTAATTGGGCTATATCAACAACTCACACCGGTAGTCCGGGTACAAAGGACGCTACCCTGAAACAAAAGCCGAATGTTCATAGCATGGGTATATCCACTTCACTTAAAACTGTAATTACGGATCCTCCTCTCACACATTGCACTACTTGAACACAGACATAAGATTCTCTGAACACTGTACAATTGTCGTGGGTATACGTCACCCAAGAATACGAAGCGCATTAAGTTCACACCGATGCATACAAAATATTTCCTTTCAAGTATAGTTTCTGGGTCACTTCCAACACCCCACAAAGTTCTAATACATTTATCCTTTTTCCAGATCATTGTTCTCATGTATTTTTATATGATATCTGCGGAAGTTATGTTCGCTAAACGTTCACAGACGTAAATAGTATGACCGGCAAACCACGATCTACACTTAGTCCTAAAGTACACTAATCCAGATCAACTGGACTTTCCCAATCATCTTATAGATACCTTGAGTTCTCCTTAACGCTATGAATACATAGCCGATCGAAAGTCTGGGACTCTGACCATATTGTCATTGTTTTTCGTTTCCCAATTACTGTAGGGTGAACCTGATTTCTCTGTGATCACTTTTCCCTAGTTCTTCCCCTATTGTGATATCTCTGATAATATTTTCTTTATTTGTTAATACTAGGTCTAATATATTGTCACCTCTAGTAGGTTCTGTAATTAGTTGTTTTAAGGAATTGTCCTGTACTGCGTCTAGGAAGTCTTCAGATTCATAATCACCTATGATGTTGTCCCAGTCAATATTTCTGAAATTGAAATCCCCCATAATGCACAGGTTGTTGAATTTTGCTACCCTACTCATTTCCTACCATATGGGCCGAGCTGCTTCTTTTCCCAGACTTGGGGGGCCTATAAATCACTCCCATAATTAGTTTTTCTCTTTCTTCTGCAGTTTCTACCCATACAGACTCGGATTCTATTTCACCCTTTATTGAATTATTAATACAACATTTTAATGTATCCTTGACGAAGATTGTGACCCCACCCCCATTCCTACCTTCCCTGTCTTTGTGAAAAAGGTTGTGCCCTTGTATGTGGTACTCTGATAAAAAGTTCTTGCTCGCCAGATTCATCCAAGTTTCGGTGATTATTATGAGGTCTACATTCTTGGTACATACAACCGCTCTCAGTAAGTCTATTTTATTTCTAACGCTCCTACTGTTTGTATAGTATACATTTAAACCTACCCTTCCCTGGTCCTGTTTTACCCCTTGTCTTGAGCAACCAATTTTACTCCCCAGAACCTGCTTGTTTTTTGACTCCCACTTACCCTGACCTCTCTCTGCTGGCGAAACCCCCCCTTTGGAGTGACAATTTCGCTCTCCAGCGATGCAGACAACGTCATTACCCCAGCGTGAGACAAGTGTACTCCGTCACGACTGTACAGGTAGTTGTTGCCATAGAACGGTTGCCAGTTATCAATGAACGCCCAACTATTGCTTGCACAATGTTTTTCCAGTCGGCAATTTATAGCACTTGCCCTGGGCAGCCATTCATCACCAACTCCTCTTCTAGGCAAAACACCACATACTATCGGGATCCTTCCCCTATCTCTTGAAATTCCTTACTCCTAACCTTTCCTATGTCGTTACCTACTACACGAAGACACACTACTTTGATTGGCTTACGTGTTCAGAGGTAATTACCCTGCTTGTTCAGTAGGTAGGACTACGGCCCATATGCAAGATCAGCCGTGGTGTATACCATGCTGTAGTACTCCCATGGTTGTTATGCAAGAAGCGTTTTTGGCTAAAAAAAAAGAAAAATATGTACGATTCGTCATTGGAACATGGGGAAATTTCGTGGTACACGTACCCCCTGTCCGATGATCATTACAAGGGAACTATTTTTGAAACCAGAAGAAAGAAATTTGATTTGGATGGACATAAATTGTATAAATCTGCAAAGAAATAATATTTTTACGATATACTCTATATAGAACAGTACATGCAGTATTGTATTGTTCTTTTTAAAAGCGGATCATGTTTGTGTACGAAAAATGCCGCCAGCCTCTACTTGTCTCATCGCCGTTTATATCCTCCAAATTCGCCTAACCATCATAAAAGGTAAGCCTTTAAGATAACTAATACAACTAATTTATGTGCAGAAATATGATGAAATCAAACTAAACTAAAAAAGTCGTAAATGGTTTATTTGAAGAGTGGTGAGAACAGCTTCCTCGAGGATGGTGAATGACGTCCTTTATCAGAAATATTATCGACCCAATTTTCGTAATGAGCGCAATTAATAACCGTCCAGCACTACCAAAATAATTATTTCCTTAGTATAATTACTTGTTAGCCTAGATTTCATATTTTAGTAAGTTCAAATATGCCAGGTAACTCGTGCTAGGTACTTCCCAGGCATGTTTCATTTGTGTATCAGTTTAACCACAATTTGCTACTTATAAGATAAATTCAGAGACCTAAATTCATGTTTTATTTTTTTTTCCCTTAGTGACTCAATGTATTACAAGAAAGAACTACTTTACGACTTGTTTGGGCCAACAATTGAAGTAGTGATATTAATTAACTTTGCTATTGTATGTCCATGATTTCAACAAAATTGAATAAGTCCTTTTGAAGTAAATGGAATTGATGATATTATTATCTTTTGGCCATCCAGCGAATTTAATGATTTTAAGTTGACCGATTTTTACCAGTTAAGTTAGGTCATGTTAGATTAGTTAAGTTGGGTTAGGTTAGGTTTGGTGACATTGAAATTATGTTTTTTCAAATGCCAAGTAGGTGGATGACCTAAACATTCATTTTACCAAATTGATTATGAGTAGATCAAAAACATTAGTCTTGTTTTTTTACAAATTCAGACTCCATAAAGTTCAAATGACAATCACTTCATGATAGATGTTTCACCCTATACACTAAAGCTACTTTATGTAAGAGGAAAAAATTAGCACCAAATTGTATTGTTTAATACCAAAAGAAGTCATTGATGATAATATTTAATAACAATATTTCAGGTATTACGACCTGGTTGTCGGGACGGAACACCGTCGTAAGTCGAGGAGTGACTGTAATACATTTTCATCTTTAAACTCCTTGTATCTTACCTAACTCACCTTGATGCTCTACTCAATTATGGCTGGATGTAATAATTGTAGAAAGTAATCACAGATATGACTCCCTTTTCCGTTTATTGTTTTTATATTACAATTCTTGGATATTCAAAGGTAATGAAATTATGAATCTTCAACAAATGTGATATAAGTACATTCTAATGATGACAACAGAAATATGTCAGACTTGACTAATTAACTGGAACCAGAAATTAACCTAAGTGAATTTGTCCTTAATCCAACCTTTAAAATATGAAAGACAGTATACTTTATTTTATGATAGTTAAGTCAGTTTCCAGTTAGGTTAAGTTAGGTAGGTTAGGTTAACATTTTTATATAGATCATTAAAATTTTAAAGGGCTTATAATTTTTGTTCTATGAATTTCTCCAGAAAAAGGGATCAAAGTCTTGGAATCACCATAACAATATACTGTACACTTATTTTTTTTTTAACAGACAAAATTACCCTCAATATTTAGATGCTGGAACTTATAAATATTAACCCTCATAAATATAGAAGTTTCAGGATTCGCAAATTTAACTAACACAATATTAATGACTTTATTTTCACTTACAGGTAGAGATACAGCTGAGTATTCACCTTGTACTGCGCATATCATTGTCATTCCTAAAACCCCCATCTAATTCATATTACTCAATATAACATTCAAATCCACCGCGCTTGTAGAACCTCAGAAAACGGGAAACATTGATAAAGGATAACTCACCTACTCAATGTTACTAAACCATGTGTTGTGTTGTACCCAGGTACAGTTATATCATATTAATTGTATGTATTCACAGCATTAAGGAGAACTCAGGGTATCCATAAGATGAATGTTAAAGTCCAGTTGAGCCGGACTAGTGTACTGTAGGACTAAGTGTGGATCAGGGTTTGAAGGTCATACTATTTACGTTTGTGAGTGTGTAGCGAACATAACTTCCACAGATATCATATGAAAATACAAGAGAACAATGGTCTGGAAAAAGGATAAATGTATCAGAACTATGTGAGGTGTTGGAAGTGACCCAGAAACTATACTTGAAAGGAAATATCTTGTTTGCGTCGGTATAAACTTAATACACCTCGTATCCTCACGTGACATATACCCACGACAGGTACAGTGATCAGAGAATCTTATGTCTGTGTTCAAATAGTGCAATGTGTGAGAGGAGGATCCCTCATTACAGTTTTAAGTGAAGTTGATACACCCCACCATGAACATTCAGCCTTTGTTTTAAGGCGCGTCATGTACCCGCCTCGGGTGTGCCGCGTTGATATTGTAACCCAATGAATTTACCCACGAACTAGCAAACCAAGACCTTACCTTAGTGTGTAATTTAGGATTAAAATATGTGTTTATACGGCATGAGTGACAATATACCCCAAAGTGTTTAGGTGAGAACCATAAGAAATAAAAGTAAAAATTAAAGATTGGAAACTGTAGGCCTACGCGGTGAGGAGCGGTGGGGCACTGCCCTCAGTACCCTCCATTCTACCGTCACCTCAGGTCAGTGTCCTATTGGGCTATATCCCGCCCTATAATTAAGATTTATATAGAAATTATTATAGTTTAAAACTTTGCCTGATATATAAGTGTAATAGTAATGTGTTAGGGGGTGTGATAACCGCCCGTCGGGCATTATTTCTCAGTACCCTCCGTTCTACCGTCACCTCAGGTTCCATGCGGTCGGAGTGCCTTGCTGCCCGGCAGCCATTATCCCTATGAGCGTCCCAACAGGTGGTGACTACTCCCAGCTATGCCAATCCACTGTGAACCTGTGGATTTCCAGCACACCACTCCAAATGAGTAGTAACAAATAAGGAGACCGTGAGAAACTCTGCGGTCGTCACTTGGAGCGACCTATAATACCAGGCGTAGAAATAGTACTGGTATGTCTCTTGGTGAAGCCCTCGTCTTTACCCACCGAGGGTGGTGTGCGAACGAGGTACCTGTTGTGTATACCTAAAAGTTACAAGAGGTCCCATACCTGCAGGGGTGGGGTGTAACATGTGTGTTGAGATGGTGCTACTATGTATGATAACCGACGGTGCTATATTCCATACAGGTGGAGCAGTCTGATGTGTTAAGGGATAGTGTAAGAAGGAATGATCGAGGTAAGGTGGTCACAGATTGTTATGCAATAAGTATGTGGATGACACGCCATTAATGTAAGAGTCTGGTGCCCATCTGGGTAACCAACATTTTCGTTGTTCTTCCGAGGAAGACCAATTCATGTGTATGTTTTTTTACCAGTATGCTTTGTATGTAATAAATTAATTAAGCATGTTATGGTTTCACCCTTCTTTCCCCTTATCGATCTGGTCAATGGAAAACCTAACCCAATGCCTAGTCCACTCTGCACGCTACCTAACGAGCTACATGCTGTCCAGAGGGGGTCTGGTGGCAGCGACCCTTAGAAATTAAGATTAGAGTTAAGTATTTACCTTTAGTATTAGTGACCCCCAATCTGGCAGTATAAATTGGTGGCTATAGCGGTGGGATGGTTTTTAATCATTGATCAAATCCGAGGGAATTGAAGCTGGGATTTAAGTTGCAGAAATAGACAAGTATTTTAATGATGGATTATCTGATTTTTGAGGGATACTTGCATGTGAATAACATTGATTGAGTACAGAAATGTAAGAAGAATTTTTGAAAATTTCTACAGTACTTAAGTCATGTGTGTCATTGATGTGTGTTTGTGTTGGTGTTTTATCCAGTGTTAATATGTATTAATAATTACAGAAGTTGTGGATTAACCCTGTGGGCGTTGAAGTAAGGGAGTCCTCACTGTGTCTGAGAAGTGTCTCAAGTGGTTCACCACTGATGTTGTTAAGTGGTTCACCTATGGAATACCATAGGACTTTCGGTCTCTAGTTGATGTGAGTTACAATTTTTGTTGCCATGTTAAGATGTTGCATAGTGTTGTATTGTACCATTGGTCAATTCAGGTTGTAGTAGTACAGGAAAGTAGTTGTGTTAAGTGGTGCATATTTGTCTTTGGTTGAGAGGTAGCATTTTTAAGTCAAAATGACTGAGTCAGTGGAACAGGGAAGTACCATAGTTGGAGACACATTAGAAGAGAGATTGGAACGGACGTTGCAGATCGTCGAGAGACAATACTCAGAGATAGAAATATTACAGAGACAGGTCAAGGAACTAAAACGAGAACTCCAGCATGCAAAGAACCAAGACACTGATCTAGAGTATGGTGTAGGTAAGGACACAACCCCAACTGACCCACCGGCAGAAAGTGCCCACTCTGTACCACAATCAGGGAACGATACCACACACCCAGGTAGCCTTAGAGTTTATCCAGGGGTTCTTTCCAAACTAACGGACAGTGCCAAGGGGGATGATAGGGAAGCAGCCGTGTTCAACCTTAGTTATGTTAGAACGTTATCATTGGAAAAACTAACAGGGTCGTATTCTGAGAGCAATATTAGAACTTTTTGTAGACAGGTAGAGTGGTTACTTAAGCAGGATGACCATCGGGTAGAAGCGGCTCTAAGCAGAATGGAGAGTCCCGTAGAGCAGAGGGTTCTACAGGAATTGGATAGCAGGGGGATGTGGGATTGGAACACCCTTAAGCAAGCTTTGACAAAGTTCAACACAGGCCAGAATACCCTGAATAAGGCATGGGCAGATTTTTTTAGAGAAGAATATCATGTAGAGGACGATCCGGAAAGATGTGTGGAACGAATGAAGTATAAGCTGGCAGCCATAGAGAGGAGGTTTGAATCAATACAAGGGAAACATCAGATTATGAAAGATGTATTGTATGAGGGCTTGCCAGGGCAAATGCAGAGAGAGTTAAGAAGGTACAACCGGTTAGGCATATCCTTAGACCCCTTTTTGAACGAGTTGACAAAGTGGAGAGAATGGTATTTGAGATCACAGGGCAGGGGACAGCAACATGTTAGACAGGCCCGCCAGGAACCAGTACCAGAGGATTATAGAGTCCAGGGAGACTATCATAGGAACGAGACTGACGGAAGACAGGATCAGAACACGAGGTGGAAGGAAACTAACACTCAAGGTTGGACAGGAAATGAATGGTGCGGATATTTTAGGAGGGATAGCCATAGCCCGCATAATTGTCCCTCCAGGCCCAGACCAGGTTCATGTTACGCGTGCATGAGGATGAACTGTAGGAGTTTCTTTACCACTTGTCCAGGACGCCAAGCTAGGAATCCCCCTTCGGGCCAATGACCACGACATCCGTTCCCACACAGTTCTCCATGTATTAAGTTACATACTTGTATAGCGTTGGTTGATACGGGTAGTGAAGCTACTATCATTGAAGATAGCTTGGTTAGTGCCTTGAAGGTAGGGCCCATTCGGCCTTGTACCCAGAGATATGTAGCTATTAACGGGGAAGAGTTTAAGACCCAAGGCACTGTTGTGAGGGGGCGCGTTCTTGGTCTGTCACCAATGTGAGGGGGCCCGACTCCCTCTCTGTTTCTACACCACCCTCATCTTATTTACTTCTCTTAGTTCTTACTCTACTCAGTTCCGTCACCTATTCTTGGGTAGCTTGGACGAGGGTCTAGGCACGTGAGTATGGTAATTTTGGTATCAGGTCACTTGGATGGAAATAAAGGTAAAATACTGTGGGAGAAATGAATACCCCTTAATTACTCTAAAACAAGTTTATTAATATGAAATCAAAGGGGAAAATATATGTTAACACTCTCTGTGGACATATACTTCCAAGGAGTAACCCAGGGGAGAACACTAGGGCTCGCGGCCTTTGTTATTGTGGAGTAGCCAGACACATGGCGGGTCTGGGGTCTGGCCCAACGAAGCCTTGGGGCACTTTAATCCGGCCGCATCGGTGCCATCTTCTCATATATGATCCCGGCTGGACATCTAATACATCCAAAGCCGTTGTTGGATGGTAGACCGATTCAAGAATCACAATGGGATCGGGAGACAAACGGGAATCAGCGTCAGGGGACCTGTATGGATGAAGGGACGGGCACTTACTAACTGTGACAACAACATCACGTTTCAGGGGACGTTAAAGACGTAAATATGACTTCACTCAGAGCATATCAACTACGTTACTGTAACACTTGCACAATCAACTATTAATTGGGTCAAATCACTTAAAGAAGGGCAAATTACAACACAGCGTGGATTGGCCTACCTGTATGGATGAAGGGACGGGCACTTACTAACGGTTGACATGCCCGCGGCACCCTCACTCAAAACAGGCCAGGAAGTCCAGCTACTCCTATTCCGATGAATTAATTTACTGTACACTCTGACGTTGAAATTGGGACTATGAACTCATTTTCATTCTCTACTATCATCTTCACTAACAATGCTCTGACTCAGCTATCGAAAGCCAAATTAAATTGACTACAAAGGGTTTTGTGGACGTTTGAGCGTAATATGAATCCTTAAGGTTTTCAGGTTAGCTCTTATCATGACCATTACAAAGCTTCCCCCTTCCCCAAGATTTATATTAGGTGGTAACGTTCGCAAAACATGTGCGGTAATTACACAGATTCTTTAAACAACTGTTACCTTTCGTCACGGTTTCACACTACATACACTCGTAAAACACATCAGGACTCTTACAGGTATCTGGTACAAAAGCATACAAAATACAAACAAACAATGGTTACATACATGGGATAACCAGTAGCAAAAACAAATTAATCCATTATCATTGACAACATAGCATAGGGAAACAAAATACAAGAATTAAACATACATAGGAAAATAATGCACCAATAAAGAAAAAACAAAAAATGGGGTTACATACATAACATAAAAAATTTGTTACACAATACAAACTCTGAAGACACCGTTTCTCATATCATAGTTCAAAGAGGAGATTTATCAAATGCTTACTCGACACTACTGAGATTTAACTTAGACTTCTCAAGCTAGGACGTAGATGAACAGACCCCATCAAGTCGAAGGAATGACATGTTGCTCTTAATCTTAAGAGTTGTGTCGCACTCGCGAGAGGCAGCACCATTCAAGGGACTCCGAACGAGCGGGTATTCCCAAGAATTCAAAAATGCTAACGAAACGGTCCTCATGAGAACACCGCCAAACCAAAAACTGTCTGTACTTATGGCATTAGCCATGTAGTAGAATCAGCGCCATTGTCGAGGCCTGACTCCACCTGAAAGTCACGAACATTACTCCTATACACATCCACAATAAGCCTAGCTAGGGCTTTACCGGCAAAACTTGAGAACTCTCAACTGGTATCTTTACTCAACTAGTAACAGATACCCATCAGATGATTGCATAACAGCCAATCCATCTTCCATCTCTGTGTCTCCTGCACTTGACAATCCCCATCAAAAAAAAATCAAAGAAAAAAAATCACAAACACCTACACACTCCCAAACATTCCCAACTCACCTGGCAAACAACGTACTCACTTACCAGTTGTACTTCTCAATTGCAGCACATGTATGCAAAACATCACTCTTCACCATGCATGTCAACAATCAATTCCTTCCAGTCAAAGTCTACAGCCCTTTAAAGAAATCTCGGTAACACTGATGCTCGTCTCTCACATAACTAGCAAGAGAGGCATTCCACACTCTTCTTTTCTACACTTCCTTGTCCATCAGGCCATGCACCTGATGAAGCAACTGGTGGTGAAACCTGGGTGTCATTCCTGAGAATGAACATGTCTCCACCCTCATACTTCTCAAGTCTACACATCAGCTTACTGGACACAGGTTCTGAGCTGACTGCCCTGAATTGTTCTCTTGTGACGGCCATCATGCCTGGAGGTCACAACTACTCACTGTACTACACAACACGGGCACAGTGCACACTTTCAAAAACAAATGGATTACTGCCTAACTGTCCTTCTAATACATGAGAACACTTGAAATACTGGCTCAAAATTATTGCACAACTTTCTACTCAACTTATTACTCATTACCCGTAGTAATAATACTGAAATGTGAACTTGTACTTTGTTGTCGCTTTTCAAGACAAACTTACTGTGCACACTCAAAGGCAATGGTACTTGTTATGGTCAATCTCTGTAGGGTGCAACACTGTATTAACTCTTCCGGAATTACACCGTACTATAACAAATCAAACTTAAAAAAAGAATCAGACATTTCCATTACTGAGTGTCACTTTCACAAAATAAAGTGGTAATACTGTAATATTTTACGAGACTGTCCCCTCAGTACTCAACAAATGTTCACTGTCTTTTCAATTGCCATGATTTCAACACTTATCACTTCATAATTTACTCTGTGGTACTCACAAATGGGGGGGTCCTTACATGTACTTTCACCAATCAATTTTCAAAGATTGCGTTCTTTTACAGATGTCCATATCACCATAGAGTCCTCAACTCATCAAAGCAATTGCTGAAATTATACATGTATTAGATCTCAAATAAACATAAAACACACTTAATGACATTGCCTGTAAGTCTACACTGCCAGAAGCTAATGTTCTATTCACTAAAAATCATACTAATAGAAACAATACAAAAAATACAAAATACTCGGGTATCTAACACAACACAGGTTATACAAATAAATTCACTTGTCAAAACTGACCTCAACTTATAACTAAAACACTTCCAATTAAATTAAAACAACTACACCCATATTATGTCAATTACAAATAACACTAATACATAACCTTAATATAATTATGGCCTTCCGGTACACTCAGAAATCGACACTGTCCACAACACTCGTAACACGGCACATGATCAATGTCCCTCATTGTCTGTAAATAACAAAGCATTAACTCGAGTGATCACACAATTGCTATGGTACCAGTGCAGAAAGGCACCCAAAAAAAAATTTACCTTGGCATATAACAAACACTTTTCTGAGATTTCACAAAAGACTGCAAAAAAAAATTAGGTAGCTAACCTCTGTTTTCAGACACTTTTCAATACATTTTACTGTACTCTTTACTTTAAAACAGATTTCTAATTTTCTCGAGGCCCATGTTCTAACCTAACTCCAAGTAAAGTATTTGCCGTGAACTGTTTTCAACATCTCCGTAACCTCAAAAAAATTTTGCACAGAATTGCACTATACTGTACACTGGGAAAAATTTCCATTACAAGATTATTAGCACTGAAATATTCATTAGTTACAGTGACATGGTTAGGTAAACGCACGGAGAAATGGTTATTACAGCTCACATTTAAACACAGAAATTTCCCACAGTATCACATTTATTCCTCCTGACCTTGATACCATATAAATTCCATCCCAGCTGCACACCAATGTGAGGGGGCGCTTTCTTGGTCTGTCACCAATGTGTGGGGGCCCGACTCCCTCTCTGTTTCTACACCACCCTCATCTTATTTACTTCTCTTAGTTCTTACTCTACTCAGTTCTGTCACCTATTCTTGGGTAGCATGGACGAGGGTCTAGGCACGTGAGTATGGTAATTTTGGTATCAGGTCACTTGGATGGAAATAAAGGTAAAATACTGTGGGAGAAATGAATACCCCATAATTACTCTAAAACAAGTTTATTAATATGAAATCAAAGGGGAAAATATATGTTAACACTCTCTGTGGACATATACTTCCAAGGAGTAACCCAGGGGAGAACACTAGGGCTCGCGGCCTTTGTTATTGTGGAGTAGCCAGACACATGGCGGGTCTGGCCCAACGAAGCCTTGGGGCACTTTAATCCGGCCGCATCGGTGCCATCTTCTCATATATGATCCCGGCTGGACATCTAATACATCCGAAGCCGTTGTTGGATGGTAGAGCGATTCAAGAATCACAATGGGATCGGGAGACAAACGTGAATCAGCGTCAGGGGACCTGTATGGATGAAGGGACGGGCACTTACTAACTGTGACAACAACATCACGTTTCAGGGGACGTTAAAGACGTAAATATGACTTCACTCAGAGCATATCAACTACGTTACTGTAACACTTGCACAATCAACTATTAATTGGGTCAAATCACTTAAAGAAGGGCAAATTACAACACAGCGTGGATTGGCCTACCTGTATGGATGAAGGGAGGGGCACTTACTAACGGTTGACATGCCCGCGGCGCCCTCACTCAAAACAGGCCAGGGAGTCCAGCTACTCCTATTCCGATGAATTAATTTACTGTACACTCTGACGTTGAAATTGGGACTATGAACTCATTTTCATTCTCTACTATCATCTTCACTAACAATGCTCTGACTCAGCTATCGAAAGCCAAATTAAATTGATTACAAAGGGTTGGATGGCAACAGGTCCCAACATACAGCGTCTACTCCCATAGACCAAGACGGGGGAAACAGAGAACGGAGGACGTTTCCACTGGGGGACTCGGAAGGTTTTGTGGACGTTTGAGCGTAATATGAATCCTTAAGGTTTTCAGGTTAGCTCTTATCATGACCATTACACTGTTGTCATCAGTGTACAGTTGTCCCGTAGGAAAGGAATCCGTCACCAAGCCGTAATAGTGGAAGATAGCATGTTGGATACTGATGTATTATTGGGAGCAGACATTTTAGGCAGATTTGGAGTTTGGTGGCATCACGAAAAAAAATCAGTTCAGTTGGGGGGGTCATAAACAAGTTTATTGGAAACCAAGTCATGAAGGAAAGTTGCGAACGGTTGTCAAAGTCAAACAGCTCACGAATGCTTCGATCTTATCTTCTCCCAAGGAGCTAACTAACTTTTCACGTTGATAGGAAGACTATAATAAGCGGGCACAGTTCTCAAATTAGACCAGTTAAAGTGAAGGTAGGGTTAGGTCAGACCTTAAGTATCAGATTTACGCATAGGGGGTTGAAGCAACAACCGGATATGAGTGTGGTAGTCCAAGATGATTCCTGTGTTTATGTTCCTATGAGTAATGTTTCAGAGCAACCAGTTTGTTTGAGTCCTGGGTGCTGTTTTAGGTGAATATGAAGTAGTTAATGATGATGAATTCTGTCACTTTGATGATGAAGGGAATAATCTCGGAACTATCTCACACATTTATGAAGAGTTAGGTAAGGTAGACCGGTCTGTAGAAATACCACTGTGCTCACCACATCACCTGGCCATACAGAGAGAAAATGATAAGAGGTCGAACAAAATCCCCTTAAGATTGACTCATGATGTGAAATTCCCAACTCAATGCATACTTTGTAGGGGTATGGAAAATTCCCCAGTCCATAAAATTAGACGAGCTCAAGAAGTATTAAATTCTATGGTACCAGACTGTGATGAAGTGAAGCGTGGAGAAACTAGACAGGACAAATTGAAGGAGTTAATTAGGACCCAGCAATGGCCACACTTAGATAGGGACATGCGGACGCAGTTGCAACAGGTGGTAATGAATCATGATGCGTAGTTTGTCTTAGGTCCAAATGAAATAGGAACAATTAAGGGTTTGCCAGCTAACTTCCCATTGGTCAATGAACAACCTGTAAGAGGACCTCAGTATAGGTATCCCGAGAAAACCAAGGATACTATTAAAGAAATGATGAGAGACATGAGAGATAGGGACATCATTCAACCATCAACCGCTGTCTGGCTATCACCTATCGTGTTAGTAACTAAACCTAATGGATTGAAACGTATGTGCCTTGATTTCGGAGCAGTCAACAAACACTTGAAAGTAGATATACAACCTTTGCCAAGATTGGATGAATTAGTTGAGAAGGCTGCCGGAAATAAATACTATGCCACCTTGGATTTGAAAGATGCTTACTATCAGGTAATTCTTGACCCTCACAGTAGAGATATAACCACCTTCAGTGATGGATATAATTTATGGCGGTTCAAACGCCTCCCTTTTCGTTTGTCAGCCAGCCCAGCCGTTTTTACTAGGGAAGTAAACAGGGTCTTAGCTCCTTTAGCAGAAGAAGATTGGGTCAGGAACTATCTAGATGATGTCATAGTGTGGGCTAATGATTTCAATACCCTCATGGGCAGGTTGGCTAAAGTATTTGACAGGTTTGTAAATATGGGAATCAAATTAAATCTATCTAAATGTCAGTTTGGTCAAAGACAAGTAAAATTCTTGGGACATATTGTTTTAGAGAAAGGCATTGAGCCGGACCCAGAGAATGTAAAGGCAGTAACAGACTGTAACCCACCCACTAATGTCAAACAAGTCCGACAATTTTTAGGGATGTGCGGGTTTTATCGTAAGCATGTTTCAGATTTTGCTAAGATTGAATATCCTATCACAGAACTCACTAAGAAACAAACTGCCTTTGCCTGGACAGATGAATGCCAGACAGCTTTTGAAACGTTAAAGCGGACATTAGCTTCCTTTCCAGTACTGGTAAAAGTAGACATGGATAAACCCTTTGAGCTACACAGTGATGCTAGCAATTTTTGTGTAGGAACATCACTGAATCAATTACAGGATGACGGTTCTTTGCGTCCTGTTGGGTATTTCTCTCGGAAACTAAAGCCCGCGGAAACACGGTATTCCACCACTGACCAAGAAGCATTAGGAATAGTGTTAGCCTGTAGATTTTTCCATCATTTTTTGTGGGGTTCCCAATTCACCATCAAAACTGATCACCAGCCATTAGCGTCTGTTTTTAACAAGAAAACTAAAAGTCAAAGAATGAATAGATGGATGTTGGAAATGAGGGATTACATTTATAAGATAGAGTACAAACCTAGAAAGGCAAATCTAGTCACGGACGCATTGAGTAGGCCGGTAGGGGCCCTAAGGAAAGTAGCCAGGAGTAGGACGGCAGGTCAGTTCTCTCAGCTAGACGGATTAACGCATCGGCAGTTAGGAGCAGAACAAAGAAAAGAAGAGAGATGGGAAGCATTGGCTATTTATTTAGAAGGAGGACAGGTACCCAAACATAAATATCCCAAGACGACTATTGACAAATTTGAAGCAGCGGAAAGGGTGTTGTATTTAGTGAAGGAACAAGTTGATAAAGCATTGATGTACTGTACTGCGCACATCATTGTCATTCCTAAAAACCCGTTTTAATTCATATTACGCTACATAATATTCAAACCCACCGTGCTTGTAGAATCTCAGGAGAGACGTGTATTTCCCATCGGTTTTACCTTCAGGATCACTCCCAGTAAGTCCCGCCTTCGAACACAGTTGTCACTACGTTTATTGCACTCTCTACTGGCAAACGCAACCTTGAATTAGTCTGTTTAAATCAAATTTAGTAATTCGCCAGACCTTTGTCAACTGAGGGTCATCTTTGAATGAGTAACAGTTAGTTTGTTTGTGATTATTGTCATTGCGTGAGTAGCGATCACTGGCAACTCAGGGGTATATAAACTCAAGATGGCCAGGGAGCGCGTCCCCTCTCCGCTAGGTGGACAGCCCACCTGCTATCTACCCCTCCCACTTTTCTTCCCGTTTCCATGCTTTACTTCTCTCTCTCTCTCCTCTCCTTTCCCAGTGCAAAGTCATTTGCCACTTTACTTCATTATCATCATCATCGAGCGCGTCCCCTGATGCTGCCCTGTTTGTCTCCAGGTATGTTCTGTGTTCCCTAGCCATTCAGTTAATTCAGTCAATTGTAGTGAATATCAGTGTTCACCAGTGTTCATGATTTAACAGTTGAATTTTCATTCACCCAGTGTAGAAGTAATATAACGTAAATACGTCTGTCGTCTAGACAAGAGAGTTTGTTGGTGTTGTCATGTTTCTCAGTCCCCTGACGCTGCCCCGTTTGTCTCCAGATCGAGGGTGGGCTTAATTGAAACCCACCGGTCGCTCGGAGCCGGTGGATACCCAGCAGTGGTCAATATAGGAGTGATGGCGCTGATTCGACATGATTAATCGGCTCTACTCTACCTCGTGGGCCGAGGACCCCAAACCCACCTCGGGTCGGAGTGTAACCGACCACAACAGCAGTTGTTAGAGGCGCCATTGCTATACCCTGGGACAGGCCTGGGAGTTATGGTCCACAGTGTGGTTGTATGTGTTTTTACCAGTATGTTTTATAAGGAATAAATCAATTAAGACATGTTATGGTTTCACCCTTCTTTACCCTTATCGATCTGGTCAATGGAAAACCTAACCCAATGCCTAGTCCACTCTGCACGCTACCTAACGAGCTACATGCTGTCCAGAGGGGGTCTGGTGGCAGCGACCCTTAGAAATTAAGATTAGAGTTAAGTTATCCCCTTAGACTTAGTGACCCCAGAATCTGGCAGTATAGTACTGTCTGGTAATACCTGATCATTTGCGTAGAGCAGCATTAGAGTGGGCACATAACAGAGAGACATCAGGTCACTTAGGACAATGGAAGACTATAGCCAGAGTAGAAGGCCTTTTCTTTTGGCCCAGTTATCGCAGAGACTGTGTGAAATTTGTAGAATCATGTGAAGTGTGTCAAAGATTCAAAGGGACAAAAGGGCTAGAACAGCAATGGCAGGGGATGTCAGAAGTAACTAAACCTTTGGAGAGAGTATCTGTGGACTTGACAGACTTACATAATAGTGTGAATGAATATCGCTATGTGTTGACCGTCATAGATCACTATTCTAGGTTTGTCAATTTCTATCCCTTGAGAACCAAATCCACTCAGGAAGTGACCAGAGAATTTAGTAAATTCATTAATGTTTTTGGTAGCCCTGGAGTAGTCATTGCAGATAATGGAGGTGAATTTACAGCAACACAGTTTAGAGAATTATGTAAAGTAACTGGCATTAAGAACTATTTTACATTGCCTTACCACCCTAGAGGTAACAGTGTCACAGAGAGAATGCACAGAACCTTTAAAACAACACTTGCAATCATGTGTGAAGATAATCCACTTCAGTGGCCAAAATTTCTCAGTCCCGTGCAGTTTGCTCTGAACACGTCTGTCCATGCCACAACTGGGGTACAGCCTCATTTTGCTTTTTTTTCGAGGCATGTACAAAGACAAGTAGGAATTGACTTACCTATACTAGAGAATGAGAGCAGTCAAGAGTTGAAAGAAGCCCATAGGTTGATAAAAGAGATGTCTGCCAGAATGTCACGAGAGACCAGAGAGAGAGCAAATCGATCGAGAACGAACCAAACTATGCAGTTAGGAGAAACAGTATGGGTGAGGAACTAATGGCCCAGCCCAGGGACCAGTAGGAAGTTGAATACCAAGTGGAATGGTCCGTACACTATAACAGAAATTATACGAGATGGTGCCGCATATGAGTTGACTAACCCCTTGGATGAAAGTGAGGTGATAAAGAGGGCGGCTGAGAAAGTAAAGAGGTATGTAAGTTGTATGTATATTATGTATGCTGGATTATATATCATGTATGTATATTATGTATGTGCTCCATTTATGTATTATTTATTCAGCCTAGATAGCAGCGTGTGGCAATGTTATTACCATATCCCACATGCTTAATTAATGTGCCTGGCGACGTATGGAAGCTGCTAATGCATCACTTGCCATACGTCGTCTATAGCAGTCGACCAAGGAGCCTAGCCGGGGAGAGTGCTGCTCCCCTTTGTGTACATACTCTTATCCAGTAAACCGAACCTACAAAACTATACAGGTGTTTGTGTTCTCTCCTTTATATAGAACTTATTATTCAGAACCTAACATGGCGCAGTGAACCGATCTTACTGGATAATTACGAGTGATAGTGCAAAGTTTGTGGAAAGCCGGCTAATGGACCCCTCGCCTTGGGTCAACTCCCGCGCGCCACCCCTCCTCGAAGAATTTAGCAACTTTGAGCAGTGTCAGTGACAGTGATTTTCTGTGAAGTGTTTAGTGCATTGTGTGTTTCGTGCCATTCATGTGTAACCTTGTTCTAAAGGATTCCCAAGGTATACGGCACGTTCTGGGCATTTGTAAGGAGTAGAGTTCAGTGCACCCGTCTCTGACCGCGTCCTGAGGGTAACTGGACTGACTGCGCGTCGCCGTGCTTCTCCCGCCACCCCCCCTCACAGCGCCGCCTCCACCCCCCCTCACAGCTGGGGTGAGACGCTCTACCCGCCCGGGACACACACACATACATGTACTAACACTCGCTGACCGCGCGGCTTCTTTATATATATTTTATATATATAACTGTTAGGTTCTGAATAATAAGTTCTATATACAGGAGAGAACACAAACACCTGTATAGTTTTGTAGGTTCGGTTTACTGGATAAGAGTATGTACACAAAGGAGAGCAGCACTCTCTCTTGACTAGGCTCCCGGTCAACTGCTATAGGCGACGTATGGCAAGTGATACATTAGCAGCTTCCATACGTCGCCAGGCACATTAATTAAGCGTGTGGGATATGGTAATAACATTGCCACACGCTGCTAGCTAGGCTGAATAAATAATACATAAATGGAGCACATACATAATATACATACATGATATATAATCCAGCATACATAATATACATACAATAACCTACTTATCTGTGTATTTAATTAATTTTTTGTCTGAAATCTTGTTGATACGACGGGCTGACCGGTCAACACTGATTTAAGACATAGTACACAGATGAAGTAGTTATGTCTCATGCCTTACGTAGCCGTGGACCCAGCGCCTGGATGAGTCAAGCGGATGATAGTCCCCCAGAGATGGATGACCAGGCCGGCCACGACGCTCCAGCCCCCACAACATCGCGCAGTCCCTCACCTCAATATTCAGCCTTGTCTCCAGAGATAATTGCTTTACTGAAGTTTATGAGAGATGAGAAACGCGAGGATGAAGCTCACAGACGTTTGGCGGATGAGCACAGAAGGCAAGCAGAGGCAGAACGAGACCACCAACGGAGATTGGAAGACAGTGAACGGTTTGAAGCCTTGATATCTCGCCTCACTGTTAACCAAGCCCCTGGCTCTAACACTGCCTCGGTACTGACTGGTTCAGATACCTCATCCATGCTTCCTTCATGCCCCCCAGCCCCACCTAATGCAGCAGCTCAAACACCGCCCATCTTGAAGCCTGATGTGAATTTCCAGACTTTTCGTGAATGGCGGCGACGGTGGACTGATTATTCTACAATGGTGGATCTCCAGAGTTTGTCACAGCCTAAACAACTCATCCAGCTGCGTATGTGCCTGTCCTTGGAAATTCAGCGTGTCTTGGAACATACGTTGCAGGTACCCCCAACCTCTTCGCTGTCTGTAGAGGAGGTACTGGACGTTCTACAACGGCACATCAAAGGACAGCAGAATGAAGCTCTGCGCAGGAGGGAATTGTTTAGCTGCAGACAGATGGAGGGTGAGTCTTTTGATGCCTTTTACGTACATCTTAAGAGAGCCTCGGAAGAGGTAGATATATGTCCAGGCCACCACCAGCAGTGCGAGGAGACCCAGTTGAAGCAGGTGATCCTGATGGGTGTTAAGGACGAGGAACTTGTCCAACGCCTCACCTCCCTCGACTCTTCCTCTTCTCTTAAGGATGTGTTGACGATATGTCGCTCCTATGAGGCTGCCAGGTGTGCCACCTCTGCCATCCGTGCTCCCCCTACAGCTGTACGCGCTGTGTCCCGGTACAAGAAGGACAAGAAGTCTGTTCCTACGCCTTCGCCCACCACGTCCACGCCCGGTTTATTTTGCAACAACTGTGGTAAGCAGCACGGAACACAGGTGTGTTCAGCTGCTCAGTCTACCTGCAACAGTTGTGACCGTAAGGGCCACTGGTCACTCACAGTACGGTGCCCAGCCAAACGCGTCCAGTGCAATGTGTGTGGTCGTCTGGGCCACTATGACAAGTGTTGCCCTTCCAACAAACCCAAGGGACCGCGTCGGCGGAAGCTTCAGCCCCCTTCCACCAGAGAGGGCCGCCCACAGTCTTCCAATCAGAGGTACGACGACTCCTGACAACGCTCGAGCCACATTAGGAATGTGTGCTCCCCCCCGCGTCCCAGGACCAAAGTCCCCCAGTACATCAGCGTCATCGTGACCTACGGCGGTGTGTCATCCCGTCTTCAGATGTTGCCCGACACCGGCGCTGATGCTACAGTCATCGGTCCCCAGCATTTGCAATGCTTGGGGCTCTCTCCAAGTGATCTAGGACCGCCCCCCAAGGATCTCCGCCTTACGGCAGACGGTTCACAGATGACCCCGGCCCTAGGTTCACTCTATGCACACGTCACCTTTGGCAACAGGTCGTGTCAAGCCTGGATTGATGTGCATAATGGCGTCCCGACTCCTTTGCTGTCCTACAGACATTGCCAAGAGTTGGCCATCATCTCCCAGGACTTCCCAACACCGATTCTCGAGGTAAAACACGCCAACAGGGTGCACGAAGGGAGCAGCAACTACCCTGCTGCCGCCCTACCCCTACCTCTGGCCAGTGACACCTCTCCTTCGGTAGTTGTCCCTGCTGCTTCAAGTCTCCACGCCTTGGCTCGCCTCCACGACAGTCACCGTGGAGCTGAGGCCACCAAACGACGTGCACGACAGACTGTGTTCTGGCCCGGCATCAACTCCGACATCTCCAGTGTTGTCCGTGCGTGTGAGCCCTGCCAAGTATTACAACCCAGCCAGCAGCAGGAACCCTTCATGAGTGACGACAACCCCACCCGCCCCTTTGAGTCTGTGTCGGCCGACTTTTTCTGTGTGTCAGGAAAGTCCTTCCTCGTTATCGTCGACCGTCTCTCTGGTTGGCCGGTTGTCATCAAGTGCGGTAATGACACGACGTCTGCCGCCACCATCAGCAAGTTCCGCCACTACTTCCGTGACGTGGGCGTTCCTGTACGCCTGCGAACCGACGGAGGGCCTCAGTTCACAAGCCGGGACTTTGCTGCGTTCCTTGACCGATGGGGAGTTCGGCATGTGTTGTCATCGCCCCATTACCCGCAGTCCAACGGCCACGCTGAGGCTGCTGTCAAATCCCTGAAGCACCTCATCCTTAAGGTGGCCCCTTCTGGGAACATTGACTGCGAGGCCTTCGACAGGGGTCTTCTTGAACTCCGCAACACACCTAACTACACCGGACGCCCAGGTTTTGTATGGACGCCCCCTTCGTTCTTGTGTCCCTGCTCACCCTCAATCCTTCTCCAAGGAGTGGCAGGCCAAGACAGAGGATTGTGATCGCCGAGCCGCCGAACGTGTTCAGGACGTCGTCGCCCGCTACAATGACCACGCCCGTTCTCTCCCCAGGTTGAGTGTCGGCACCCAAGTCCGTGTTCAGGACCCGACCTCCCTACGTTGGGACAAAGTAGGCGTAGTTATGGGTCTCGGCAGGTCACGGGACTACCAGGTGCGGTTACCCAGTGGTCGTGTGTGGTGGAGGACCCGCCGTTTTCTCCGCCCCGTAACAATGCCTTCTGCTGGCCCCGCCACCAGTGTTGAGTCCCATACCCTTTCCAGAGATGAAGTCCCTCGACGCTCAGAACGGATCCAAAAGAAAAGGTCCGCTCAAGACTCTGCTATGAGCGTATAGGGGGGAGGGAGGTGTATGTATATTATGTATGCTGGATTATATATCATGTATGTATATTTTGTATGTGCTCCATTTATGTATTATTTATTCAGCCTAGCTAGCAGCGTGTGGCAATGTTATTACCATATCCCACATGCTTAATTAATGTGCCTGGCGACGTATGGAAGCTGCTAATGTATCACTTGCCATACATCGTCTATAGCAGTCGACCAAGGAGCTTAGCCGGGGAGAGTGCTGCTCCCCTTTGTGTACATACTCTTATCCAGTAAACCGAACCTACAAAACTATACAGGTGTTTGTGTTCTCTCCTGTATATAGAACTTATTATTCAGAACCTAACATAAGTAGAGACATGTTTGTTCAGCTGAATGTGTCCCTACTTCCACCCTATGATTCTTCCTCGGACTCAGGTTCAGACGACACAGATGAGGAAAGTGATGACGGAAATGGGGAAGGTCAACCTGCAAGTAGATTCTCTGTGAGGCAGAAGAGACCAGTAGTTAGAATGGATTTGTAGGAAATATAGTTCCAGAATGTGCTTCAATTGAATATTTTTGGCTTTCCGGTTTGTTAGGTTGATTTGTTAAATTATAAAGTTTTTGGTGGGGGAGACAGTTGCTCAGATGGTTTGTCGGGATGCTTTTTGAAGATCAGCTGTTAGTAGTGGTATCTATATTGTTTGAAAATGTTGTTTTTTGGGTTGTTGACTTCGTCAGTCGTACGGAAGTCACGCCAACATTGTAAATCCCAGTTTTTACGAACTGAAGTCCGGAAATCCAGTTGCTGCCTATGTTGTCGAAAGGAAAAATCTCAGTTTATGTGTTTCAGAATTTTTTTGAGGGGGTTGTTGACTCACTCCAGGTGAGGGAGTCACCCTGACTTTGAAATCCCAGTTCTTATGAACTGAAGTCCGGAAATCCAGTTGCTGCCTATGTTGTCGAAGGGAGAAATCTCAGATTTTATGTGTGTCGAAAGTTTTTTGGGGTTGTTGACTCGTTCCGGGTGAGGGAGTCACCCCGGCCTTGAAATACCAGTTCTCCTGAACTGTGAGATAGAAAATACGTGTCTTGTGTTATGAGCCCCAATGAGTACGTCTAGAACCACGGTTTTGTGTTGAAAAGGTGAATTATTATTGAAACGAAGTAGTAGTCTGAGGAAGTGTCTGATGTAACTAATTCCCCATTCATTGACACGAATTTAAATTCCTTAGGATATGTAATTTCATGCAGAGAACTTTTGTTGTAGATGTAATGTCAAAGAGTCACTGTTTATGTGTTCATGCCAAAAGTATGTTGAGGTAATACTCTGATGAACTGTTAGGGGCATGTTCCCTATACTATATTGTACTGAAATAAGAGTTGATAAGTTGTTGCATGTATAGGTAACGGAGACTCGAGTATGAAAAGTTTGTCTCCTTATAATTTTCTTTTTACTGATATATTGTGTACCGAACTAGCAAGATTGTAAACGGTTGTCCGATGTATATGGTAGCGGAGACGCTCGTGGGAAACGTTTAAGTCTCCTTATGTTTTGTTTGTTGTATTAAGGTACTCTAATCACGAACTCCTAGGATATCGTAAAAGGTATGTACACTACAGCGTTAGTGCTTTTGCATATCATTTCGCATAATATGAATCTTTGGGAGGGGAAGGCTATGTACTGCGCACATCATTGTCATTCCTAAAACCCCCATTTAATTCATATTACGCTATATAACATTCAAATCCACCGCGCTTGTAGAACCTCAGAAAACGGGAAACATTGATAAAGGATAACTCACCTACTCAATGATACTAGACCTTGTGTTGTATTGTACCCAGGTACAGTTATATCATATTAATTGTATGTATTCATAGCATTAAGGAGAACTCAGGGTATCCATAAGATGAATGTTAAAGTCCAGTTGAGCCGGACTAGTGTACTGTAGACTAAGTGTGGATCAGGGTTTGAAGGTCATACTATTTACGTCTGTGAGCGTGTAGCGAACATAACTTCCACAGATATCATATGAAAATACATGAGAACAATGGTCTGGAAAAAGGATAAATGTATCAGAACTATGTGAGGTGTTAGAAGTGACCCAGAAACTATACTTGAAAGGAAATATCTTGTATGCGTCGGTATGAACTTAATACATGAGTGACAATATACCGCAAAGTGTTTAGGTGAGAACCATAAGAAATAAAAGTAAAAATTAAAGATTGGAAACTGTAGGCCTACGCGGTGAGGAGCGGTGAGGCACTGCCCTCAGTACCCTCCATTCTACCGTCGCCTCAGGTCAGTGTCCTATTGGGCTATATCCCGCCCTATAATTAAGGTTTATATAGAGGTTATTACAGTTTAAGGCTTTGCCTGATATATAAGTGTAATAGTAATGTGTTAGGGGGTGTGATAACCGCCCGTCAGGCATTATTTCTCAGTACCCTCCGTTCTACCGTCACCTCAGGTTCCATGCGGTCGGAGTGCCTTGCTGCCCGGCAGCCATTATCCCTATGAGCGTCCCAACAGGTGGTGACTACTCCCAGCTATGCCAATCCACTGTGAACCTGTGGATTTCCAGCACACCACTCCAAATGAGTAGTAACAAATAAGGAGACCGTGAGAAACTCTGCGATCGTCACTTGGAGCGACCTATAATACCAGGCGTAGAAATAGTATTGGTATGTCTCTTGGTGAAGCCCTCGTCTTTACCCACCGAGGGTGGTGTGCGAACGAGGTACCTGTTGTGTATACCTAGAAGTTACAAGGAGTCCCATACCTGCAGGGGTGGAGTGTAACACGTGTGTTGAGATGGTGCTACTATGTATGATAACCGACGGTGCTATATTCCATACAGGTGGAGCAGTCTGATGTGTTAAGGGATAGTGTAAGAAGGAATGACCTAGGTAAGGTGGTCACAGATTGTTATGCAATAAGTATGTGGATGACACGCCATTAATGTAAAAGTCTGGTGCCCATCTGGGTAACCAACATTTTCGTTGTTCTTCCGAGGAAGACCAATTCATGTGTATGTTTTTTTACCAGTATGCTTTATATGGAATAAATTTATTAAGACATGTTATGGTTTCACCCTTCTTTCCCCTTATCGATCTGGTCAATGGAAAACCTAACCCAATGCCTAGTTCACTCTGCACGCTACCTAACGAGCTACATGCTGTCCAGAGGGGGTCTGGTGGCAGCGACCCTTAGAAATTAAGATTAGAGTTAAGTATTTACCCTTAGTATTAGTGACCCCCAATCTGGCAGTATAACCTTTCACCAATACTGAAGAAATAACTCTTGGTATCATTTGATTGATGGGGAATTTTTCCGGTTCCAGAGAAGATTTTGGAATTTGCTTTGTAACCTAACCTCGGAACTGGCTCCCAGACTCGGACCAGAAAATTTTGGAGACTTTCCGTAAAATCCCCAAATTACTCATAGACCAGAAAAAATGCAGTTATTGGAATTTTCTGAACATATACCTTGGAGAAATCATAACATACTGTATGCCTTAAATATTATTATTTTTTTTATTTTACACTCTGCATACATACGTGGATATTACATATTAATTTATTTGTGAAATTTGTGGATGATTTTTCTTTTAAAATACTTTACTCTTGATCATCCATATATTATAGCATATCCTGCTTTTAATAAAGGCTATATTCTGAAATAAGCATTATCATTGTATTCTTATCCTTATTATTATTACAGTTTATATTAAACATTAAAAAATGCAGGAATGATTTGCAATTAACATTGCAGACTGTATTGAGTATATTTTTAAACCATTTAATTATCATCTTGTTCTATGTTTAACATTATTAGTCTCTCATTAGTTGGTAGAATTTCGTGACTATACCTACTGTATATGGGTTCCATGACATTTGCTCACAAGATGAACCTAATCCAACCTAACATGTCTTCATTTCCATAATAGTTGAGTATATGCCTTGTAAACAAATGTCTGCACACTAACTATATGTAATATGTAATATTTTTTTCCAAATAAAAGACCATTTAAACAGCAGAAACTTTTCTCCGACTTGTGGTTTAGTCCATGTCTTAACATATGGTATACATTTTTACTCCTCACATTGGAAAAGTGTTCATGTCTTGTTTTTTTGAACGGGTATTTATTGCATTACTATAATCAGGTGGAGAAAAGGAGGAAACATTATCTCAAGTTTTCATATCTTGTAGATAACTGGCCTTGTATAATATGAAAGTAAAAATTTTGGTATAAAGATAATTTCCTGTTTGATAGAAAACTAACAGTTATGGTGATATTTTTTTCAAGATTTTATCCCAATTCATCTGTACAGTGAGTTCATCACTGTCATAACAGAATTATAATACCTAATACTGTACTTTGGTACATTCTACTGACTTGATCCACAGGAGAGGCCATAGGTCTCTTTATTACACTCACCCAACCCCGAGTTCATGAAAAACTTATAACTTTATTGTTAGATTTAATAAGGATAAAGAAGAAAGGAACAGATATTACACTCAATTCCTACTTTTTTATGGTTGTCACAGGCTTTATTTACCTATATTCACTGTAAATGATCGTATTTTATTTCCAGAATTGGCTTTTAATCCAATAAAATAGGAACATGAGGTGCACCTTAGCTTGGGATTCAAGTTTTTATGCTCGTAAATTGTGTAGCAAGAGCAAACGTTTCGTGCCACTGACAACGTTTTCAGGGTGCAAGCATACCAACCCCCAAGTTTTCCGGCAGTTGGTACACCTGACTACACTATGATGACATAGTAACAACAAACGACAGTCGGGTACCACCATGCCCCATCTTGAATAATCACAAAATTTTCACGCCATTGTTTTACGACTGCCGGGATACTGTAGTGGATTCCTCCCCTACAAACGCCGTGTGTCGCTGACTGGCCGACCCCCGCGAATCTACCAGTGTATGCCTCGTGGTCTAGGTCAACCAGCGCCGCCTTACATGACGGAGGTCAACAATTAAGCCACGCCTACCTCCGCTATATAAGACCTGACCTCGTGGTGACCTAACCCTCTTTCTACCTACAGCCGCAACAAGCAACACCTCCTCCTCCACCTGCCTGGTGGCCCTTGCTCCCGCTGGCGAGCATGGCGACCCACAAGCTGGCCCTCTTCTGAGCACCCTCACCAACCAGCTCTCTCTACATCACACTTGTAACCACGCTGCCACTTCCCAGGACCAAGCTGCATTGTACATCCAATACAACATGTATACAGAGAGCACATCCCATCCTGAGTGTGAACAAATAACTCGTACCCCACAATACCACAGCATGGTGTACACCACAGCTGATCTTGCATTTGAGCCTACATTCTATATTACTTTGTTCTGTATATAATCATTGTTTAATATATTATGTATATTAATATATATAATATATATGGAGTAAATATATCCACCTACTGTTTTGTATTAGTTATGTCAATGGGTAAAGAAAACGCCTAAATTTACTATAGTAATGATGTTTTTAAATAAATTGGGCCAAAAAGTGTAAAACAAAAATATGGGTTAAAGTAACTAAGAAGTCAGGAGACTGCGAAAAACTCTGTGATTGGTTGTGACGTCACAAGTTGTCTCGAGCCGCGGAGCAGGAGCCTGGAGGCAGCTAGCTGTGTTGTTACCAGCAGAAATACAGGACTTGTGGCCATATACAATGTTGATATTCACAGGCATACCTTATTTTTAGGTTAAATTAAATTACTGCTCAAGTATCATCGTTTAATTTACTTACTGTGTGTCAAAATGATGCAAAAGACCGATAACTCCAACATGGAAGTTTTCATCACTGTTCTCTATTTCATGCCTGCAAAATGTAAGTTTTTGTCGCTGATGTCTATATTTAATGTTGTGGAAGGACAATGGACGACCATGGCCAGGGAATGAGTTTGAGATGATCAGATGACAGATGTAAATTAACGTGCTTCATAGCTGGATGGCGGAGTTCTTGATAATACTCTACAATCATAAAAACATCTTTTTTTTTTCATCTGGTTTGATGAACCCTGGAAGCAGTTGTCCAACCTTCACGGCTGATCGGCTCTGTAAATAAATATTATTAGATAATTAATTGTGCTTTACTGTGCAACACAGTAATGTTATATTGAATATATAAATATTGCTAAGCACATTAATTAATTCAATGGATATTAGCTGCCCTTACTACAAATTTCATAGTATATTCCAAATATTCCAAACAATTTTGGTATTAATTTGGTTTTGGTCATCTGGGGAACCTTAAGATTCTAACTATGGGGTTAAGTACTTTAAACAATAAGACACATTATCTCTACGGGATTTTTGTCGCAATTTTTTTCTCGACTGCATAAGAAAATACAGGTCATATGTAAGGTTAGGTTAGTGTATGATGAGTTATATTATAAGTTATAAGGTTAGCTTAACATACACCGGTAATGGGTGAAGGGGGGGTATTAAATCAAAACTAGTGATTTCCGCTAGAAATGAAGGTCAAAATCGTTCATAACACATGGAAACCATCAGTAAAAAACATAGTCTGCATGTCTAAGTACAGGGATAACCAAAACGTAAAATTTACCCAATATAGTCTATCTCGAATCTAAGCATCTAAATACTTATTGAAAGCGCCCTTAGGAGCGATTTTGGTTTGTGCAGGACAATAAGACCATTGTCGTTGACGCGATGAGTATAATTCGGTCAAAACCTGTTGAATACAATTCACATATAACATTTGCTGGTACATCAGGACACAGTTTGAATAATAAGATCAATATACAGTACATAATTACACTTATTAAAGTTATTTAGAGTTCTCAGAGGATTCAACAGTTCACAATCACACTCACGTTTTGGGGCCTAAAGTTAGACCAACGAGAACAAATATAATGTCCTACAGGAAAATGCTGGCTGACGAGAATCAAGATGTTGCCTCCACAGTAGGCGGCGATAGACTGTCCCTCAGGCAGTCACACAGCTGCTACCAGCTCCATCTCGTTTAGTAAGCTATTCTGAGTTGTAAACAGTTTCTGCACTTAACATGTGGCTGGCGCACACAATTGGCGTGACGATAACACTCCCCCTGTCGGGTTTCGCACGAATTTACGGCCTACCATTATATTCACTTTCCGAACCCTTTCCAATAGGCAGAGTCTAGTCGCTGGGCGTATTAACACTGAGTCCTTTGTCTTCACTTTAACACTTCGCACCAGGCCATCTGCGCTCGGTAGTGCCTCCAGTACTCTGTAGGGGTATCGAGATATTAATGTTGTCTAGCACTCAGGATGGAAGGAAACTCTAATGTGGTTTTCTTGTATAATACAAGTCACATGATAGACAGTCTGGTGCTGGAGGTGCCGTGTGGTGGGGAGCTGCTCAATAGAGACGTACGGTGAGTAGCTTGTTGAAGGAGGTATATGTGCAGGAGCTTCGTTAGAGAAGATGTTGCCTGTTGCTGGCCTCCTGGTTGAATGAATGCTGGACAGCTAGGAGCTTGCTGGGAGGAGGTGTTGCGTGTTCAGGAAGAATGGTCAGAATGAGAGTTGGTTGGTGAGGAAGCTCAGAGAAGAACAGCTGGTGGGTCGCCATGCTCGCTGGCGGGAGCGAGGACCGCCAGGCAGGCAAGGAGAAGCGAAGGGCAGCCAGGCAGCGGCGGAGGAGGTGTTGCTTGTTCAAGAAGAATGGTCAGAATGAATCTCAATGGAGAGACAGAGCTTATACACCCAGCAGCAGCCGCCATGAGTCATGTTGGGAAAACCCAGAAAGTCGCCGGTGACTGGTTCCGTTGATAAGATACGGTAACATCTGGTGACAGCTCTCGCTTGGTTGCTAGGCAACGGCAGGTTGGAATGTGGTGGCAGGTGGTGGCTGTGGCTACGCAGTTGTAAGCAGTTGTAGGGGAGACGTCCACTACAATACTCCCCCTTCCCTCCAGGCGGTGTAGGAGACTTGTTGTCTGTAGAGTTGCTTAGCACATGTGAGGCAGACCGGGGGTGCATGCCTCATGTGAGACAACGGCGATGGCGTGATGAGCCGATCGCTGAAATACAACTGTCTAGATACACACTATCTATGGGAGAAGGGAGAAAAAGGGTGTGTGGAGGCGGTGAATGTTGTGCTTCCCTCACGACAGGTACAGGGTCGTCAGATGCGCCTGCTGGGGTGTGTGTGGGCCTGGGTCAGGAGCAGGGGCTGCGTCAGCAGAAGCGGATTAGGGCTCGTGACAGCAGCTGGGTCCACGACAGCAGCAGGGTGCAGGACATTAGCAGGGAGTACCTGAGGGAGAAAAGAGGGGGTGTGGAGACGATGGATGTTGTGTGCTTCCCTCACGGCAGGTACTGAGTCGTCAGATGCGCCTGCTGGGGTGTGTGGGCCTGGGTCAGCGTCTGAGGCAGGACGGGTGTGCTGGGGTCGTAGGATGTGGTGCTTGGGGCAGGAAGAGGAGCCGGTGTCTGCTTGAAGACTGGGAGCGTGATCAGTGTCTCCTCCACCCTGTGTGAGTGCTAATCTCCGGGAGTCACCATTTGTAGGGGTATCGAGGTATTAATGTTGTCTAGCACTCAGGATGGAAGGAAACTCTAATGTGGTTTTCTTGTATAATATATAAGTTATATGATAGACAGTCTGGTGCTGGAGATGCCGCGTGGTGGGGAGCTGCTCAGTAGAAGACGTTCGGTGAGTAGCGTGTTGAAGGAGGTAGATGTGCAGGAGCTTCGTTAGAGAAGATGTTGCCTGTTGCTGGCCTCCTGGTTGAATGAATGCTGGATAGCTAGGAGCTTGCTGGAGGAGGTGTTGCGTGTTCAGGAAGATGGGCCAGAATGAGAGTTGGTTGGTGAGGAGGCTCAGAGAAGGACAGCTGGTGGGTCGCCATGCTCGCTGGCGGGAGCGAGGACCGCCAGGCAGGCGAGGAGATGCGAGGGCTGCCAGGCAGCGGCGGAGGAGGAGGTGTTGCTTGTTCAAGAAGAATGGTCAGAATGAATCTCAATGGAGAGACAGAGTTTATGTACCCGGCAGCAGCCGCTATGAGTCATGTTGGGAAAACCCAGAAAGTCGCCGGTGACTGGTTCCGTTGCTAAGATACTGTAACATCTGGGGACAGCTCTCGCTTGGTTGCTAGGCAACGGCACGTTGGAATGTGGTGGCAGGTGGTGGCTGTGGCTACGCAGTTGTAAGCAGTTGTAGGGGAGACGTCCACTACAACTCTCTCTTGCATCCACTGACTCCTGGGGAAGGGTTGTCCAGAGATGATCAAGATATCCCCAGCGTGGTGATTACGGCGAGTTTTGAAGAATCTTTGTCACTGACGTAGTGTCGGGAGATATTTCTTTACCCACCTCTTCCAAAATTGGTACGCAATGAATTGGGCATGCTTCCATTTTCTGGCAGGTCGACTTGGCATTGGTGGGTAGGCCTCCAGTTGCTTCTCCAACAACTCACACACGTCCGTATTGTGAGGTCGAGTAATTTGCGGCACTTAGGTATCCAGTATACCCCACGTATTATGGCAAGAGTATGTTCTTGTGCTGAGTGTCCAGCTCTAGTTGAGTGTACATCTCTCACAATGAGCCCCGTGATCCTGGTCTGGATGGAGAGCGGCATGTTTCAGTCGGCCGCCTACTCTGATTGGAGCTGGCGGCCGCTCGCCCCACAAGGAGTCACAGCTCAAGGTTGAAGAAGCCGCAGGTCCAGAAAACTGTGGGGGCAAACTTTTTCGGAGTGAGAGTTGTGAACTCTTGGAACAATCTGCCAAAAAGTGTTGTGACGGCACCGATTGTGAGCTTTTTCAAGACCAAAATTGACTAACACTGAAACAGGGTCAGGTACATTTAGGAGCTGGTGCATGCCCAGTACTTGCCAACAGTGCATAACAGAGAGCCAGTACATGCCCAGTACTTGTCAACAGTGTGTAACCGAGAGCCGGTACATGCTCAGTACTAGCCGACAGTGTGTAACAGAGAGGTGACCGATTGCTCAAGTGGCTAACGAGCCGATCAGTGGTGAAGAGGATAAAAGTAAGGTAAAAGAAAAATCGTAGACCGATTTCGCCTCCTAGGTCTTCATTCTCCGTGATCTTTCTGGGCTGCCCGCGCCATTTTATATACAGTTGTGGGGTATAATGATTGTTTGGTGTTCGCACTCAGGATGGGATGGAGAAAGGAAACTCACAATGTGCTCTCTATATACATGTTGTATTGAATGTACAATGCAGCTTGGTGCTGGGAAGGCAGCGTGGTTACAAGCGTGATGTAGAGAGAGCTGGTTGGTGAGGATGCTCACAGGAGGACAGCTTGTGGGTCGCCATGCTCGCCAGCGGGAGAGAGGACCGCCAGGCAGGCAGAGGAGCGAGGCCCGCCGGGCAGCGGCAGAGGAGGTGGTGTTGCTGGCTGTGGCTGTATGTAGAGAGTCAGCGAGAGAGCGAGAGAGCGAGAGGCAGATCACCGCGAGGTCAGGTCTTAAATAGCGGGGGAAGGCGTGGCTTAGTAGTTGACCCCCGCTCCGTGGTGTATGGCGGCGCTGGTTGACCTAGGTCACGAGGCATACACTGGGGAGGTGGGGTCGGCTAGGTAGCGACAAACAGCGTTTGTAGGGGAGAATTCCACTGCAGTACTCCCCCTTCCCTCCAGGCTGTGTAGGAGACTTGTTGTCTGCAGAGTTGCATAGCACATGTGAGGCAGAACGGGCGGTGCATGCCTCATGTGAGACAACGGCGATGGCGTGGATGAGCCGGTCGCTGGCGACAACTGTCTAGATACACAATATCTGTGGGAGTAGAGAGGGAGAATAAGTGTGTGTGGAGGCGATGAATGTTGTGCTTCCCTCACGGCAGGTACAGAGTCGCCAGATGCCCCTGCTGGGGTGTGTGTGGGCCTGGGTCAGTAGCAAGGGCTGTGTCAGCAGCAGCGGATGAGGGCTCGTGACAGCAGCTGGGTCCACGACAGCAGCAGGGTGCAGGACATTAGCAGGGAGTACCTGAGGGAGAAAAGAGGGGTGTGTGGGTCTGCACTCAGGAACAGAGGCCGCGTCAGGGCGGCGGGGGTTACTGCTGGGCCGGGGTCGGCGTCTGAGGCAGGACGGGTGTGCTGGGGTCGGTAGGACGTGGTGCTTGGGGCAGGAAGAGGAGCTGGTGTCTGCTTAGAGTAGCAGAGCTGCTCTAGGGTGTCTGACCTGCGGTGTAGAAACTGTAGTTGTAGAGTCGATGACAGCTGCTTCTGGGTGGATAAGCCAGTCTTCCATGTTGCTTGAAGACTGGGAGCGTGATCAGTTTCTCCTCCATCCTGTGTGAGTGGTCACTCCGGGAGTCACCATTTGTGGGGTATGGGATTGTTTGGTGTTCACTCAGGATGGAATGGAGAAAGGAAACTCACAATGTGCTCTCTGTATACATGTTGTATTGAATGTACAATGCAGCTTGGTGCTGGGAAGGCAGCATGGTTACAAGCGTGATGTAGAGAGAGCTGGTTGGTGAGGACGCTCAGAGACGGACAGCTTGTGGGTCGCCATACTCGCCAGTGGGAGAGAGGACCGCCAGGCAGGCGGAGGAGGTGGTGTTGCTGGCTGTGGCTGTATGTAGAGAGTGAGCGAGAGAGCGAGAGGCAGATCACCGCGAGGTCAGGTCTTAAATAGCGGGGGTAGGCGTGGCTTAGTAGTTGACCCCCGCTCCGTGGTGTATGGCGGCGCTGGTTGACCTAGGTCACGAGGCATACACTGGGGAATAGGTGGGGTCGGCTAGGTAGCGACAAACAGCGTTTGTAGGGGAGAATTCCACTACAGTACTCCCCCTTCCCTCCAGGCTGTGTAGGAGACTTGTTGTCTGCAGAGTTGCATAGCACATGTGAGGCAGAACGGGCGGTGCATGCCTCATGTGAGACAACGGCGATGGCGTGGATGAGCCGGTCGCTGGCGACAACTGTCTAGATACACAATATCTGTGGGAGTAGAGAGGGAGAATAAGTGTGTGTGGAGGCGATGAATGTTGTGCTTCCCTCACGGCAGGTACAGAGTCGCCAGATGCGCCTGCTGGGGTGTGTGTGGGCCTGGGTCAGTAGCAAGGGCTGTGTCAGCAGCAGCGGATGAGGGCTCATGACAGCAGCTGGGTCCACGACAGCAGCAGGGTGCAGGACATTAGCAGGGAGTACCTGAGGGAGAAAAGAGGGGTGTGTGGGTCCGCACTCAGGAACAGAGGCCGCGTCAGGGCGGCGGGGGTTACTGCTGGGCCGGGGTCGGCGTCTGAGGCAGGACGGGTGTGCTGGGGTCGGTAGGACGTGGTGCTTGGGGCAGGAAGAGGAGCTGGTGTCTGCTTAGAGTAGCAGAGCTGCTCTAGGGTGTCTGACCTGCGGTGTAGAAACTGTAGTTGTAGAGTCGATGACAGCTGCTTCTGGGTGGATAAGCCAGTCTTCCATGTTGCTTGAAGACTGGGAGAGTGATCAGTTTCTCCTCCATCCTGTGTGAGTGGTCACTCCGGGAGTCACCATTTGTGGGGTATGGGATTGTTTGGTGTTCGCACTCAGGATGGGATGGAGAAAGGAAACTCACAATGTGCTCTCTATGTACATGTTGTATTGAATGTACAATGCAGCTTGGTGCTGGGAAGGCAGCGTGGTTACAAGCGTGGTGTAGAGAGAGCTGGTTGGTGAGGATGCTCACAGGAGGACAGCTTGTGGGTCGCCATGCTCGCCAGCGGGAGAGAGGACCGCCAGGCAGGCAGAGGAGCGAGGCCCGCCGGGCAGCGGCAGAGGAGGTGGTGTTGCTGGCTGTGGCTGTATGTAGAGAGTCAGCGAGAGAGCGAGAGGCAGATCACCGCGAGGTCAGGTCTTAAATAGCGGGGGAAGGCGTGGCTTAGTAGTTGACCCCCGCTCCGTGGTGTATGGCGGCGCTGGTTGACCTAGGTCACGAGGCATACACTGGGGAATAGGTGGGGTCGGCTAGGTAGCGACAAACAGCGTTTGTAGGGGAGAATTCCACTACACAGTTCATCAGGCGCCTAGAACATTCTAGCTATTACCAGACACGGGGTTAAGACTCGAGACGCACCTGGAGAATTCGAGAATGATTTAGGCTTACAATAAGAGGTAAATTAGAACAAAAATGATGCAATACATTCTAGAATATTCTTACATAATTCATACAGAAATATCATCAACATATACACGAAAATTTCATTTAATTTACCAAAAAATAACTGCCGCATGAGACAGAAAATAATCAAAACACCAAGTTTACAAGATTATAATACAAAATTTTGTCTCGGCACAGCAGTATGTATAAGGGAAAATATCCATGTATATGTTTACCTTAGCGGTTCATAATGTAAACTAGCGGGTTTAGCGGACTGGTGGAGGTGGCAACTGCGTCTCAGGCTCTCAGCTGACGGTTGTAAACAAACTTGAGTCGAGTGTAAGACGCTCCTCACAGTGAGTTACTTTTACTTTTATCCTTTTTCACCACTGATCTGCTCGTTAGCCACTTGGGCGTTCAGTTACGTCTTGTTACTTTTCTTTTTCTTTTATCATCTTCACCAAATGATCGGCTCGTTAGCCTCTTGGGCGATCGGTCACGTCTCTTACGCACTGTTGGCAAGTACTGGGCATGCACCTATATATGTCTCCTGTCATGAGATATATTAGCTGTTACATTAATCTAGGACTATATATGTCTCCTACCATGAGTTATATTAGCTGTTATATTAATCTAGGCCTACATATGCCTCCTGCCATTAGTTACATTGGGTCGGACTAATTACCCAAATGTAGCCGCAATGAAATCAAATAATGGTCCTACATGAATAAATCGGACTGCCAATCACTTCTCGACAAGTATTTGGTGTCACAAAGTCAAAAAAAATTGGAAAACTTAATTTAATCTGAGTTAATAGATCGCGTGCATGTACCGAGGGAGCGAGTAATTACCCAAATGTAGCTGCAATGAAGTCATATGATGGTCCTACATGAATAAATCGGACTGCCAACCACTTCTCGACTAGTATTTGGTGTCATGAAGTCACAAAAAATTGGTAAACTTAATTTAATATGAGTTAATAGATCGAGTGCATGTACCTCACCTAACCTAACCTCGACTAGTATTTGGTGTCACGAAGTCACAAAAAATTGGTAAACTTAATTTAATCTGAGTTAATAGATCGAGTGCATGTACCTAACCTAACCTAACCTCAACTAGTATTTGGTGTCACGAAGTCACAAAAAATTGGAAACTTAATTTAATCTGAGTTAATAGATCGAGTGCATGTACCTAACCTAACCTAACCTCAACTAGTATTTGGTGTCACGAAGTCACAAAAAATTGGAAACTTAATTTAATCTGAGTTAATAGATCGAGTGCATGTACCTAACCTAACCTAACACAACTCAGATTAAATTAAGTTTACCAATTTTTTGTGACTTTATGACAGCAAATAATAATCGAGAAGTGATTCACAGCCCAATTTACGCTTGTAGGACCATCATTTGACTTCATTGCGGCTACATTTGGATACATTTGGGTAATTACTCACTCCCTCGGTACAAGCACACAATCTATTAACTCAGCTTTTGTGACTTTGTGACACCAAATACTAGTCAAGAAGCGGTTGGCAGTCTGATTTATTCATGTAGGACCTTATTTGACTTCATTGTGGCTACATTTGGGTACATTTGGGTAATTAGTCGGACCGGTTACATTGGCTGTTAAATTAATCTAGGCCTTATAAGTCTCCAACCGTGAGTTATATTAGCTGTTAAATTAATCTAGGCCTATATATGTCTCCTGCCATGAGTTACATTAGCTGTTATATTAATTTAAGTCTCAGCTCCCAGGGATTGTCAGTATTGGCTAATGCTACTTGTGAACAGGGCTGTGCCCTTTAGAGGGCCGAGTTAGAGTGGGCCAAGGGAGAAATCTTGATATTAAAGGAAGTGATAGCGAGGATGGAGGAAGAAACGAGACAAGGAAAGCCCGTGTCTGACGAAAACTCAGGCAAATGAAAGGTTGTGAGGAGAGGGACGACCAAACTGGTGTTGAAAAACACACCAACGTGGTGAAAAAATCCACCAAGGATCCGACAACAACAGCTAAGTGTACCAACTCTTTCAGTCCTTTGATAGACGAATTGGACTCGTATAGTCAGGGACAAGGCTGACAAGGTAGTCACAAAAACCTTAATTGTTGGTGACTCCCAGGTACGGTACCTGGGCAGAGCTTTTTGTGGTAAAAATAAAAATAGGATGAGGGTATGTTTGCCAGGAGCTGGGGTCAGGGATATAGTTGACAGGATGGACAATATCTTGTCTGGTAATGGGAACAAACCCATTATCTGCCGTAGTGCAGGAGGCAATGATATTGGCTGGTATAGGAGTGAGGAGCTTCTTTATAAGTTCAAGACAGCTATAGAACATATTAGGTTAAAGGGAGGAATCCTTATCATATGTGGTGTCCTGCCTAGAAGGATAGTTGGCAATGAATGGTTGTCATGGGCAGTTGGTGTCAACGGCCGTCTTGACAGATATTGCAAGTCAATATCGGTCCCATTCATTGACAACTGGGACAACTTATACGGCAGAGGGGACCTTTATGCTAGGTATGGGGTGCATCTGTCTATGGATGGGGTGGTAGGAGCTGCCATGCACAGGCCAACCGGCCTATTGCAGACTCCTTATTTTCTTATGTTCTTATGTAACCCTGGCTGGCTCTCTCGAGAGGGCAGTTCAAAAGATGTCAGAGTCTTTAAACGGCTAGGAGAACATATGAGCACGGGGGTGGGGGAGACTGCAGTGGGAGCGGGTAAACAAAGTGAAAGGTTACAGGGAAATAGTGCTAGGAATGATGACAAAACTAAATTAGGCAGGGAGTTAAAACCTAAACACGACAAAGAGAGGACTCAGAACACGACTAACTTAAATGTCTCCTACGCAAACAGTAGGAGTATGAGAAACAAAATGGATGAAATCAGGGCATTGATATGTACCGAAAAAATTTATATAATGGCATTCACCGAAACATGGATAAACCTAGACTTACTTGAGCTACCTGTCAAATACCAAATTACAGGTTACAAATTATTCCCTACAGATAGGCAGATTAGGAAAGGAGGTGGAGTAGTAATCTATGTCAGGGATAATCTGAAGTGTGAAATAAATACGGAAATAAAAACAGCAGAATACAGAAACAATTTGGATAGAATTAATCGATGGTAGAGAAAAATTAACCACATGAGTAATATATAGACCTAATCTTGATAGAGTTAATGAACGACTTATTTGGGATGAAATGCGCAGGGCTTCCATACATAGCAAAGTCTGAATAGTAGGCGACTTTAACTTTAGCCAAATAGATTGGATTGGATTGAACTTACTGGTAACTCAGGATCGGAGGATTTTCTTGAAACAATCCAGGACTGTTTCCTAAGACAACATATAACCGAACCCACCCGGGGTAATAATATACTCGATTTAGTTCTGTGAAACAGAGAAAACCTCATTAGTAATGTCGAGGTAGGGAACAAACTTGCTAACACAGATCAAAAAGAAATTAGATTCCAGTTAGATTTTCTGGGCAGCCACAAGGAAAATTCCACTAAAGTCCCAGATTTCAGAAAGGCAAACTTTGTTAGTTTGAAGAGGCAGCTGAGAGAAGGGGTATCACGCTTGGGGGTGAATTACATGATCTCACATGAGGTGACCTCACACAATGTACCCACAGGGGGCGACCTCACCCTACCTGGTGACCCGACGGTTGAGGATGACCTGATAACGAGATCTGAGGTTGCCGAGTTCCACAACAATTTAAAAAATGAGTTACTTAATGCACAAAGGCAGAACATACCATACAGAAACCTCAGATCAAAAAACAATGACCCTAAATGGATAAATAATTATTTAAAGATTATTAATTATTGGACAAAGGAAGGCTATAGGTAGGAGAATAAATTGTGGTGAAGTCTACCTCCGAGATTATTATAAGGTATTGGCTGGTAGGGTTAAGACCAAGATAAGAAAAGCAAAGAGGAATAATGAACTGAAGATAGCAACGGAGGCAAAGTCAATCCCCAGGGGATTCTATCAAATGTATCAAACTAAGACACGAGAAAAGATTGGACCAATACAGTCAGATACCGGCGAGCTAACTGATAACGGCGGAGAAATGAGCAATAATCTGAATAAATATTTTTCAACAGTTTTCACCACCAAAAATTTAAACATGATACCAGAGGCACCGACTATACAGAGATAGTGAAGAAATAAATTAAGCGAGATAGTAGTGACTAGTAACGACGTTAGTAAGCAAATAGACAAACTAAAGCCTACCGTATATCTCGGCTTATAAGACGAAATTTGAACCTTAAAAAAATCAGCCCAACATTAGGGGTCGTCTTAAGCACCGGGTATAAAATTCTTACCTCTTAAATATTGTGGTTTAGCGTGTTAAGAGTGGTGATTGAAAACATCGTAAACCACTCACAAGGTCCTACCACTAATTATTTTATACTGAAACTTACGTTTGGGAAGGTGGATTAAAAATAAGATTACCGGTATATTATAATAATAAAAATGTATTATAAACCTGTCTAACATACCATAAAAGAACAATATACCCCGGTAATAAACACAGCTGCTATCATCACGCGCCCCCCCCCCCCCCTATTTGCCAGTGCCGAGACAAGAAAGGGAAAGTGACCGCGAGATTGGGCTATTTTTAGCCGTCCTTGTGTTCGAGGTGGTCAGTAATGCATATCGGTATATTTACTGATCATAATACTTATCTCCTATAAACTATTCATTTAAAATTTATTTTTTTACAAAGAATATTCAGTAAATGACTGCGTTAATTCTTGAAACTACCGACAGTGGTAAATTTAGGATGAGAATGATGAAGACGAAGTTAGGTCATCGGATTCGGAGTTTGATCCTTAATGATCACCATAAATGTATCAGGTCAACTTCACCTCCCAGGTATAATGGTAGCCTCCCTTTGTCGCAAAACAAGTTTATAAATTGAAGAAAATACTTGCAGTATATTACAGTATATTATAAATAAATAATTAAACAAATCGGAAAATCTATTTCAAGTAAATAGAAAAATTTTACTCACACCGACATTAGTTCCAGTTAAATAACAGAGCTTAAGTGAGTCACTAGTGTTTACACGACAGGCATCCCCTGCGTTATGGAAGGGTTCCGTTCCCGGAAAATTGACCATATCGCGAAATTTCGTAACCCGAAACCTATTTTCCCATTGACTTCCATTATAAAACTGGAGATGCGTTCCTAAGGAATTTTTTCGGCCCCAAAAAAGTAATTCAAGCACTTTTATTATTGAAAATAAACATTTATAAACACATACAATACAGTACATTAAATAATTTATGATATACCTTCTTAAAACACCAATTTAGGGGTTAATATTGCATGATATTGCATTATACAGTTATGTGTATGTTTATTTGAGTGCCCCGTCATAGGAGTCCATTTTCTCTCACTTCAGCACTCCTGAGTCATCCATTTTCTCTTAATCTTAAGTGTGCACCAGGGACTATTATTTTTTTAGTGGTGACACAGAATTTGATATTGCAACTGGGGTTGCAATTGTTGAGGCAACTTAGGTATGTCTGATTACAGTTAGAATATTCAAGATCCATTGTGAGTGATGTTTAAAGCTTCAACTGTCTTTATGGTTGGTAAAACTTGTCAAGTCTGTCAGTCTGAATGGCATGTGAAGCCTTAAGTGTTTGTTAAAATTTACCCCAATTTCCGTAAGGGCGGATTTACGGAACGTAACGTGAAATTATTGGTCATAATTTACAAATTTCGTAAGAGCGAAATTCCGTAACGCGGGGGATGCCTGTACTGTACACCAGCCGGTAAAATTTGATGCCAATACTTGAAGTGAATTGGCCTTATTTTAAATAACCAACCATAAATAAATGCAAAAATGAAAAAGATCAAAATTGAGAAACAATATACTGTATGTATGTTGTGTTGTCAAAGGAAGAGAAACAATTGAAACTGCAATTGTGTGTAAGTGAGGCAGCAAGATAGATCAGCAATCTAAGACTTGGTAACAATTTTCGTGATGCCATATGGAAGTAGGGTCTACCATTAGACAATACTGTACATTATGCTTCCAATATCTTCCCAGGTGGTAGTACCTCCCTGTTTGGTAGCTGCCTACTACCTACACAACTTTTAGTAATATTACTTTGAAACAACATGATAAATTAGACAAACAATGAAAATAAACAAACAAAAGTTATTTACCAAGACCTTCCCTCTGACAGAGGGTAAGAGATGGAGGGGGAGATAAGAAGGCTATTTATAGCCTTCTTTGTGTCCCAAGTTGCCAGTAATGCACTATAAATAATTCATTTAAAATTTATTTTTTTACATAGAATATTCAGTGGTCCCTCGGTTAACGAAAGGTTTGATTAACGAAATTTCGGTTAACGAATTACCTCCCTTAAGGATCTTCAATTCGGTTAACGAACAAAACTTTGATTAACGAAATCCTTACGACAAACACGTTTTGTTGTGAGCATCAGCTGATCGGCTAGTCCGCCAATACAGTAATCTGTTCTATGTTTACATTCGATTCCAGTGGAGTAATTATCAAGAAGGTTGTGTTCTTGAATATTTTTGCATTTTTATATTAAAATTATTGGTCATTCTAAAATTTAGCCATCCAAGCTCTCTCTACATAAAGTTTTTCAACTATTATTTTTGGCTCGATATATGTAACTTTATTCATTTATTGAAACTCATTTACATGCACACACTCTCCTAAGAGCAAAGCTGTACTGTACATGTAATCAAAATAATGTATAAAATGATTACTAAAATTTTTATCAAGTGCAAACTATCGCATGTTTACATTCAAATTAATCAAATTAATCTTATAAAAATTCCAGCAATGTAAATTATATTCTCCCCGGTCAATTCTATGACAGTTTATAAACAAAATACAAAAACTGAATCTAAAGGACATAAATAAACAAATAAATACTTCACTAGACCTTCGGTGTCAACTGTCAAACATGTCACTGTCACCTGCCCTTCCTCCCTCCCCCCCCCCCCCCACCCACCCACCATCTTCCCAGCCAAGGTTTGGTGGTTTTACAGTAGGCTTTAAGTTTTTATTTTATCTTATATAATATCACAGACTAAAGTTAGGAGAATATAATTTGCTTTGCTGGAATCCTTGCAAGACAGCGAATAGTTTGAATATAAACGTCATATATTTTGCACAAGAGATAAAAATTTTAGCACATTAGTTTAGTACATTTTAGTAATGTAAAGTTTTTTCAACTGTATTTTTGGGTAGATTTACATAAATTTCTTCATTTATTTTCATTCATTTACATGCACACACCATACTAAAAGAAACATAAAATAAATAAATGACCTAAGTGCTAACTGTCTAACAAAAACCTTACCCAACTGCCTCATTGGTGTTATAAATGAAGGTTAAATGTGAATGAAAAATAACTATTAATTATCTAACATTTTTGTTGTGTTTCACAAGTTTGTAGACTACAGTACTAGACTCATAGTACTTGATAAGTGTCATTTGGTTGCCCAAGAATTTTTTTCATGACACGCCACTGGTTAAGATATGTGCTAAAAGAGTAGGTTCCATAGCCCTCATGGTGCATCAAGGATACTGCAGATACAGCAGACCAGACTTAAACCATTTGTTGGTACACAAGGAGGCTATGTGTCAGGCACTGCACTTGACTGCCTTCACTTTGTCATCTGTGTGTTAGATACCCATTCACAGCCGGCAAACTAAGGAAGGTCATGCTTGAGTGAACTTGTGACCTGTTGGCTGGGAGACAAGCACTGTATACACTTGGCTTCTTCACCCCTTTGAGAGGCCTTGGCACCTCTAATACAGTACTGTAAATATTTTATTAATATAATTATTTGTTGCTTAATTATAACTAATCAGGGTTTAGAACAAAACAAAATAAGGAGCACAGTTTTTGTATAAAAGTTTGGTTTCTAAGGAAATATATTTTGTTTCAGACACTGACCTCACATCTCAAGACCAAGTACAAGTTCACAATGTCAAGTAGAGAAAAAAAGTTCTCCTGTATGGAATGTGACAAAGTGTTTTGCAGGAAGACTTCTCTGAAGAAACATTTACTTACTCACAGTAATATCAAACACTTTGAATGTGATGAATGTGGGAAACAGTTTTCAAGAAAGAGTAATCTCAAGACACATACACTTGTGCACAAAGGCATTAAAGATTTTGAATGCAATGAATGTGGAAAAAAATTTTTACAAAAGAGTAATCTCAAGACACATTTAATTGTGCACAATGGCATTAAGAAGTTTAATTGTGATCTATGTGGGGAACAATTTTCTTATAAGAGTGTTCTCAAGACACACATACTTGCACACAATGGCATTAAAGATTTTGAATGCAATGAATGTGGAAAAAAATTTTCACACAAAGGTAATCTCACGACACATTTAATTGTGCACAATGGTTTTAAGAAGTTTAAATGTGAGGAATGTGGCAAACAGTTTTCAAAAAAGAGTAATCTCAAGATGCATATACTTGCACACAATGGCATTAAAGATTTTGAATGTTATGAATGCGGGAAAAAGTTTTCACACAAATGTAATCTTAAGACACATTTAATTATGCACAATGGCATTAAGAAGTTTAAATGTGAGGAATGTGGGAAAAAATTTTCTCGCAAACACACTCTCAAAAGACATATACTTGCACACAATGGCATAAAGAATTTTAAGTGTGAGGAATGTGGGAAACTTTTTTCACATGAGATTTCTCTGAAGACTCATATACTTGGACACAGTGGCATTAAAGATTTTGAATGTGAAGAATGTGGGAAAAGATTTACACGAAATAGCTCTCTAAAGACACATTTGCTTGTCCATAGTGGTATTAAAAAGTTTAAATGTGATCAATGTGGGAAATCTTTTTCCACAAAAGGTAATCTGAAATATCATATAATTGCACATGAAAAAGTATAATTTTCTAAATGTTTGAATAAATTTGACATCAGTAATAGAACCATGTCAGTAAGCTATGAATACTTCAGAATAAACAATAGTGACAAATGCCACCTATACATAATAAACATTTATATTGTCTACTCTAATGAAATAAGTTTCTTCAGTCTTTGCTCAAGTACTTAACTGTGACATAAACAATATCTCAAAAAAATAAACTTGTGTTAGTTGTGGGATCATACCAGTCTAGTTGAACTTCCATTATAACCTTGCTAATATGTAATGGTCGCAAGTTCTATTTGCTAGTCAAGTCAGGTGAAGTTAGTTTATTCATGTCCTCTTGTCATTTGGAAACTGTGACTCATACAGTAGCTAAATACTTGATCCAGACCAGAAGTTTAGCCTCCCCAGTGAGCCTATGCATTCTTATATAAGAGGAGCAGCAGTAGGTGTTCAGCTGTCAGTGGGACTTGTTCTACTATGGCCTACTCTTGGTTGGACCTCCTGCTGACTCACAGTTAGTTAGATTTTAGTTCTCTGGCTGAGGTGAGGCTTTATGGGGAGTCATTACATCTATCTCCCTTGGTTATCTTGTATTAATCTTTGTCAACCTTTAAGGTAGTGATGAATTATATTATTGGGACATCACAGTTGATTATAATTTGTCTAGATGTCATATAGTAAATATATTTGTGTGTGAAATGTTAGTGTCTTATGTATTTCCTGTCTTGTATGTGTATGCATATACAGTATACTGACTGTATATTGTAAGAATTATCATTGTACAAGAAAACCTGCCAAGTAACAACATGGTCAACCTCCATGTATTTGTCTAGTTGGTAACAGACCCAATTCTACCATTATTTCATGACATCAACCATAATTATCCCATAAAACTAAATATTTATCATAAAATAATAATAAAATAAATCTTAAGTTGAAATTGAAGACCTTATAATTTAGTGGCAGCTTATGTACAAGTATTTGGACGGAAGCTGAAGCTCCTACACTGTACTGGGAGACATACAATATTGTGCTCATGAAGCTGAAAGGAATTTTGCCAACCCATATAAGGCAAATTATGTGTTTTATTTCTCTCTGAACAAAATAATTATATACATGGTTCAGTACTTTCAATAAAAAAATAAGACACATTTAAAACTTTATGTAAAGATGTTATCGTAAATCAAGAGAACTAAAGCAGCATTAGCTGGTAAGGTTTGGTGTTAGTGAGTGAGAGAATGTCATTGTCAAAATGTACTCAGTATTTGAACTACATAACAGTTGATCAAACAAAACATTACTGTAAACCAAAAGACTGAAAAAAAATCAAAATTGTGTTTGCTGTAAATATATCACGTGCACCTACAGTGATTTATTTGCTTGATAATGTAATTTTTTGAATATTGTGTTTACTTGTTTCTAAAATCTTTTACAACAAGCCAACAGGAGTTTACACATTGAACCTGTACTGTTACTACTATGTTGTGAGTAAACACATTGTACAGAACTGTTACATACAATAAACTTTACACTTGTAATTAAAACAAGAACCTCAAGTTTCTTGTTTTATTTACACAGTAGTAACAGTACAAGTGCAACATTAAACTCCAGTAACCTTGTGACCGAGACTTATTTTCTCTCTGATATTATTAAGAGGAAATGTTTCATTTTTTTTATGTACAGAAGACAACCATGAATGTAGAAAATTGGTAATAATGCTTTTATTTTCTTAAAGCTTAGTTTCTGTGCTCTTGTCCTTAATACATTGAAGTTCAGAGTATTATGGACAAGCATCCAGAGTCTGAATGCCTCATATAATACAGGAACCATTAGTGGTCTTAGCATTAACTAACACTATTCATCTATAGTCATCAGTACTGACCACTAATAATATTTGTATTGTACAACAACCTCACTGACTTATTGACATGTATTGTACACCCACCAAAAAATTATTCAACACCCTTGGCTCTGATACACCCCCGCAACGATCACTGGTACAGAAGCCGTGATTACATGGTGTGGTTGGTACCCCTGTCTCTCTCTCTCTCTCTCTCTCTCTCTCTCTCTCTCTCTCTCTCTCTCTCTGTATGTCTGCATGTATGTGTGAAAGTAATATGATGTTTTCTGTAGCCACGTGTAGTATTTAACGGATAATAAACGGGAATACATAAATTTGTAATAGCCCCTGTCTAATAGGCAGAAGTTAATTACATTTGATTTATATACTCTATCATCCTCTGTAACTTTCCACTAGCTATGAGGTAGTATGTTCAGAGCATGTGATAAGGTGTGCCCACGGAAAGTCTTGTCACTTAGTGTTGAGTTAAGGCATTAAGTAGCCGGCTCTCTGGCCACCTCTTGCAGTAGTAGTTTGATATCCTTGACTAGAGGAAGACGTTATTGAGAACCATCGTAGACAGTGCCGGATTAACCATGAGGCACTGGCCTCAGGCCCCCCTGACTCTAAGGGGCCCCCAAATCCAAACATTCTCGAAGTTGAAGAATATAAAACATGAACTTCGTTTAACAATGTCCTAGCAACGTCTCAATTTTCTGTCTCTTATGAACATTGAATGTGTTATTTTGCAGAAGCTAAATATTAATGAAATCATTGATAAATTTTGGTATATTTTGTTCTTGCTATATATATATATATATATATATATATATATATATATATATATATATATATATATATATATATATATATATATATATATATATATATTTATTTATTTATTTATTTATTTATTTATTTATTTATTAGGGGGCAGGGAAAAAACACTTTTATTTGAGTTGCAGGCTGCACTTTTCAGGCATCGTTTGTATGGCTGTAACAAACACCTGTGCAAAATTTCATGCCATTTCATGCATACTTACCCTGCCGCATCGCGAACGACTTTTTGTCAACTTTTAGTGTATACCAAAAATTAGGTGTCATTTAATGTTTTCCAGGATAATGATAAATTTTACATGGGTGACATCGATTTAATTCACATGTTATTTTACAGGTACACCGTATAGAAAATCATTACAAGTTCATATTGAAATTCTTTTTTGTGCGGAACCTTGGCATCATTTTCCTAGACAATAATCTTTGCCTAATATATCCATCTCTCGATTCGTATCCCGTCACTTCAGTGCAAGCTTCAGTCATCACTTTTATGCCTCTCTCGACCGCCTGAGTGCTGTTTGGCCACTTGGGCACCACTAATGGTGTCTCAAGAATGTCATTAACCTGTAGATTTGACAGAGAAGCAATGTAAGGAGGCTCAGTCTTGAGTTCATTCCTCCAGTTAATCATGGAATGATAGTTTTTTGCTTGCCACATTAGTTTCGGAGTCACCACCTTTCTCATGTTGACTACAGGAGGCACATCCTCATTCCCATCTCCATCTTTACCCTCCTCATCAGTATAGTTTAACAAATTCTCGTCAACAGCAGCATCAGAATCTTCCTCCTCCTCTTCAGATCTGCCAGTGCATTCTTCCTTTTGCTGATTCTCCTCTCTAATTTTTCTTATCATTGAGACAGCTTTTTCTGTAACAGTCATGTCCTCATCTGCACACATACCAAGAAGAAGTTGATCTGTGTGGGCGAAGTATGCATTTCTCTGGACAGCCTTCTTCACTATCGTCTCCTCCTCACTATTCAGGTGTTTCATATATAGCAGGGACTGGAATACGTTCCTTGAGCCGTGTGTTACGTAAGGGTGTATCTTGATGTAAAACCACATTGGAGCACTGAACTTTATTATTGTAATGACAATTCTTTTCAACTCATGGCTGGGTCTTGATGTTGCTACATACAGCCTGAGGATTCTACTCCATAAGGTGTTCCACCTTGACACACAGGGAGGACCTGGCTCAATAGCAGCCAAGTCATCTTCAACAACACAGCCTGTTCAACGAGCTTATGGCGCCGTGAACCTCTAATGGGGACCACCCGTATCACTTAGGTGGTCAGAGTAACGTTTTACCAAATCCGGCTTCGAAACACGAGGATCCATATATATTTCATTAGCCCAATAAAGCACGCGGACTTCTACATACAATCAACACCTCAACCCGCCATAAGCTCGTTGAACAGGCTTTGTGTGAAATATAACAAAGTCTAGGACTGCTTTTAGTATCCTGGTGGTCCAGCGGTTGGCGTTCCCCGGTCACAGTCATAGGCTTGTGTGCCGTGGGTTCGAATCCTGGCGGGTTGAGGTGTTGATTGTATGTAGAAGTCCGCGTGCTTTATTGGGCTAATGAAATATATATATATATATATATATATATATATATATATATATATATATATATTATATATATATATATATATATATATATATATATATATATATATATATATATATATATATATACATATATGTATATATATACAGGTAGTCGTCGACGTACGACCTACGCAACTTACGTCTGTTCGACTTTACGACCGGCGGTACGACAGTTTCGGCCCCAGCCTCCTGGCGCTGCCGGGAGCTGGAGCCGCGCGCATTCCCCCGCTCAATTACAAGCACGCTCGCTGGTACAGCACACTTCCCTCCGTGTCTGTTTGCCTTGTGTCTGTCCTTTGTCTTGGAAATTTTTCTTGAACCACCCCCCCCCCCCCCCCAAGATGTCTACCAAGAGGAAACTGTCTTTATCTACTCCTCAACCTGCCAAGAAGCAAAGAAAGGTCATTGATTTCAACACTAAAATGATGGTGATTAAACAGCACGAAGGAGGTAAGAAAGTGAATGTGATTGCACGTGATCTGACGTTATCACACTCTACTGTGTCGACGATTTTGAAGGATAAAGAAAGGATTCGTGAAGCTGTGAAAGGTTCTGCACCCCTGCAATCGACAATTATAACGAAGCAACGGACTGGGCCTCTCCACGAAATGGAGAAATTGCTTTACATTTGGACGTTCACCACTAAGGGATTATCAGAAGGTTTATCTCTTACCCATTTTGAAGGAATGGACCCAAACATCGAACGATTTGCAAGGATTGAGCGGATGGCACGCAATTCGTTTCGTCCGTATCAAGAAATTTACGAGGAGAAGAAGAAACGAACAATTCAGACAAAGCTCACCATGTTCATGAAAAAAACAACTCCTCCGGCTACCCGAAACGCTGCCCCAGCTGACGACATCGACGATCCACAGCCAAGCACCAGCGGCCAATAAGATGTTTTTTGTATGTTTGTATGTTTGTATGTTTTGCAACTAAAATGTTTTATATGTTTTGCACCTGTATTTTTTTTTTTTTTTTTTTTTTTTTGTATGTTGGGTAAATAATAAACCAATTGTACTGTAGTATGCAGTGCTTGACTTAAACCTGATGACCGTAACAATAATGAACAAAGAAAATGTTGATAAAATATGACTTAAAGATGATTATATTATCATTACACATTATAATATACGTAAGGTAATTATAACATATGCCGACTTACGACCAGATCAACTTACGACCGGGCGGTCGTAACCAATCTAGGTCGTAAGTCGACGACGACCTGTATATGTATATATATTTATATGTATATATGTATATATATATGTATATATATTTATATGTATATATATTTATATGTATATATATATATACAGTGGGGTATGCTATAACGAACGGATCCTACTACGAATATTCCTATAACAAACGGTTTTACCTATAAAATTGAGAATGCTATAACGAACGCAATTCCTACAACGAACGTGGATGAATACAGGACTATTTCGCCTGGCTCATGAATACTGTTGAAACGCGACCCACAACAAGAGCATCAGGCGCCATCTTTGTCTCATTGTGTAGCCAGTGCACCACTGTTATTGTTGAAATTTCGTCTTTTGATGTGGAAATTCGCGTTATTTGTATAACTATTTTGTTATACAAGTATACAATTGTAACAATGAGTCGTCCAAAGCGAGTGAGAAAGCTAATAACCCTTGAAACTAAGAAAGAAATTATAAAGAAACGTGAGAATGGAAGAACCATTACGAAACTTAGTGATGAATATGGGATGGCTAAATCGACTATATGTACGATTTTGAAGAATAAAGAAGAGTTAAAAACTGTGCAAGTGGCTAAGGGAATCTTTAGACTTAGCAAAGCAAAGTATAATGTGATTGAAGAGATGGAAAATTTACTCTTAGTGTGGATAAAGGACAAAGAAATGGCAGGTGGTAACATTAGTGAAGCTATAATTTGTGAGAAGGCCAGACAATTCTTTGAGGACCTTGAAGCCAAGACTCCCAGTGGAAGTGATAGTGATGTGCCAGTGTTTAGGGGTACCTGCATGCTGAATAACACTAAGGTAAGATAAAGTACCGTATTTTTTACATTTTCCACAGAATTTTTTCAGTGTTAAGTGGTTGTATTTGGGGGCCTGGAACGGATTAAACCTATAACGAACGAATGCTATAAAGAACGAGGTTCTGGAACCAATTACGTTTGTTTTAGCATACCCCACTGTATATATATATATATATATATATATATATATATATATATATATATATATATATTGTTACGAACCCCGCCACCAATTGTCATGATCTACCTACCCAGCACTACGAACCACGCCATCTATTGTCCTGATCTACCTACCCAGCACCACGAACCACGCCATCTAGGGACGAAACACGAGTATGACTCGTCTTAGTTACCACTCCGGGGTTTCCCTTCTCCATATCCTGGTTGTTGTGTCACCTCCTCCAAGTCTTCTTTGTCAGCTCGAGTTCGAGGAGAGAGCAGTACACTCTGGGAAGTGACCACAGGATCACCTATCCTGGAAACCTACGGCACAGTGACTACCTACCGTCTTCTACAATACTCAGCCTTACTCGTCAGCCATCTCAGCTCCGCACTTAAGTATTTGTAATCTTATATTGCCTCCCCCACGTCCACTTGCTTCAAATTATTGTATGTTGTATAAATATGTATATATTGTTAATGTTTAGGTTAAGTATGGTTCAGGGTAAATTATAGAAAACTGAATACTGTATTTTGTTTTAAGGAATTTATGGTACTTTATTATACACAACAAAAACTCAAATCCTTTGTCTACCCTTTTATAGTCCAATTGTCTTTGTTGTTTTTTTGTTGTTGCCTGTTGGGATCTGGGTAGACTTTTAACTATATTCTAAATCCCCAACTCGTAATATGTATATATATATATATATATATATATATATATATATATATATATATATATATATATATATATATATATATATATATATATATATATATATATATATATATATATATATATAGTGAGTTCTGCTATAACGCGTGTTTTGATAACGCGAATTTGCTCTAACGCTATTTATGAATTAGGAACGATATTTGTATAACGCGAACGCTTGTTTGCTATAACGCGATTTTTGCTTACTATTTCTCCAATTTTGTGGGATTAACTGTGAATATAGTAAAGAAGAATATCAACAAGAAGCGTTCTGGTGATAGAATTCCTGGTGATGATCGTAAAATAAAGGATATAACACTTGAAGAGAAGCTCGATTTTATCAACCTCAAAATCACCCTTCTCCCCCATCAAGTAAAGTGTTACATTTACTGTATGATTTCATTATTAGATATGAATGTAACATTTATTTAGACTGTGCTATCCTTTGTGTTAGGCTAACTACTAATTTTTTTCGATTTCGAGTAATCTGCACCTAACCCTATTTTCTCCATAAGCCCTGTTATTTCTATTACGCGATTTTCTATAACACGATATTTTACAAGAACACAATTATCGCGTTATAGCAGAACTACCTATATATATATATATATATATATATATATATATATATATATATATATATATATATATATATATATATATATATATATATATATTATCAACGACCTCACCAGCAAGGAATCGAACCCTCGACCTACTGGGTGGCCCTAGGGAACGCTTACCGGCTAGCCCACAAGGACACTTGTCCTTGTGGGCTAGCCGGTAAGCGTTCCCTAGGGCCACCCAGTAGGTCGAGGGTTCGATTCCTTGCTGGTGAGGTCGTTGATAATATGTTCAAAGTCCACGTGTTAAATGGACTAAAAATGATGTATATATATTTGTATATATATATATATATATATATATATATATATATATATATATATATATATATATATATATATGTATACAGTATATATTTGTATATATATATATATATATATATATATATATATTATATGATATATATATATATATATATATATATATATATATATATATATATATACATACAGTTGGTCCTCATATTACGCGGTTAATGTAACCCGGAGGGTACCGCGGAAAGTGAGAAACGCGTAAAGTGAATAACATAACATATGGGATTAATTGAAATGGAGTCCGGGCCGATCCCCAAACTCCACTTTTTGACGACACACAACTATGTTGTAGTAAAAATATTATCTTAACTTTATGATGGCATGCACACACAATTAATAATTAAGAGAAATATCAATAATATTAGGTTTTTTAACACTTACTTTAGTAGAAAAGATGGCTGGGCACACGGGGATGGTCGGTTGGTTCCGAGGCAGAGGGCAGATTATTGGCCCTCACTTGTATCACTTGTATCAATTGTATCACTATCCACCACAGAGACTTGCAGGGCCTCTTTGTCAAACCCCCCAAAGTTCATATACGTCCATATCCTCACTATAATTATCACTATCACTGACTTGGGCCGGCTGTAGTGGGTGGCGGGTGAAAAACTGGTAATGTTTTGATGACTGGGCGACCTTGTGCACACCATTTTCGTGCCTCTTACACAACATGGCGGATGGCGGGAGGTTTGGATCCAAAAATGGCGCGGCTTGCCAGCCGCTCTCCGCGTAATGGGGTTCACGACCGCGGAATGTGAGAATGTTAGGTTCTGGCAAGGCACCGCGTTAACGGTGAAACGCGGAATGCGGGACCGCGTAATATGAGGACCAACTGTATATATATATATATATATATATATATATATATATATATATATATATATATATATATATATATATATATATTTATTTATTTATTTATTTTAGGGGGCCCCAAGTTGATCTGTGCCTCAGGCCCCTATTAAGCTTAATCCGTCCCTGATCGTGGATAGTTCCGTCTTCCCTCGAGGGAGGACATATATTACTGTTCTCCCTCGACGGGTATTACGAGCATTCTTACTCACACTCTCACACAAGGAGGACGTATTTAGAAGACCTATTTAATTTAGCTTCCGTCCTCATTTTAACACTCATAGCTACAGTGATTAAGTTAACGTGATATACACTTGGAACTGTATATCATATATTTTCTAAATAAATACAGAAAGGACAGTTGGGTTTTGCTACTCAAACCCTATATACTTTTGCATGTTCCAGCCCCATTAACCCAGCAAGAATCAACGGTTAAAGGGCCAGTTCAAAGTGTTAATACAAAAGCCTCTAAACAGCATGGCATTACCCACTGTAATACAGTATAATAATCAAACCTACAATTTGTATTAATGTGTGCATGGCAACAACGAATCGGGGTGCAGTAATATAAGACAACAAGAACACAGAATATTTGTGTATCATAGTCGTGATATAACATTAAGCACAGTGCTGACATGATTATGAAGCAAGGAATGAGTCACGAAACGAGGTATGATGTTTCTTTAGTATGCCAAACATGATAAGATTAGTAGGTCCACCGTCGGGGGGGGGGGGGGTGATTGGTTGTGAAATTCGTGTGAGACAAATAATGTTAGTGCTAGCATAGAATTTTACCACAGGAGGTTCGTTAACTGAATACAATGTATCGAATATGTTAGAAACGGAAGTGTTTCAACCTGCATTGAGTTGAGCTTCGGAGTGAGCAATAGGAATCGTAATGTTTATTTCGAATCATAGCTATGTTAGACGAGATGAAAACCTCGGAGAAGACACGCACAGCAATCATCGCACTACACGGTGTGGGCCTCAGCAATGGTGAAATTGCTAGGCGGGTTGGCGTGTCCAAGCACACTGTAGCTCGATGGATACAGCGCTACGTCGAAACTGGGGACACCTTACATAAACATGGAGCTAGCAGGCCTCGGTGCACTACACAGCAGGCCAGGGCACCGACCATGCACCGTACCTCAGGAATTTTTTAAAAAATTCTCGTGTGGTGTGTCATATTGTATCACACCGTTAGGGTGCCGAATAATTTTTTATTGGATGTACATTAACAACCAGGATGTACTGAAGTAGCATGTAAGTTTAGAACAGTGTTTCACTCGTCAACGAAAAAAAGTGGCTCCGTCGGCGTCAACGATTTCATAAATTGACGCAGATAGCGTCAACGAGTTTTCAGTGATGTACAAATGCAGCCCCGAAACGCGTATTCTCCTGTGTATGGGAGTAACATATGCAAAATAAAAAAAATATTCATTAATTTTTAATCATTTATTATGATTTATATTATATCATTTTAATTATTCATTTGTTCCCCCGCAAGAATACTAGCATCTCAAAATGCTTGTCGCTCATTCTGCTGCGCTTGGGCCTCGAGACGTCCATGCCCATGGAGAACATGCGCTCCACTGCAGCACTAGAGGGGATGGGGGTGTTGTATTTGATGAACAAATCCCTCATGGCCTTGCTGGGGAAAGTGTCCTTGTCGAAAAAAATTTTCAAAGGTTTCTCCCCCAGGAAATGCTTGAAAAGGTCACTGTCTTTTTCATTCCTGCAGGGGGGTCTCGTACAGGGCCTGGAACAATTGGTCCTCAACGTCATGGTCTTTGTCGTCTCCTTCACTGCTGCTGCTGCTCTCAGTCTCGTGCACGGACTTCACCAACCTGGTTGGTGGCCTTTTTCCTGACGAACAAATTGATGCTTCGCTCGGGTAAAAAGTTGACTGCATCACCTGTAGCGTTACCTGCCCAAAAAATTGATGGCGTCAGCGTTAACAAAAAGTTGCAGCCGTTCATTAACGGCGTTAAATTAACGGCGTCAACATACAACACTGGTTTAGAATGATATAAATAAATTAACGAAGAGATTATATCCGGTGGCCTCATGGGTTATTTGTTAGTACTGTCAACGACAGACCCATAAGCCCTTGCAATATGATTCGCCTCCTTACCATTGGTACGCCCCAGGTGCATCCTCTTACACTTCGTGACATTGAATCTCGGCAGCCATTTCTTTGACCATTCTTGGAGCTCACAGAGATCCTTCTGCAGCTTTTCACATTCCGCTTTGTTCTTGATTTCCCGAAATAACTTTGCATCATCAGCAAACATTTGTATGGAGGAGTGTACAGTACAACGTTAGGCATGTCATTTATGAAACAAACAAACAACAGCAGGCCCAATACGCTGCCCTGTGGTACCGTGCTTGTGACAGGTACAGATGATGATTTCATGCCATTAATCACCACACACTGCTTGCGGTCATGTAGAAAGTCTTCTATCCTCGCTAGGATATTTCCCCGAATTCCGTACCCTTTCAGTTTGATTTTCAGCCTTTTGGGGTACACTGTTGAAAGCCTTAGCAAAATCTAGGTATATATTGTCTGTATAACCACCCTGTTCCAGAATATGGGTCCAAATATCCAATACCTTGAGAAATCGTGTTAAGCAGGAGCGCCTCGGCATAAAACCGTGTTGGCAATCCTTTACAAGTTTCCAAAGCCTTTTCAGCTTATCCATTTTGCCGGACCAACCGAGGTCAAGTAATAATAATTCAACAATACACCTCTGACCCACAAATTATACACCTCCTGTGTCTCTAAAGCTCTATGGACTGCTAGAATCTTAAAATAAACAATATTAAATGTAAATTAAATGTGAAAAAGCCATGATTTTGAGCAACATTACTGTACACTCTTTGTACTCAAATGCACTACACTAGACTAAAATTTTTATCTCTTATGCAAACTATATGATGTTTATACTCAAATTAATCACTGTCTTACAAGGATTCCAGCAATGTACCTGTAATTTATATTCTGATAAGTTTAGTCAGCTGCATTTTATAAGATAAAAACATTAAGCCTAAAACTACCTTCACCCTGGCAGGGAGGGAGGGAGGGAAGTTAAGTGCCCTCTCATAATTTTGTCCAGACTAAAGGAGGTGCTGGACCATCAGTTCCTGGAAAATCGGTGGTGTTCCTGTATTAAGGTAAATGGCTTTGAGGTGAATGTAATTTTGGTACCACAATACGTACTGATATTATAAAACATTTGTGTTTAATTCCTATTTTCTTTAATCACATGAAAATATTGTTATGACAAGAAATAGTGCCATCATGGCATCGTGTATAAACCTTTATAGTGCTTTACACACTGCTGGTCAAAATCACTGGCATACAATTGTTAGAGCAGTGGCAATCACCCTGGTTGAACATCGGACTCACATAAGCCATTTTTCAGTCACTGGGAATCTTTTGTTTATCCATACATCTGCAGAACAATTTTTTGTGTTTGTTGTGTAACTTTCTTAATACTCTGGGATGGACACTATCAGGACCAGAACTCTTATGAATTATGAGTTTTGACAATTTGGTTCTGAGAACTCTATGTGAGTTTGCTCTGTTAAACTGTTGAAACTGTTTAAATTTTTATGTTATGTCACAGTAGGAGTAACAGGAGAACAGATTTATCTCAACTGTTAATCAACTCCAGTGTGACGAATAACTTCTGAAGAGAATTGTCACGGTTACTTGGAGTACACTTGATTAACTGGAAACTGTAGACTGGTCCTGTAGACTGGTCACCATAGACTGGTCCTAGACTGAATCCTCTAATGATATCTTCTTTGTACCGTTGTCTGTAACTACTTTGTTTATTATAAAAATTTTCTTTGAAGAACATAAAAACATAAGAAAATAAGGAGTCTGCAATAAGCTGGTTAGCCTGCGCATGGCAGCACCTGTCGAGTTACTACCACTCTATCATCCATGAATCTATCAAGCCTCCTTTTAAAACTTTCCAGCGTTCCAGCATTTGCTACAAAGTTGCTAAGCTTGTTCCACTAGTCTACCACCCTATTTGTGAACCAGTTCCTTCCTGTATGCACTTTCAAACAGGGTTTTACCGTAAATTATCTCAATGTAGCTATTGAAAGTTTAATGTGGACGGAGGCTATGTTAAATATCCCTGCTAAGTACGTCCTGTTGCTGAGATAGTTGAGTGAGGTGAGTAGGGACCCATCGATTGAGAACGGAAATATATCCGACGTCCCCCCTCAAGGGAAGACGGAACCATCCACGATGGCTCTCAATAACGTCTTCCTCTAGTCAGGGTTATCAAACTACTGCCCTCAATAGGTGGCCAGAGAGCCGGTTAATTATTGCTTAACTCGACACCAAGTAACGTGCCTTCCCGTGGGCATACCTTATCACGTGCTCTGAACATGCTACCTCATAGCTAGTGGAAAGTTACAGGGGGTGATAGAGTATACAGTATAAGTAATGTAATTAACCCATTTATATGAATACTTCTGCCTATAAGACAGGGGCTAATACACTTTTTTTCCTCAAATGCAGGGAGGATAGTCACTTCCTCTATTGTAAACACTGAGGAAAAGAATTCATTTAATGCTTCTGTCTTGTCCTGACATGAGTCTGTGTAATTACTATCTTCAAGTCTTAGGTCTGACATCCTCACTTGTGTCTTTAATTTCAATTTTCCATAATGGCAGAAAGCCATAGGTCTTGACTCCTCAGTAATGTAACATTTACAAAAGGGTGTCATTTAGAATATATAACATAAAGGAAAAGAGCATTTTGGGACCAAGACTGATAATATAACATTTGTGTTATAATTCCTGATTTATTATTCACATGACAGTATTGTTATGACAAGAAATAGTTCCATGAAGGTTAACTTTTATGTATGAGAGTGCTGTAATGTTTTATCAGTCTAGAGTATTATCTTTATGTTTTGGATTAAAGGGTACAGAATTCTTCCATACAGGGGACGTTCTTAAGCCAGAAATGTATCAAGTCGGAACACATATATATCATAGCTTTAGTCCTTTTATACATCTCATATCACTTAATTTAAGAGAAAAGAAAAATTAAATGACAAAACACAGTAAGGAAAGTAAAAATTAAAGTTTAACACTTACACTGAAACCATATTACAGTACTAACCATCTTTCCATTTCAATTAACAATCCACTTTCTTGTTTTGTTATCACAGTTGAGGGAATTGGTGTAGATCCTTTAACATGTTCAAGAATTTGGTGCTAGTCTTTCAAATCACTGTAGTTCCGATCATTGACCGACTGAAGCCCAATGCTTTACCAATGGCTGATGGCGTTTTGCCTATTTCAGAACATTTAATTACATCAACTTCCACTTCCATTGTAATTATTTTCCTTTTCTTGGATGCACTACTATCACTTGCATCAGGGTTGCATTTGGGAGCCATGAAGAGGGCATAAAAAAAAGAGAATTAATAAGCAAAAAACAACAGTTTGTACTTTATCACACACCTTACTGTGGTGAGGGTAAAGTACTGCTGCTCCCTCAAATAATAATTAATGGCTTATTGAAAAAGTTCTGCAGCCAGAAGGCTGAAAATATACATTGGACAAAAATTACTTTTACATACAAAGACATGAGGTGGGTGGGTCGTTTAACAAAAGCTTTCATTACTGAAAGAAGATGGAACTCGAACTGGACATACAAATTATTACAATTTACAGATGATGGCCCAGGCTTGAGCTGGTCATTGAGACACCAGGTGGTGTGGTGTTCACGTGGTGCAGTAACTCGTCCTCAAGTGTTGATATGAAGGAACTCACGTGGCAATGGAGACATCGGGTGGTGTGGTGTTCACATGGTGTAGTGACTCGTCCTCGGGTGTTGATGTGAAGGACCTCACGTGGTCATGGAGAGGTGTTCACGTGGTGCAGTGACTCGTACTCGGGTGTTGATATGAAGGACCTCACGTGGTCATGGAGAGGTGTTCACGTGGTGTAGTAACTCATCCTCGGGTGTTGATATGAAGGACCTCACATGGTCATTGAGACACCAGGTGGTGTGGTGTTCACATGGTGCAGTAACTCGTTCTCGGGTGTTGATATGAAGGACCTCACGTGGTCATGGGGACACCATATGGTATCACAATACCTCACTCTCTACAAGGTGGTGTTGTCTCGTAGTCAGTTGCATAGCCGGCCCGCTGTTGTTCCCAAGGTGAACGGATTAACACCATCTGGCCAGAGGATGGTTCCCAGGGATGCTTATCTCACTGGTGGGTCACGACTCTCACTGGTACTGTCTAGTGCTGAATTCACTGGCTTAAACACTGTTCATCACTGTTCAACACTGATCCCACTTCTTTCCGAAACGAAATTGTCACTTTTGATTATGTTGATATCCCGGTGATAAGGATGGGTCAGGGAGAGGGACTTAATAGGTCTTGACCCTTCTGTGTTCAAGGATGTGTGGTGCGTGGCTGGGTGATGCATTGTTCCCCACACGCCGCTTTGCCTCGCCACTATGCTGCGCAAACTAGTTCTCGTACGTTAATATTTTGAACCAGTTGTACCTATGTTGGATTCTTAAAATAATTTAATTTATGGGACGGTGTTCATATCGGCGGGTTTTCGTAAGACAGGGACCCTGTATTTATGTAGGGTGGATGAACAGGTACAGCATTCTTCCATATTTATGAAGGGTGGATTAAGGGGTACAGCATTCTTCCATATTTACGTGGGGTGGATTAGGAAGTATTATTATTACAGAAATGCCAAAGGAAAATGGATATAATGTACAGAGTGGTGTAAAACATGTGTGCAAAGTGATAATAAAGTACTGGCATAAAAGACTAATCCCTATTTTACAAGAATCTTCTTAGGGGGAAAAACAATTTCATTACACTTCATGCAGCATTGAACCATACAATTTTAAAATGTTTTTTCGGGAAAAATATATTTTGTACATGTAAATACAGTAAATTATACTACCAACACTATTATTAAACCACATCAAACAAGCCTTAACTCTGTTTGGAAGACAATTAATTTTCAAATTCCTGTTGCTGTGTGTGCAGGAATTGGTGAACAATGGGTGGAACTAATGGTCGGTAGCTACCTCAGTCAGTCTCTCATCGTTCATTGTCATATGCGGATCTAGGGTACTTGCTTTAATAATGTAGTTTACTATTATGTATTATAGGATGATTTTAAAGGTTATAAGTTAGGTAAGATTATTGTGTATTGTCATGTTCTTTGATAATTCAGTATTCCCCCTAGTACATTTATAATTAAAAAGCATTTTGAACCAATGTGAAAAATGTATAATAATATAAATCAATAAATTTATCTATCTTAACTAAAAAATCAGTAGTATTTCAGAATTGAAAGTGCTGTATGCACTGTGCTACTTTTACTTTAATTTTATCCTCTTCACCACTGATCAGCACGTTAGCCACTTGGGCGATTGGTCACGTCTCTGATTACTTTTCCTTTGTTTTTATCCTTTTCACCAAAAGATCGGCTCGTTATCCGCTTGGGCGATTGGTCACGTCTCTGTTACGCACTGTTGGCAAGTACTGGGCATGCACCGGCTCCTGAATGTACCTGAACCCGCTCCAGTGTTGGTCAAGTCTTGTCTTGAAAGAGCTCACACTCGGTGCCATCACAACACATTCTGGTAGATTGTTCCAAGAGTTTACAACCCTCACTCCGAAAAAATTTGCCCCCACAGTTTTCTGGAATTGCCTCTTCTTCAATCTTGAGCTGTGACCTCTTGTGGGGCGAGCGTCTGCCAGCTCCAAGTAAGGACACTCGACTGAGTAGTGCCCCTTGAGAGGGTTATGCACCTCAATTAGGTCACCCCTTGCCTGTCTGTAGTATAAGCTAGGCAAGTTCAGGTGCTCCAATCTCTCAGGGTAGCTGAGGTGTCAAAGTGCAGGCACCAGTCTGGTGGCCCTCCTTTGTACATTTTCAACCAACTGACAGTCCCTAGCATATCTCGGGGACCAGACAGGGTGACAGTACTCCAGATGGGGAAGCACTTCACTCTTGAAGATTGTGACGAGGGACGGACCGTCCAGATATCTGAACGGCCTTCTTATAAGACCCAATAATTTATTTGCCTGATTTACCGTCTTCTCGCAATGGCCCGAGAACTTCAGCTCATTGTCAACATACACACTTAGGTCCTTCTCACATTCAGTCTCAAATAGTGCAGTTTCTTCATCCCGTTGGGACATATGATATGCCTCCTTACCCTTGGTATGCGACAGGTGCATCCTCTTACAATTCGTGACATTTAATCTCAGCAGCCATTTCTTCGACCATGCTTGTGACCCATGTCTCGCTGCCATATAGCAGGGTGGGGAGGACCACTGCTCAATATACATGTAACTTTTGAAGATAATTTCAGCTTCCTACAGTTGAAGACGCGGTTTCGGAGTCTGCCAAAGGCTTCAGATGCACATCTGATCTGATGCTGAATCTCTTCACTGATGTCCGCGGCGGTGGACTGGTTGGAACCGAGATACCGAAAGTGGGTGACATTAGAGAGGGGAGTACCATTAAGCTGGATGGATGGTGGAGGTGTGGCTGAACCAGGGGCAGGCTGAAAGAGAATCTGAGTCTTACGTGCATTCACCTCAAGGCGGAAGTGTGCATACGCATCTGCATAGGTGTTCAGGATCTCATGTAGGTCGCGTTCAGTGTGAGCGGCCAGGGTGAGGTTGTCTGCATACTGAAGCCCAGTAATGGAAGCTGCCTACACCTTTGTTCCCAACTGGAGTCGTCTTTTGTTGAAAAGACCCTTCATCCGGTACTCGATGTCCACCCCGCCGGCTAAATTGGCACTGGCATGAGTAAGGAAGACAGCTAAGAAAATAGGAGAGAGAGTTAGTGTCAGTACACATCCTGTTTAACACCCCGTTTGGATGGGGAAGAACTCGGACTGGGTGCCATTATGCAGGTCACTGCCGTTCATGCCATCGTGGAGTTGCCTCACAATGCTGATGAATTTTGGTAGGCAGCCAAAACGGCTGAGAGTCCACCAGGGGGTTTCCCTGTTGACCGAGTTGAAGGCCTTGGTTAGGTCAATGAAAGCTGTGTACAGGTCACGATGCTGTTCTCTGCACTTTTCCTCTATTAAAAACGATGAAGGCGCCCTTCTGTGTTGGAGAAAGCATTACCATTCACTGCTCAACCGAAATACCGATGTGGATGTCTTGAATCCCGGCAGGTCACTCAGCACCCAGAGCTAACCCACGTCTGCTATCCTCCATCACTGGATGAGGTAGCTACTGCCATCAAATAGATGAAAATAACAAAGCCTCAGGTTCTGATGGAATCTCAGTCGAGGTGTATAAAGCAGAAGGACCCCTACTTACCAGCCGTCTCCACTCTCTCCCTGAGAATATATGGGAAAAGGAGGAAATCCTCCACGCTCTTAGAGACGCCTCTATCGTCAATATTTATAAGAACAAGGGAGACTGATCAGACTGTGGCAACTACTGCGGGATATTTCTGCTGTCCGTTGCTGGCAAAATTATCGTCCGAGTCTTCCTAAACAGACTTTTTCCTGAGGCGGAAGACTTCCTCCCAGAATCTCAACATGGCTTTAGACCATCACGTGCCACCACTGACATGATCTTTGCTGCCCGTCAGATACAGGAAAAAGTCGTCGACACCTATGGCATTATTAACCACACTCCATAAGGTCGAACTCGTACAGTACTATGAGTGGGACCACGTACTAAGTGCTGGTCTTATTAGTGATAGGCTAAAGGCAAGCCTTATGCTTCTTCTCATCTGAGATCGCATCGCCATCGCTGTTTCGTACTGGGTCCCCAAAGAGGCCACGTTGTCTTCTGCCTGAACATTAGGTAGAAACGGTCGTCAGGCATATTATGACAACATGGTATAGTTCATATGAGCCACGGTCTGTCACACAGTTCAGTGATAACTTGACGGACACCATCAAACATCTATACTCCCAATTTGTATCCTGAGACCACCTCACACAAAAAGCTCAACCTGGAAAACCACATACGTAAAGTTAGAGTCATCGAGGATGCCAAGGCGGCAAGTAACAGACTGGATAGCAGACAAGGCTCTCTAGATGAATACCTTACCTCTGTCCTGGATTTGAGAAATATCCAGGGCTGCACCCAATCAGATCAGTGGAACCAATTTATCTCGATCATTAATCAACCCACCTCTACTGCTGATATTTTGAAAAAAATCAACAGAATTATGAAGAGAAAATAAGCCACTTCACTCCACCTCAGTCCCCGGGAATATGCTGAAAAACTGGTGGGATCCTGGGCTGCCCACTCTCAAGTCACAGCCCTACCCATAAGAACACAAACCTACCTCCAAGAGACCTTCATAGGGCGAGAATTTTCACTAGAAATTGCCTATGCTGAATGCCATCCAGATGCCAACTACATTATAGCTGAGGAGCTGAGACATGCCCTCTCAGAGGGAAGGCTCCAGCACCAGAAGAAGATGGCATTCCTTAAATGACCCTTCGTCATTTCCTAAATGTCCCTGGGAATCCCCTTCTTCCTCATCCGTACAACATGAGTCTGGATCAGGGCAAAATTTCGGCCAGTCTCTTTCACCTCCTGCTTCTATAAGGTTCTTGAAGAAATACTCTTGGCCCGCCTCTTCTATACATCTCGGACCGCCTCTCTCCTAACCTACAGTCCAGTGGTCCCTCGGTTAACGAGCACAATCCGTTCCAGCAGGTTGCTTGTTAACCGAAACCATTGTTTCAATGGGATTTTGGGTAATTGGTTCCATCTCACCGAAAATTGCCTAAATTCAACAAAAAAGGTAGAAAAGTTCACTTACTTTGAGGTGTGTATGTAGAAGGCTCCTGGATGATGATGATGATGTGAATTTGAAGTGGGAGGAGGAGAAGGGAGAAGAGAAGGAGGTGGAGGAGAAGCATTTTACTGCTTCTTGGAAGGTAAGTCACCTTCCATGAAAATATCAGGAACCTCTGGACTAACAGATTCTCCACCATGTGTAATGGTCATGATAAGAGCTAACCTGAAAACCTTAAGGATTCATATTATGCTCAAACATCCACAAAACCTTTCGAGTCCCCCAGTGGAAACGTTCCCCGTTTTCTATGTTTCCCTCGTCTTGGTCTATGGGAGTAGACGCTGTATGTTGGGACCTGTTGCCATCTAACCCTTTGTAATCAATTTAATTTGGCTTTCGATAGCTGAGTCAGAGCATTGTTAGTGAAGATGATAATAGAGAATGAAAATGAGTTCATAGTCCCAATTTCAACGTCAGAGTGAACAGTAAATTAATTCATCGGAATAGGAGTAGTGTGAGGGGGCGTGTTCTCTAGCTGTCACCAATGTGAGGGGGCGTATTCTTGAGCTGTCACCAATATGAGGGGGCGGATTCTTGGTCTGCCACCAATGTGAGGGGGCCCGACTCCCTCTCTGTTTCTACACCACCCTCATCTTATCTACTTCTCTTAGGTCTTACTCTACTCAGTTCCGTCACCTATTCTTGGGTAGCATGGGCGAGGGTCTAGGCACGTGAGTATGGTAATTTTGGTATCAGGTCACTTGGATGGAAATAAAGGTAAAATACTGTGGGAGAAATGAATACTCCTAAAATTCTCAAAGAACAAGTTTATTAATATGAAATCAAAGGGGAAAATATATGTTATAACACTCTCTGTGGACATACACTTCCAAGGAGTAACCCAGGGGAGAACACTTGGGCTCGCGGCCTTTGTTATTGTGGAGTAGCCAGACACATGGCGGGTCTGGCCCAACGAAGCCTTGGGGCACATTAATCCGGCCGCATCGGTGCCATCTTCTCATATATGATCCCGGCTGGACATCTAATACATCCGAGGCCGTTGTTGGATGGTAGAGCGATTCAAGAATCACAATGGGATCGGGAGACAAACGGGAATCAGCGTCAGGGGACCTGTATGGATGAAGGGACGGGCACTTACTAACTGTGACAACAACATCACGTTTCAGGGGACGTTAAAGACGTAAATATGACTTCACTCAGAGCATATCAACTACGTTACTGTAACACTTGCACAATCAACTATTAATTGGGTCAAATCACTTAAAGAAGGGCAAATTACAACACAGAGTGGAAGGCATACCTGTATGGATGAAGGGACGGGCACTTACTAACGGTTGAAATGCCCGCGGCGCCCTCACTCAAAACAGGCCAGGGAGTCCAGCTACTCCTATTCCGATGAATTAATTTACGGTACTGTTGTGAGGGGGCGGGTTCTCTAGCTGCCACCAATGTGAGGGGGCGCATTCTCAGTCTGCCACCAATGTGAGGGGGGCCTGACTCCCTCTCTGTTTCTCCACCACCCTCATCTTATTTACTTCTCTTAGTTCTTACTCTACTCAGTTCCGTCACCTATTCTTGGGTAGCATGGGCGAGGGTCTAGGCACGTGAGTATGGTAATTTTGGTATCAGGTCACTTGGATGGAAATAAAGGTAAAATACTGTGGGAGAAATGAATACACCTAAAGTACTCTAAAAACAAATTTATTAATATAAAATCCAAGGGGAAAATAGATGTTATTAACATATAACTGCCAGGCTCAGCTCCTGGGCCTATTGCAAACTCTCTATGTCTTATGTACTGGTTTCCTTGTTTTCCTATTTACTCAACAGCAATTATTCGGACATTACACTCTTACCGTGCACCCAATACCTGGTGTCACCTTACATTATATCGTAGGACCAGCTCCTTGTCTTTCCTCCCAAGACACTAATACTGATACAAACCCCGACATGGGTCCCCCACAACATGGGTAAGTATTAACAACACCTACAACCACACTGTGGACCATAATTCCAAGGCCTGTCACAGGGTATAGCACTGGCGCCTCTACAACTGCTGTTGTGGTCGGTTACACTCCGACCCGAGATGGAGTAGCCAGACACATGGCGGGTCTGGGGTCTGGCCCAACGAAGCCTTGGGGCACATTAATCCGGCCGCATCGGTGCCATCTTCTCACATATGATCCCGGCTGGACAACTAATACATCCGAGGCCGTTGTTGGATGGTAGAGCGATTCAATAATCACAATGGGATCGGGAGACAAACGGGATCAGCATCAGGGGACCTGTATGGGTGAAGGGACGGGCACTCACTAACGGTGACAACAACATCACGTTTCAGGGGACGTAAATATGACTTCACTCAGAGCATATCAACTACGTTGCTGAAACACTTGCACAATCAACTATTAATTGGGTCAAATCACTTAAAGAAGGGCAAATTACAACACAGAGTGGGTGGCCTACCTGTATGGGTGAAGGGACGGGCACTCACTAACGGTAGAAATGCTCGCGGGGCCCTCACTCAAAACAGACCAGGGAGACCACCTACTCCTATTCCGATGAATTAATTTACTGTACACTCTGACCTTGAAATTGAGACTATGAACTCATTTTCATTCTCTATTATCATCTCAACTAACAATGCTCTGACTCAGCTATCGAAAGCCAAATTAAATTGATTACAAAGGTTTGGATGGCAACAGGTCCCAACATACAGCGTCTACTCCCAAAGACCAAGACGTGGGAAACATAGAAAACGGGGGACGTTTCCACTGGGGGACTCGGAAGGTTTTGTGGACGTTTGAGCGTAATATGAATCCTTAAGGTTTTCAGGTTAGCCGTCATGACCATTACACTGTGGGGTATGAGATTGTTTTGTTCACACTCAGGATGGAATGGAGAAAGGAAACTCACAATGTGCTCTCTATATACATGTTGTATTGAATGTACATTGCAGCTTGGTGCTGGGAAGGCAGCGTGGTTACAAGCGTGATGTAGAGAGAGCTGGTTGGTGAGGATGCTCACAGAAGGACAGCTTGTGGGTCGCCATGCTCGCCAGCGGGAGAGAGGCCCGCCGGGCAGCGGCGGTGGAGGTGGTGTTGCTGGCTGTGGCTGTATGTAGAGAGTGAGCGAGAGAGCAAGAGCGAGAGGCAGATCACCACGAGGTCAGGTCTTAAATAGCGGGGGTAGGCGTGGCTTAGCAGTTGACCCCCGCTCCGTGGTGTATGGCGGCGCTGGTTGACCTAGACCACGAGGCATACACTGGGGAATAGGTGGGGTCGGCTAGGCAGCGACAAACAGCGTTTGTAGGGGAGAATTCCACTACAGTACACTCTGACGTTGAAATTGGGACTATGAACTCATTTTCATTCTCTACTATTATCTTCACTAACAATGCTCTGACTCAGCTATCGAAAGCAAAATTAAATTGATTACAAAGTGTTGGATGGCAACAGGTCCCAGCATACAGCGTCTACTCCCATAGACCAAGACGGGGGAAACATAGAAAACGGGGGACGTTTCCACTGGGGGACTCGGAAGGTTTTGTGGACGTTTGAGCGTAATATGAATCCTTAAGGTTTTCAGGTTAGCTCTCATCATGACCATTACAAAGCTTCCCCCTTCCCCAAGATTTATATTACGCGGTAACGTTCTCAAAACATGTACGGTAATTACACAGATTCTTTAAACAACTGTGACCTTTCGTCACGGTTTCACACTACATACACTCGTAAAACACATCAGGACTCTTACAGGTATCTGGTACAAAAGCATACAAAATAAAAACAAACAATGGTTACATACATGGGATAACCAGTAGCAAAAAAAAATTAATCCATTATCATTGACAACATGGCATAGGGAAACAAAATACAAGAATTAAACATACATAGGAAAATAATGCAACAATAAAGAAAAAACAAAAAATGGGGTTACATACATAACATAAAAAATTTGTTACACAATACAAACTCTGAAGACACCGTTTCTCATATCATAGTTCAAAGAGGAGATTTATCAAATGCTTACTCGACACCACTGAGATTTAACTTAGACTTCTCAAGCTAGGACGTAGATGAACAGACCCCATCAAGTCAAAGGAATGACATGTTGCCCTTAATCTAAAGAGTTGTGTCGCACTCGCGAGAGGCAGCACCATTCAAGGGACTCCGAACGAGCGGGTATTCCCAAGAATTCAAAAATGCTAACGAGACGGTCCTCATGAGAACACGGCCAAACCAAAAACTGTCTGTACTTATGGCATTAGCCATGTAGTAGAATCAGCGCCATTGTCGAGGCCTGATTCCACCTGAAAGTCACGAACATTACTCCTATACACATTCACAATAAGCCTAGCTAGGGCTTTACCGGCAAAACTTGAGAACTCTCAACTGGTATCTTTACTCAACTAGTAACAGATACCCATCAGATGATTGCATAACAGCCAATCCATCTTCCAATCACTGTGTCTACTGCACTTGACAATCCCCATCAAAAAAAAATCAAAGAAAAAAAATCACAAACACCTACACACTCCCAAACATTCCCAACTCACCTGGCAAACAACGTACTCACTTACCAGTTGTACTTCTCAATTGCAGCACATGTATGCAAAACATCACTCTTCACCATGCATGTCAACAATCAATTCCTTCCAGTCAAAGTCTACAGCCCTTTAAAGAAATCTCGGTAACACTTATGCTCGTCTCTCACATAACTAGCAAGAGAGGCATTCCACACTCTTCTTTTCTACACTTCCTTGTCCATCAGGCCATGCACCTGATGAAGCAACTGGTGGTGAAACCTGGGTGTCATTCCTGAGAATGAACATGTCTCCACCCCCATACTTCTCAAGTCTACACATCAACTTACTGGACACAGGTTCTGAGCTGACTGCCCTGAATTGTTCTCTTGTGACGGCCATCATGCCTGGAGGTCACAACTACTCACTGTACTACACAACACGGGCACAGTGCACACTTTCAAAAACATATGGATTACTGCCTAACTGTCCTTCTAATACATGAGAACACTTGAAATACTGGCTCAAAATTATTGCACAAATTTCTACTCAACTTATTACTCATGACCCGTAGTAATAATACTGAAATGTGAACTTGTACTTTGCTGTCACTTCTCAAGACAAACTTACTGTGCACACTCAAAGGCAATGGTACTTGTTATTGTCAATCTCTGTAGGGTGCAACACTGTATTAACTCTTCTGGAATTACACCGTACTATAACAAATCAACTTAAAAAAAAAGAATCAGACATTTCCATTACTGAGTGTCACTTTCACAAAATAAAGTGGTAATACTGTAATATTTTACGAGACTGTCCCCTCAGTACTCAACAAATATTCACTGTCTTTTCAATTGCAATGATTTCAACACTTATCACTTCACAATGTACTCTGTTGTACTCACAAACGGGGGGTCCTTACATGTACTTTCACCAATCAATTTTCAAAGATTGCGTTCTTTTACAGATGTCCATATCACCATAGAGTCCTCAACTCATCAAAGCAATTGCTGAAATTATACATGTATTAGATCTCAAATAAACATAAAACACACTTAATGACATTGCCTGTAAGTCTACACTGCTAGAAGCTAATGCTCTATTCACTAAAAATCATACTAATAGAAACAATACAAAAAATACAAAATACTCGGGTATCTAACACAACACAGGTTATACCAACAAATTCACTTGTCAAAACTGACCTCAACTTATAACTAAAACACTTCCAATTAAAATTAAAACAACTACACCCATATTATGTCAATTACAAATAACACTAATACATAACCTTAATATAATTATGGCCTTCCGGTATACTCAGAAATCGACACTGTCCACAACACTCGTAACATGGCACATGATCAATGTCCCTCATTGTCTGTAAATAACATAGCATTAACTCGAGTGATCACACAATTGCTATGGTACCAGTGCAGAAAGGCACCCAAAAAAAATTTACCTTGGCATACAACCAACCTTTTCTGAGATTTCACAAAAGACTGCAAAAAGAATTAGGTAGCTAACCTCTGTTTACAGACATTTTTCAATACATTTTGCTGTACACTTTACTTTAAAACAGATTTCTAATTTTCTCGAGGCCCATGTTCTAACCTAACTCCAAGTAAAGTATTTGCCGTGAACTGTTTTCAACATCTCCGTAACCTCCAAAAAAATTTTGCACAGAATTGCACTATACTGTACACTGGGAAAAATTTCCATTACAAGATTATTAGCACTGTGAAATATTCATTAATTACAGTGACATGGTTAGGTAGATGCACGGAGAAGTGGTTATTACAGCTCACATTTAAACACAGAAATTACCCACAGTATCACATTTATTCCTCCTGACCTTGATACCATATAAATTACATCCCAGCTGCACACCAATGTGAGGGGGCGTGTTCTCTAGCTGCCACCAATGTGAGGGGGCGTATTCTTGAGCTGTCACCAATGTGAGGGGGCGGATTCTTGGTCTGCCACCAATGTGAGGGGGCCCGACTCCCTCTCTGTTTCTACACCACCCTCATCTTCTCTTAGGTCTTACTCTACTCAGTTCCGTCACCTATTCTTGGGTAGCATGGACGAGGGTCTAGGCACGTGAGTATGGTAATTTTGGTATCAGGTCACTTGGATGGAAATAAAGGTAAAATAGTGTGGGAGAAATGAATACTCCTAAAATTCTCAAAGAACAAGTTTATTAATATAAAATCAAAGGGGAAAATATATATTAACACTCTCTGTGGACATATACTTCCAAGGAGTAACCCAGGGGAGAACACTAGGGCTCGCGGCCTTTGTTATTGTGGAGTAGCCAGACACATGGCGGGTCTGGGGTCTGGCCCAACGAAGCGGCCGGATTAATGTGCCCCAAGGCTTCGTTGGGCCAGACCCCAGACCCGCCATGTGTCTGGCTACTCCACAATAACAAAGGCCGCGAGCCCTAGTGTTCTCCCCTGGGTTACTCCTTGGAAGTATATGTCCACAGAGAGTGTTAATATATATTTTCCCCTTTGATTTTATATTAATAAACTTGTTCTTTGAGAATTTTAGGAGTATTCATTTCTCCCACACTATTTTACCTTTATTTCCATCCAAGTGACCTGATACCAAAATTACCATACTCACGTGCCTAGACCCTCGTCCATGCTACCCAAGAATAGGTGACGGAACTGAGTATAGTAAGAACTAAGAGAAGTAGATAAGATGAGGGTGGCGTAGAAACAGAGAGGGAGTCAGGCCCCCTCACATTGGTGACAGACCAAGAACGCGCCCCCTCACATTGCTGGCAGCTCAAGAACGCTCCCCCTCACATTGGTGTGCAGCTGGGATGTAATTTATATGGTATCAAGGTCAGGAGGAATAAATGTGATACTCTGGGTAATTTCTGTGTTTAAATGTGAGCTGTAATAACCATTTCTCCGTGCATCTACCTAACCATGTCGCTGTAACTAGTGAATATTTCACAGTGCTAATAATCTTGTAATGGAAATTTTTCCCAGTGTACAGTATAGCGCAATTCTGTGCAAAAATTTTTTGAGGTTACGGAGATGTTGAAAGCAGTTCACGGCAAATACTTTACTTGGAGTTAGGTTAGAACATGGGCCTCAAGAAAATTAGAAATCTGTTTTAAAGTAAAGTGTACAGCAAAATGTATTGAAAAGTGTCTGAAAATGTCTGAAAACAGAGGTTAGCTACCTAAATTTTTTGCAGTCTTTTGTGAAATCTCAGAAAGTGTTGGTTGTATGCCAAGGTAAATTTTTTTTTGGGTGCCTTTCTGCACTGGTACCATAGCAATTGTGTGATTACTCGAGTTAATGCTTTGTTATTTACAGACAATGAGGGACATTGATCATGTGCAATGTTACGAGTGTTGTGGACAGTGTCGATTTCTGAGTATACCGGAAGGCCATAATTATATTAAGGTTATGTATTAGTGTTATTTGTAATTGACATAATATGGGTGTGGTTGTTTTAATTTTAATTGGAAGTGTTTAGTTATAAGCTGAGGTCAGTTTTGACAAGTGAATTTATTTGTATAACCTGTGTTGTGTTAGATACCCGAGTATTTTGTATTTTTTGTATTGTTTCTATTAGTATGATTTTTAGTGCATAGAGCATTAGTTTCTAGCAGTGTAGACTTACAGGCAATGTCATTAAGTGTGTTTTATGTTTATTTGAGATCTAATACATGTATAATTTCAGCAATTGCTTTGATGAGTTGAGGACTCTATGGTGATATGGACACCTGTAAAAGAACGCAATCTTTGAAAATTGATTGGTGAAAGTACATGTAAGGACCCCCCATTTGTGAGTACAACAGAGTACATTGCGAAGTGATAACAGTGTTGAAATCATTGCAATTGAAAAGACAGTGAATATTTGTTGAGTACTGAGGGGACAGTCTCGTAAAATATTACAGTATTACCACTTTATTTTGTGAAAGTGACACTCGGTAATGGAAATGTCTGATTCTTTTTTAAGTTGATTTGTTATAGTACGGTGTAATTCTGGAAGAGTTAATACAGTGTTGCACCCTACAGAGATTGACAATAACAAGTACCATTGCCTTTGAGTGTGCACAGTAAGTTTGTCTTGAAAAGTGACAGCAAAGTACAAGTTCACATTTCAGTATTATTACTACGGGTCATGAGTAATAAGTTGAGTAGAAATTTGTGCAATAATTTTGAGCCAGTATTTCAAGTGTTCTCATGTATTAGAAGGACAGTTAGGCAGTAATCCATATGTTTTTGAAAGTGTGCACTGTGCCCGTGTTGTGTAGTACAGTAAGTAGTTGTGACCTCCAGGCATGATGGCCGTCACAAGAGAACAATTCAGGGCAGTCAGCTCAGAACCTGTGTCCAGTAAGTTGATGTGTAGACTTGAGAAGTATGGGGGTGGAGACATGTTCATTCTCAGGAATGACACCCAGGTTTCACCACCAGTTGTTTCATCATGTGCATGGCCTGATGGACAAGGAAGTGTAGAAAAGAAGAGTGTGGAATGCCTCTCTTGCTAGTCATGTGAGAGACGAGCATCAGTGTTACCGAGATTTCTTTAAAGGGCTGTAGACTTTGACTGGAAGGAATTGATTGTTGACATGCATGGTGAAGAGTGATGTTTTGCATACATGTGCTGCAATTGAGAAGTACAACTGGTAAGTGAGTACGTTGTATGCCAGGTGAGCTGGGAATGTTTGGGAGTGTGTAGGTGTTTGTGATTTTTTTTCTTTGATTTTTTTTTGATGGGGATTGTCAAGTGCAGGAGACACAGAGATGGAAGATGGATTGGCTGTTATGCAATCATCTGATGGGTATCTGTTACTAGTTGAGTAAAGATACCAGTTGAGAGTTCTCAAGTTTTGCCGGTAAAGCCCTAGCTAGGCTTATTGTGGATGTGTATAGGAGTAATGTTCGTGACTTTCAGGTGGAGTCAGGCCTCGACAATGGCGCTGATTCTACTACATGGCTAATGCCATAAGTACAGACAGTTTTTGGTTTGGCGGTGTTCTCATGAGGACCGTTTCGTTAGCATTTTTGAATTCTTGGGAATACCCGCTCGTTCGGAGTCCCTTGAATGGTGCTGCCTCTCACGAGTGCGACACAACTCTTAAGATTAAGAGCAACATGTCATTCCTTCGACTTGATGGGGTCTGTTCATCTACGTTCTAGCTTGAGAAGTCTAAGTTAAATCTCAGTGGTGTCGAGTAAGCATTTGATAAATCTCCTCTTTGAACTATGATATGAGAAACGGTGTCTTCAGAGTTTGTATTGTGTAACAAATTTTTTATGTTATGTATGTAACCCCATTTTTTGTTTTTTCTTTATTGTTGCATTATTTTCCTATGTATGTTTAATTCTTGTATTTTGTTTCCCTATGCCATGTTGTCAATGATAATGGATTAATTTTTTTTTGCTACTGGTTATCCCATGTATGTAACCATTGTTTGTTTTATTTTGTATGCTTTTGTACCAGATACCTGTAAGAGTCCTGATGTGTTTTACGAGTGTATGTAGTGTGAAACCGTGACGAAAGGTCACAGTTGTTTAAAGAATCTGTGTAATTACCGTACATGTTTTGAGAACGTTACCGCGTAATATAAATCTTGGGGAAGGGGGAAGCTTTGTAATGGTCATGATAAGAGCTATCCTGAAAACCTTAAGGATTCATATTATGCTCAAACGTCCACAAAAGCTTTCGAGTCCCCCAGTGGAAACGTTCCCCGTTTTCTATGTTTCCCCCGTCTTGGTCTATGGGAGTAGACGCTGTATGTTGGGACCTGTTGCCATCTAACCCTTTGTAATCAATTTAATTTGGCTTTCGATAGCTGAGTCAGAGCATTGTTAGTGAAGATGATAATAGAGAATGAAAATGAGTTCATAGTCCCAATTTCAACGTCAGAGTGTACAGTAAATTAATTCATCGGAATAGGAGTAGGTGGACTCCCTGGTCTGTTTTGAGTGAGGGCCGCGGGCATTTCAACCTTTAGTAAGTGCCCGTCCCTTCATCCATACAGGTCCCCTGACGCTGATTCCCGTTTGTCTCCCGATCCTATTGTGATTCTTGAATTGCTTTACCATCCAACAACGGCCTCGGATGTATTAGATGTCCAGCCGGGATCATATATGAGAAGATGGCACCGATGCGGCCGGATTAATGTGCCCCAAGGCTTCGTTGGGCCAGACCCCAGACCCGCCATGTGTCTGGCTACTCCACAATAACAAAGGCCGCGAGCCCTAGTGTTCTCCCCTGGGTTACTCCTTGGAAGTATATGTCCACAGAGAGTGTTAACATATATTTTCCCCTTTGATTTTATATTAATAAACTTGTTCTTTGAGAATTTTAGGAGTATTCATTTCTCCCACAGTATTTTACCTTTATTTCCATCCAAGTGACCTGATACCAAAATTACCATACTCACGTGCCTAGACCCTCGTCCATGCTACCCAAGAATAGGTGACGGAACTGAGTAGAGTAAGAACTAAGAGAAGTAGATAAGATGAGGGTGGCGTAGAAACAGAGAGGGAGTCAGGCCCCCTCACATTGGTGACAGACCAAGAACGCGCCCCCTCACATTGGTGGCAGCTCAAGAACGCGCCCCCTCACACATGAACATCCTCTCTCCTTCTTGAAGTGGAAGGCTGAGGGATAGCATCTTGTTCCCTCTGCCTTTTACTGAAGAAAGTGTCAATTGTGGTCTGTGGGCATCTGTCCTCCTCACCATTAACTTATGTTTAAAGGAGACCACTGAGTCCTCAACATGACACAAAGTTAGTTCAGTTTTTTCCATTCTGGGTGCTTTGAAGCCAGTTCCCTGAACTTCTCCCAGTGGTAAATCGCATCTTTCAACTGTTTAGCTGACATATGGTCATCACTTTCAATTTCCTCCTCACCACTGTCAGCCTCTACCTGTAACATCTCATCCAGTTGCTTCAAGTCATCAGGAGTAAGTTCCTCCTCATGAGACATCACAAGCTCTTCGACATCCTCCTCCTCCACACAATCTCCTGGTCCAACTCTGTTTCTTCCTCAAATCCCTCAAAATCATGGACTACTGATGGCCACAGTGCTTTCCATGAAGAATTGAGGGATCTAGTGGAGACCTCTTGCCATGATGACACAATCAGTTTTACAGCCTCCAGGATGTTGAATTGTGTCTTCCAGAAATTTTTCAGTGTTAGTTCCGGATCATTGGAAGTTGCCTGATGACACCTAAACATTTTCTTCATGTACAACTTCTTGAAGTTGCTGATCACATTCTGATCCATTGGCTGTATGATTGATGTAGTGTTTGGAGGCAAAAACAACACTTTCACAAAGTCAAATTGATACTTCAAATTTCTGACAAGGTCAGGGTCATGACCAGGAGCATTATCCATGAGGAGAAGAGCCTTTAAAGGGAGTTTATTGGTGGTTAGGTAGCTCTTGACAGAAGGGCAAAACACATCAACAGCCCATTCATTAAAGAGCTGTCTTGTCACCCATGCCTTACGGTTGGACTTCCAATAAACTCCAAGCTTTGTTCTTACCACTTTCTGTTGCTTGAACACCCTGGGGTTTTCAGAGTGGTAGACAAGCATAGGCTTCAGTCGGAAATCCCCTGAAGCATTGGCACCAAGCAATAGAGTGAGACTTTCTTTCATGGGTTTATGCCCAGGTAAAGAGGCTTCATCTCTGGTGATGAATGTTCTTTTGGTCATCTTTTTCCAAAACCGCCCAGTTTCGTCCACATTGAAGACTTTCTGTGGAAGATAATTTTCTTCTTCCATCAGTTCTTTAAATTCATCTAAAAACTTTGCTGCCCCTTCCTTATCAGCACTAGCAGCTTCACCATGCCTAACAACACTGAAAATGTCACTTCTTTTCTTAAATTTTTCGAACCAGCCTTTGCTGGCCCGAAAACCTTCAAATTCTGTGCCTGAAGAACCAGGTTGATCTGTCTTTAGATGTTCGTAAATCTCCCTGGCTCTTTCACAAATGAATTCAGTAGAAACTGAATCACCTTTCATCTGTTTTTCCCTAATCCAGATGATAAGTAACCTCTCAGTTTCTGCAATTAGGGATCTACTTTTAAACACTCTTGTAGATTTGTCTCTCACTTTCACTTCTTTAAATTTGTCATTCTGTGCAAGAATTGTCGACACAGTTGATGTCGACATGCCATATTCTTTGCATAGCGCATTTGTTCTAATGCCTTGTTCATGTTTTTTTATGATTTCCTGCTTGGTTTGGATTGAAATCGCTTTTCTTGATCTCTTAGTCTCCATGCTGGATTCAAACAATGTCAACACGTGCTTTTTAAAGTTAAACTTGTTGTAAATAAAGAATATTTTCTTTAAAATAACAATGCACTGCGCGATATATTGTCAATTTGTAAAATATATTTCAAAATGACCAATAATTTGCTTGGAAACACAGAAAAAAAAGCGTTTGGTTGAAGAGAGTCTCAAGCAAGGTGTTACCTCCAGTGAAAACAGAGAGAGACTAACGCCTGTTTGCTGTGTTAAGAGGCTGGATGCCGCGCATTAAACTAGTCACTTTACCTTCAATTATGTTCTATAATTGTTAAAATGACTAAAAAATTTTATATTAAACTTTTAAAATTATTGAATAGTATAAACTTCTTGATATTTACTAAAATAGTAAGGAATTTAAGCCCTAGAACCGATTAATGTATTGGCGGACTAATACTACAGCTGGTTGACCGCCCAGTTCAAGCCAAAACTTGTTGAGGTCGGCTCGTAAGAAACTCGTTCACCGAGGGGTTGCTTGTTAACCGAAATTAAGAATCTTATGGGAGGTAACTCGTTAACCGAAATCTCGTTAACCGAGGGACCACTGTATATAGATTCATGCAGGGCCGATCCACACATAACTGTCTTGCAGAACAAATGGCTACCACTCAGCCCGAGAGCTGTATCGTCTTCATTGATCTCGCGAATGGAAGCCTGATTCCAGATCGACTTTTCACCTTCGACATCACCTGAGGAATCGCCTTCAGCTATTAAAAGGACCTTTGAGCTGTACACTCCTCAGGGTGGGGTACACAGCCCCCTACTCTTTAACATCCTCGTGCATCGTCTCGCAGGCCCACTCCTCCTGAGAGGGAAAGAACTGATCGCCAGCTATGCTGGCGACATCTGCTTGCAGGCAGCCTCACCTTTACGCATACAACAGCTCATCGCCGCCTTCCAAGAATCTGCCCATCAGTGCGGTTTCATAATATATGCTGAGAAAACGATAGTCTACCCTCCATTCCATGCCAATTACTCCAATCCATTTCCCTCAATGGTAATGACCTCGAGGTCTGTCAGCAATACCAGTACCGAGGTACCCCAATAAACCGTCCCTGTACCACCCCTCGTGGCACGGTTCACCTCTTGGTTCACTCTCACTCTAACCATATCAAAGAGTGGGTCACCAACAGGTATGCTGGTGTGTCGGTCGCTCATAGACTATCACGCCCTCCATCTATGTTCATTGTCAGCCACCGTCATATGACCTCTTGAAAAGTTACAGAATGTAGCACTGTAACTCATCTAGGCTGTCCAATGACAACCCGGATAGTGAACATTAGGAAAGAGCCGAGTCTAACCAGTATCCAAGACAAAGTAAAAATATTAGCCACCACATTTGGAGTAAAATGCTTAAGGGACCCTCATGTCTCTCCCACCTTCACTGACCACCTCTCTAATGCCCTTCGAAACCCTCCCCCATTGGTCGCATGGGGCAAGACGAGGATAAAATATTCTACTCTGGATCTTTTCTGATGTGTTCTTAGATCTCAACATTTGCATTCCTCAGACAGATGATGGGCGAGCACTAACATCATGGGCCAAATTGGGCCATCACTCTGCTGTTCCTACACTGCACGGATACTAAGGCAGATGACCATCTAATAGTACAACAACAAGCATCACTACAGAAGATCAGTGAAGTCACAACATTCATCCCAGAGGACTCAGACATCGTCTATACACCGACAGCTCACTACTGGACATGGGTGCAGAAGGCTGCGCTGATACGGTGTTTTCCATATAAAATTCCTGTTTTAGAAAACCATTACTTCACTCACTTGTCATAGCGCACTGAGAGGTGGGAGTTCCACTGTCTCATTTCTTACACCCACTCGCATGCGAGAGTTTGTGCAATTCTGTTTCTCGCCCGGTTGTCCACTGTATATAGGACAGCCGTCCCTATGTAGGGGGCGTAAATAAATGTCTAAAAACTAAAAAAAAAAAAAAAAAATAATAATATCGCTACACAGTTGATAAATACTAAAAATAAATTACTGGTTGTGATCATTTTAATACACAATGGACACACACACACACACACATATCTATATATATATATATATATATATATATATATATATATATATATATATATATATATATATATATGCAAGTAAATCACTGTAGGTGCGCGTGATCTAGGTATATGCTGATAACCACCAGGAAAGAAGAAAACACGAAGTGTTTTCTTCTTTCCTGGTGGTTATCAGCATATATATATATATATATATATATATATATATATATATATATATATATATATATATATATATATATATATATATATATATATATATTTCATGTAGATCCACAATGGAAACGTGGATGAGCTAAATCTTGATAAACTCACACAGTATGGTCACCCTGTGTACATAAGCCTCTCTCAGTCCTTGTAATTCAGTTGCCTCTGATGATGTATTGATTAAAGACGAAAGCTAAGGTGCTCTTCTTCCTGTGTGATTTTATCAAATGGCGTAAAGAAGCTTGCCCATAGTTTCACCCTGCCCGGGGATCGAACCCGGATCCGCTCGCTTATAACGAGATGCTGACCATTATATATTACACACAGACGCAATCATGAACATGTACATAACTACAAACCCAGAATCACAAATTCAAACATACACAAAGACGCACATATAGGTATAGTTCATAGGACATACAAATGTAGGAACATGCGAACTTTAGGAGTAAAAACACAAAAATTAATTATCAATACAACGAATAAGAATTTGAGAGAAGAGAAGTTCTTTCGGGAATGAGCAAAGATGGGGAGGAAGACAAGGAGATGTGGGAGATATCAAGGGCAAGAGTATGAGTGTAGGAAGCTCACACACACACACACTCAAACACATATGCACACACAAACTCATTTGCACACACACACACCAGATGAGAGAAAGTTAGATAGTGTAGGAGTCATACACCTTGAGGGTAGGTGAGAGAGAGCCACACACGCCTGGAGAGATATAAACAAAACTTTCCCCACACACAGTTGGATTCCACCACTTTCCACGTGTCATCAGTGAATCGCGGTCTTACGCGCATTAGTGCAAAAATTTGTTGTAATGATAGATGAGTTAGCAAAAGCCGCGGCTGGTTGATTGACCGTGCTTTCGTTTGTGTGTGTGTGTGTTTGCGTCTCTGTGAAGATGTGTGTATAATGGTCAGCATGCTCTCCTCGCAAGCACGTGGACCTGAGTTTAATCAACGTGTAGGGTGAAACTGTGGACAAGTTTCCTTAAGCATTTGCTTCTGTCTACCCAGCAGTAGTGGTGGACCTGGTTGTTAATCGATTTGTGAATCGTGTTCCAGGGCAATGGTTAACCGGGTATTCTTAGATTATTCCTTAACACTGTGTCATAGAACTCGTTAACATTGGGTGTGGTGGTTGTTGAGTTGGCGACAGCTTCTACACATTAAACAAATTCACACCTAGGTGGCCCTAACACCTGCCATTCCTGTACACGAGTGGCAACTATTATTGTTGTCATGTGTGTGTGTGTGTGTGTGACACACATACACAAACACACACACACGGAAGAAAAATTGATACACTCTGTACAACCTTTTCTCTTCATTGTTGTGTTGTGTTGAAAGTGAACAATGTAGTTAATATCCATTCACCCCCCCCCCCCCCCCACCGGCCCTCACTCCCTCGAGTACATAGAGAAAGTGTTGATTGCTCGTCATAAAACACTTGGGAAATGGAAGCGTGACAACAGTTAACGGTTCTTGGTCAGACACGCACCAGTTCTCTCTGAAAGATTACACGGTACGAGATAGCTTCATGGTATTATTCCGAGCAAAATAAAGAGGTGAACTAATAATAGAACATATAAGAATTAACCCTTTAGAGAGCAATGTATAATCATAGGTATTTTATTCTGGTTGACGCGTGATGATTTATTCAATTGAGGGGGAACCCCTGTCTGCTGGAGGGCTAAGGAAGTACAGAGGATGAACCATTACTGAGACTGATGCACATGGTGAACCATTACTGAGACTGGTGTACATGATAAACCATTACTGATACATGTACAGGCTGAACCATTACTGAGACTGATGTACAGGGTGAACCATTACTTTTTTTTTACGTGGAATAGCCCATCCGGGCACAGGTCATCGCCCCACAACGGGGCCTAGGGGGAGAAAAAATAAGAGTTAACAGAAATTAAAATAGAAAAGAAAAAGATTATATTAATCTATACCACGAAGATGCCGAAAAACCAGCTTTTTGAAGTGAGACAATTTGTATGAATATGGAAACACAGAAGAAGGTAGAGCATTCCACAGTTTGGCTGTATGAGGAAAGAAGGGTGTATTATAATGGGTTATTCTAGTGTGACCAACATCCACAGAGAAACGGTGGGCACCGCGGGCAAGACGAGTGTTACAAACCCACGGCCTTGCCGACGGTACACAGGATGCCAAATCCACCGAACATTGTCCGTTAAAGTACCTGTAAAAGAGAGTGAAGCAACATTGCAGCAAAGAGGAAGGGAAGAGAGATTATCAACTAAAGCAGGAGAGTTAATAAGACGAATTGCCTTTGATTCCACCCTATCTAACAGTTGGACAGCTCTAGAAACAGCTCTGGTTTGAAAATTAGGGGGAAGGGAAAAATATGAAGAGTGTGTATAGATATGGATATACCAAGATATGTGAACACGCCTGACGGCAAGACTCTGTTACCATTCATTGTACCATTTATTCACATGTCTGTATTACTACATATTATTATAGCATGTCTGATATCTATGCTTATGTCTAATGCCTATGCCTACTTACTATGTCCCGATGTACTATGTCTGTACCGCGCTAATCAAGTTCCCTCAGATCGGCCCAGGCCTGGTTACGACGAGGAGTTCCTTGTGCTGGCTCCTGTTTCTGTACCGGTTGGTTATCCTGCCAGGTCTTGTACTACTTTTAGAATATATCTACTGCTCGTGCTCTGGAGTTTGAAGAACCTTGTTTAGGATTGCATCCCACCACAGAGTGAAGAGTAGAATCATCAGCATAAGAATGGATAGAATTCATCGTAGTGTGAAGCAAACCATTGATAAAAAGAAAGAAACGAGAAGGTGAAAGAACAGAACCCTGTGGGACACCACTATTGGTAGAGAAAGAGATCGATCCCTCGACAACAACTGCCATGGATCGGTTATCAAGGAAGCTAGAAATTGGATGAACGAAATAGGGGAGAGAAACCACAAGAGGGGAGTTTAGAAAACAAAGACTTGTGCCATACTCTGTCAAATGCTTTGGAGATGTCGAGGGCCACGACAAAAGTTTCCCCATAATTCCTAAGAGAGGATGACCAAAGATGGGTGCAGTAGGAGAACGGATCACTAGTATATCTCGCCTGGCGAAAGCCATATTGATGATCCGACAAAAGAGAAAGGTGTTCAAGGTGACGGAGAAAATGAGAGTTTAAGACAGTTTCGAAAATCTTAAAGAGGGATGGAGTTAGGGCAATGGGGCGATAGTTAGAGGGATTGGAATGGTTACCCTTCTTCGGGATGGGGTGAACCGAGGCATGCTTTCATGAAGGAAAATTTGGGTTTTGAGGCAAAGGCGAAAGAGGCGAGAAAACACATGGGCTAGAATTTCAGCACACATCCTCAGAACACTAGGGGGTATTCTGTCCGGTCCATGCGCCTTACTCACACCCTACCTGGATGACACACCAGCAACTCTACGAGTGAAGATTATAACAAAGTGCGTAGGTTCAGTAGGAGGAGCAGGAGTAGGAGGAATAGAGTTGGAATTGTCTAAGGTGGAGTTAGAGGAGACTAGGTTCCGAAGAGATTGGCTTTATCAGGGGAGACTTGCTATAGAGTTATCATGTCAGAAGAGAGGAGGAAAAGAGGGAGTGTAGAAGTTATTACAGATGTTTTTGGTTTAGGACCAGAAGGATTTACTCGGAGAAGAGTTAGAAAGACAGATCAGCAACCTGGGACCTGGTCACAATTTTCGTGATGCCATATGGCAGCAGGGTCTACCATTTGACAGTACATTATGCTTCCAATATCTTTCCAGGCGGATGAGCCATTACTTAGACTTATGTTCTGGATGAACCACCCCTCAGAATAAAACATAGAGGATATATTTTTACTTTTCAGAATTAGACGAAATTAATTAACTAATTACTGATACGAAAATTGCTGACTACATCACTGTTCATGCTACACACTGGAAGAGCCATTTTCACAGAATGAAAGCTGAGAGACGAACCACTACACTGCTCAGAGTAGAGTTGACTTAATTTGATGAATCGTACGCAGAAAACTCTGTACCATGCTGCTGTTGAATTTGCCTTGATTATTTAATAGCAGTAAATATATAGTTAATGAAATTAGATATTCAACTGACGAGAATGTTTTTAAATTTCTTTATGAACTTAAATCCTCCAAGCATCAATTTCAAACTATATTGACAGAATGTTTTGGCATCACACCTTGAAATGTGAAGCAGAGAAAATCAGAAACACGTCGTCTGGGAGATTCTCAACCGAGACGATTTCCTCTAGGAACGAGAAATGGAAAGAATTACATTGATTTTCTCGATAATTTCACCTTTCCTCTAGTAACTGGAGGTTGGAAATGGAGTCGTTAAGTAAAATTTGTCAAACTGTCATTATCTAAGAGAAAATCTAAGTAAGGATTAATAGAATTACCTGATAATTTGTTTATATTAAATTGTTTTAGTACTTTGTATTACTAAATAGAGGTGAATTGGGAAAGTCCAATATTGCAATACCGGTACGTATCAAATCGGAAAGGTTGGTTTCACTGGGCACAAGTCTGCGTGATGTACCCCAGGACCGAGACTCCATACTCTGTTAATTCTCAAATTTCTGTTGATTGTCAAGTGACGATATTTGAGGATTATATACCACTACACTTCACGGCTTAGGGCTTTTTTGTAATTTCAGAGGGCTGACATAAATGTTTTACTTGTTTTTGACAATATTTAATCTAGCCATCGAAATATTTATTTGACGTTCAACCGGGGTGTGTCATCCATGTTCATACCTGGGCTACTGAAGTCCCAGTTTTTCTTTGATGGGAGTTTCAAGAGAACTGTATATAGTCAATTTAATCATTAGTATCATCAAAAGTTAAGAATGTTCTGACAGGACATTTTCTTAAATAAGTTTTATCATCATCGAGATCGGACTACCCCTGCAAAAGTTGAGTACTTTTTTGTGTATTAGTATACTATTAGTATAGACTTCTTGACTACTTTAATAAGAATTTTTTGGTAGGCATCTAAAATTATTGTTACAGTGGTAGTTTCAGTATATAAACTAATTGGTTTCAAAATTTCACTGGGCTTACAGTTTACCACATTTGAGTTGCAAGCTCATGTTTGTGTTGTTGTTGACCCACCTTATGAAGGTACCATCCAGCAGGTTATTACCTCAATTATTTCAATATTTATTTTTTATCAAAATATGTGAATGTAGTAGGTAGTAGGTAGGGGGCAGCTACCAAAACGGGAGGTACTACTACCTTGGAAGATATTGGAAGCTTATTGTGTTGTCTAATGGTAGACCCTGCTGCTATATGACATCACAAAAATTGTGACCAAGTCCCAGGTTGCTGATATGACTTTCTGCCTCATTTACACACAATTGCAGAGTTTTAATTGTTTCTCTTACTTTGACAACACAGCACACTACACATACTGTATATCGTTTCTCACTCTATATTTTTTTTTAATTTCTTATATTTATTTATGGCTCTTTATTATTATTATTATTATTATTATTATTATTATTATTATTATTATAATTAGTATTATTATATTTTCGTCCCCCAGGCTGCGTTGTGGGTCAGTGACCTGTGCCCTGGTGAGCTATTCCCTGTAAAAAATAAAATAAAAAAAAAAGTAGAGAATATCCTAAAATCTATTCAGTTACTCTTAGGGTAAACAGAATAGCGTGTATTTATATCCAGCTCATTAGCTTACCTCTTCACTTGTGAATAAGAGTCAAGGGCCCAGATTCACTAAGGCATCTGCATCTAAGTTTTTTCAGTAGTGGGCCACATGATCAGAAATCCAAATGGGTGCAAACCGACCACTTGAATTTCTTATTGGCAACATTGGTGAAGTATAGCCTATTAACCATTCCAAAATATGTATTTTTTTAGCAGTAATAAACAAACAGTCATACCAGGTAATCAGCTTGATTCGTATCAAAGAACTTCGTACACAGTTTAGACCTAGTCTAATCAGTGCCGGATTTAGACCTGTGGAGGCCCATGGGCAGCCTCTTTGTGGAGGCCCCCCTCATTTAATCGATAGACACATGACAACAGATGTGCAGATACTACACCATGCAACCCCCTCCGACCGACTGTCAACAAACACAGCGCCCTGATGGCATTCGTAATGGAAGTGATAATGAAAAAAATATTTTATTGTTTTTTTTAATCTCAATTTCGTTATTCCATGTAGTTCATTTTTAATCAATATATGTTTATGGAATTCTAAATATATTATTAGCAACACAAACAATAGCATTCATTAAAAATATACTGTTCATAGGAAAACCAGGTATTCATGAATTTCAAGGAGTAGCTAGCCTAATTTCTATCACACTTCTTGCTGAACATAGTTTTACGTGATGGAATAGATAAACATGAATTTTAAAGAATAAAAATAATCCAAACGAATAAACAAATAAATAAAATATTGTAATATGTGGAGGCCCCCAGATTGTGGAGGCCCCTGGGCAGCTGCCCACTTTGCCCACTCCTGATTCCGGCTCTGTGTCTAATACTGAGCAATTTTCATCATCACTGAAAATACTGATTTAACAGACGTTCATATAAAAGGGGCATAATTACAGGCCTAGTGCTAATCATTAATCAGTTTTGATGAAGTTAATGAGAATACTGGTAATTACCGGACTGGACTATTTTGGACAACTGTGGGGGTGTTTTCAGTCAGGACATATCTCAATTCGGACTCCAGGTTTAAATTACTTATGGCGTTACGCCGTTATGGTTAGGGTTAGGCCTCACTGACCTACTTGTTGATGTGTGCCTATAAGGTAAAAAGGCTTTTCTTAAAATCTCAGGCGGGCCGCATTTGACCCGGGAGCCGCACGTTGGACACCCCTGCACTAAAGGGTTACGAACTTCGTAAGCACTTAAAGAGTTCATATCTCCTGTGGTGGTGATGCACCAAAGAGTTACAAAGTTCACATTCAGTTTAAAATGGCTGACTTTTCTTCGTAACATGCGGTGGCTCCTGAGGTTTCGTAAGCTAACTTAAAATGGATATAAGGGCATTTATTTTCAACTATACCGTATTACCTGTGATCAGAACAAGCCAAGACCCAGCACTCAACTGAGGAAGCTATTCCATCACTCAGGCGTGAGCAGTCACCGGAATGGTCGTCTTCATGTAAATTGCACAACGAACGAGAAAGAAGAGGAAAATGGAACTTCAAGTAGTGCTAGCAGATGATCGTACCCTTCGTAGGAAAAGCGTATTTAGGGACACACTGAGTCCACTAAAGGTTGATGATAAAAATCTACTAAAGTCTTACAAATTTCCTCCTATGGACATTAAATGGTTGTGTGATGAGCTACAGCAGGATATAGGACATATGGTAAGAAGATACCATGCTATCCCTACCCATACACTTGTGTTAGTAGCTTTAAGATTATATGCTAATGGCAGTCTCCAAAGTGCAGTGGGCGACTCACCTGAATTAAGCTTCTTGAGTGTTTTGAGAATTATAGACAAAGTAACATTTGTTATATAAATGAAAGAAAGAAGAGAAATCAAAATGCTGAGAGGAGCTAGTGAAATAACAATAACTAAGCAGAGATTCTGTAGAATGTGATAGGAGCCATAGACTGTACTCACATTCCTATTAAGGCACCCAGTGTGAATGAAGATGTTTATGCTAACTGTAAACAATATAATTCACTTAACATTCAAGTGGTAGAAAATCAGGACCAAATTTGGGCAAGGTATTCTGCCAAGTATCCAGGAAGTACTATGACTCATTTATATGAGCCGACAGTCATTTGGTAATGGTGAATTTTGACACTCTTATTTGCTCGGTGAGTACCTCATTTTACCCTTTAGTTAGTGAGGTCTTGACACTGAGGGTGGTATCACTTCTCACTGCCACGCAGGACAGAGGTTCACACACAAAGAAATACAACATATTCATTAACAGCTATATATATAGAGGTCAGATTCATGTGGGTAATGTCACTGTTCACTGCCATGCAGGACAGAGGTTCGTACACAAAGAAATACATCATATTCATTAGTAGTATATATAGGTCAGAGTCGTGTGGGTGATGTCACTGTTCTCTGCCATGCAAGACAGTGGTTCATATACAGTACATTGGACGTCATATTCTAATTGAAGACTAATCAGTGTGGGCTTTGATTTAATTCGTTCAGTAGTGACGTTCTTTTTCGCCTCAAAATTAGTGAAATGTATCATAACCTAACCTAACTCAAAATAACCAATCCTGGAGTATTCTTTCGATGTGGCCGAGGGTCTCTCCGCAGGTTTTTGTTATGGCAGTGTCGAGAATACTCCATTTAGCACTATGATTATGGCTGTTCATTGACGGCATGTTGATCAGCCCATGTTCGAGCTGCTCTCTGAAAGCATGTGCTACTGCTGGACCCTCCAGACACTTAATGTTAAAGCCTCTTCTGGAAGCTTGGTGCTTTCGCGGTTTTGGGGCTAATTGAAGTGAGAGCTTGGCTCTGACGAGCCAATGATCAGTGTCGCAGTGGTCTCAGCCACGCATTACTAAGGCGATGAGGACATCTCGGCGATCTCTTTCTCTGACAATTATGTAGTCAATGAGACGATAGTGTTTGGATCGTGGGTGATGCTACGAACCCTTGAACTTGTCGGCCTGCCTAAACAAGGTATTGGTGATAGTGAGGTTATGTGCAGCACACTTGCTCAGGAGAAGTAGGCCATTGGGATTACACTTACCTAGTCCATTTCTCTCTATGATTCCCTGCCAAATGTCAGCATCTCTGCCAACTCTGGTATTGAAGTCACCAAGGAGCACGACCTTATCTTCTCTGGGGATAGAGGTTAGCACCCTGTCAAGGTCGGCGTAAAAAGCCTCTTTGATGTCATCCTCTGCATACAGTGTTGGGGCGTATGCACTGATGAAAAAGGCATAACGTAAGTGATTCAGTGGGACTCGGAGAGTCATGAGGGGCTCGTTGTTCACAACAGGCATTTCAGTTAGCCTGTGTAGGATGCGTTGGCGGATGTCGATGTTATACCGAGCCAGCTCTTTTGCCACAGGGGTGGTTCTTCTTTCAGGACGCTCATTAGTACCAGTATCCAGAAAGGTCCTGACATTCCGTGCAGTGACCATAAGAGGTTGTATAGTCTGTTTTTGTTTTGATCTGGGATTAAAATTATATTTTCGACCGCGTAAGGATGACCGTACTGGGTGCTTGGTTCTTTAGGCAGGATATGTTTAGGGTTCCTTTTCTAGTCCCCTCCCCATGTGAGGTGAGCAAAGTGGCTCCTCGAAAGGGCTATTCAATCGTACAGAGAGGACCGGATTGCACTGCTGCCTGTATCCCAGTGCATAAACGATCATCTTATCTGTGCCGCCCATGTGCAGAGTTGTAACTAGAGACTCTCGGCAGTCATCTCTGCCTGTCCCAGTCGCCACTCCACCATCACCATAGGACTTTTGGGGTATAGGGGTTTGATGATGGTGAGGAGTATGATGTGCTAGATGATGGCTGTGCGTGAGTTGATTTATGTGGTGAGGCAGGAGCCCAGACTGTAACCACACGTCTTGGCTCTCCCTATTCCTGATCCAGTGGCGCACGTGTTGCAACGACTGGGGAGAGGGAGAGTCGCAATGGACTGCCGATAGCTCAGTTTGTTGGGTTTCGCTTCAGTAGCCTGTCCATTATGCATTGCCTTTGTCCGCCTGTGTAGTCACTGGGTTCCCATATTGGTCACCTCTTCCGCCTATACCGCCATTGGGGTCTTGTTGGAGCTCTGTAACAGTGGTTCTCAACCTTGTTTGCCCCATGCACCCCTTTCACCATATGTCAGAATGTCATTCCCCCCTCCTTTCCAAGATTGTCTGCCTCAAAAAGTGCATTCCAAATAATATGCATATAATACTGAAAATCCTTTATTTTTTCCATATTAGTGTCAGTTTCCCCCCCCCCCCCCGAAAACCTGAGGGGGGAAATTCCCCCCTGGTTGAGAACCCCTGCTCTGTAAGCATGCCTGTCTAATGTGGGGCTGCACCGCAGATTTTCGATTGGGGTTTACTCCCATAGCCTTATACCTACAAAGGTTAATCCGCAAGGCAATGGGGCAGTAGTTGGTAGGCGCCAGGATGTGTTTACATGCCAGTGGGCCTATGCGCCATCCCTCTGGGGTCCACTGCTACTCCGAGATCCTCTGCTGGTGTAGCCTGGGCCTTCGAGGCACCCAGTTACCGTGTGTTGCCACGAGGAGGCATAGCAGGAATCTTGATGGTGAAGAGGCTGTGTATTGGCTGGGAAAGACTTATGTAAGTTGCTTCCCCGTTCGCCACAAGGGCTAGCCAGCAGTGGTAGCTGAAAGCGAAAGGAAGCAAGCAATGCTTGCATCTTAACACTAACATAATGCTGTCATTAGACGCATTACACCACCCTGTGCACACGCACACACACACACACACACACACACACACACACACACACACACACACACACCCTCATCGCTACAAGGCACCCTGGACAGGCTACAGGCATGGATTACGGAGAACAAGGTCACCATCAACCACACCAAAACCGTAGTCATGCACATCAATACCGCCACCACTCCAGTGCAAGCCCCAGCAGTCACAGTGGGTGCCCATCCTCTCCAGTTAGTGCAGTCTGCCAAACTCCTGGGTGTTACCGTAGACCACAAACTGGACGGGAAGGCCCATGTAAACAACACAATCAAGGCAGCCTCGTACCGACTCTACATGCTACGGCGACTTAGGTCACTTGGGGCACCCACGCCAGAGCTGAGGACTATCTACAACGCCTTTATTCTCCCCAAACTAACGTATGCGTCACCAGCCTGGTCGTCTTCTCTCAACTCTACCCGGCTACTACAACGCTCTCTCCACCCTGGAAATGCCATCCCTCAGTGAACTCCACCACCAAGCACAAGCAAGGTTTAGCAGTGAACTACTGCACCATCCTCGTTATCGCCACCTCCTGCCACCGGCAGTCCCCCGCCCACCTCGCACAGTCCGCCACTGCAACAAAATTCAGCCCATAAGAGCCTGCACTGATAGATTTAAGAATAGCACCATCCCATCTATTGCTATAATAATAAACAACTCCTGATTTATGTACTGTACAGCCCTGTAAATGTATTCAACGCATATCATTATGTCTAAATCAAATGTAAGTTTGTATGTTTTCAGCCACCGGCTGCAACTCTATTAATAAACCGTTTATTATTATTATTATTGCACACACATACACACACACACACACACACACACACACACACACACCTTCGTGCTCACACACACACACATGTGTGTGTTAACACTCACATGTTTCCACTTGGAAGAGGTTCTGGCTAACGTTGTGTACCATCTGATCCATGTATTGTGTGGTGGTGAAAGCCGCTAGGAAACACTTTCTGTGTTATGACAGGTGTGGATGTCCACCAGCCGGAGCGCTTCCCCCCCCCCCCCCCAATATTTTCTTTATTCTCAGTTATTAGTACTACCTCGATTAATTTTAAAGTTAATTATAACACATAAAAGTTGATTTGTATAATTATTGGTGGTTGACTGCTGCCATCCCTATACTGCAATTATTTGGCTAAGTACTGAGATGAAGCTAAGTCACCTGACCAACACGTGTCATCAACCCGCTCAGATGATTAGATGCCTATCATAGTTAGGTGAGTGATACAGTTTTCTTACAATAACACATCTTCAGTGGTTATGTAATTAACTCGAACTCGTTGGGAAGTTTCAAATATGGGTTGGACAGATATATGAGTGATGACCTGGGTGTAAACAGGTATGTCTCGTACGGACCAGTAAGCCCATTGCGATTTCCTTTATTTTTATGTTTTTAACTTGCAAAATTATCCGACTTCGCGCGGGTTTGGCATATGCAATATGACTTTGACTGTCAAAGTTTGCCCTTTCTTACATTGGCAACCAACTCTCACAATCGCCCTGACGATATCTCAATCAGGGAAGATTGTTAGTTCTTAGGACCCATGTAATATGTGTCCATTTTCAGGTTTGTGTTTCCGTTTTGGAGCTATGATTTAAACAGAGCGACAAACAGACACACTGACGGACAGACACGCCTTTTTTATTATAGATTATGAGCATAATAATAATAATAATAATAATAATAATAATAATAATAATAATAATAACATAGGAACATAATCAAGGAGTCATAGTCATCTAATGACATTTGTAAAGTTAAGTTAGTCAAGAGCAGCCCAATTCCAAACTTAATGAAAGGCTTTCGAGATGTCTTAGGGAACAAACAAATATTATAGATAGTTGTTTTAAATCGTGAAATCTGTGAGAATGTGTGTGTCTGAGACTTAATTTACAGAAAGTTTGATAGTTGACGGGAAAGAAGCATTTCGGTCATAGGGGATGGGTTGTATATTTTTATGTGCATTAGGCTGTACAGATCATGCGGAACATTTACGTGTTCCGGGCAAGTGACTTTTGAAATTTACTTGCCTTGGCAAACTTTTGGGGGAAATTTCCTTGCCAGGATTTTTTCTAATGGGAAAGTTATATAAACATCTTAAAATATTCAAATTTATTGTGTGCATAACTCACAGGTCACTTGTGTCCATCTAAAATAATGGTGTCAGTGGCGGTAAGCCTTGTCGTGTAATGTAATAACTCCTGCCACCTCACCTCACACCTGCAAGGTGAGTGGGTAGGCAGCTCATCGATCACCTACCCAAACCACCACTCTGGTGTCAGTGGTGATAACACTTGTCAAGTGAAGTCTACAGCCTCTCAGCTTGGTGGTTCCTTTGAACTGTTGACAAGTTGACCAAACTCCGAGAGGCGGTAGCGCAAAAGGATTACAGAGTAGGGTGTGCATAAAGTGGTGGGGTGGGGGCGTAAAGCTTACATCCGGAGGTTGTGGCGGGAATGTAAGGTTCAGATGAGGTGTTTGAGATAAGGGTGTAACTTTTTTTTTTCGATAGAGAAAGAAAGAATAGTGGTGGAGGAAGCGTATTGATAGTTCAGAAATTGAAGTTGAGGAGGTAGTAGGTATGTGGGTAAATGCATACATTGGGGCAAATTATATTACGCGTTTTATTGAGTTGTTGTCTTGTTGGAGGCCCATATTTTGGGCTATAGCATTAGGCAGCCTGCCCTATCCCACATTCAGTGGATTTTGGGCCATATATCGTATTCCACCGGCCTTAGTGGCAGATTCAGGTCGAGGAAAGCTGTCTGTTACCTGACTATAAATGTCGGTGTGATGATAGACTTGAGGTTTGGTAACTTTTTGGGAACCATCTATGGTTTTTATTCTCTGGTGGGATTATTTGCCTGAGTTTTTGCTCTAATCGCTCTATTTTTTGCCAGATCCCCCTGGTCAAAGTGTATTGATGTTAACTGACTGATCTTACTCCTAGGTCTCTGTGTATTTCGGCTCTGGTTCAATCATCGGGGTATCTTTTACCTAAGACGAACCTTAGGGCTTCGTTCTTGCTCACCTTTAGTTTTAATATTTAGGCGGTACTCAGTGTGTGAAGGGGGACTGCTCGATAGATTAGTATCGGTATGCTGGATGATTTAACCAGGCATAATTTTATTTACTCAGACGGGCAGGTGTGCGAGGGGGGGGGGGGGGTTGGAGTCGGGGGTGGGAGCGGGTCGGGGGTGGGAAGGGTCGGGGGTGGGAGAGGGGCAGGGGTAGGAACGATGTCGGGATGAAGGCTGGGCAGGGGTGGTGGTGTTTACTTGTGCTACTTGTAAGAGAGAAACTCAGCCTGGAGGTGTGGTCCCGCCTGGCTGCACACACACACACACACACACACACACACACACACACACACACACACACACACACACACACACAACAACAACAACAACTCCTGATTTATGTACTGTATATTTTCAGCCACCGGTTTATTATTATTATTATTATTATTACACAAACTAAAGTTAAAACGCTCCACCACCCCCATTGACTTACCAATGAAACTCTTCAAGAAGTTCTCCCCGGAGCTTGCTAAACCCCCCTCTGCCCCATCATCAATGCTTCTCTCAGTCAAGCCAGATGCCCAACTGATTGGAAGACTTCTTATGTCTCACCAGTGCCCAAGTCAACCAGCCCACAATCCTTAAATCAGCTACGACCCATTGCAATCACCCCAATACCCAGCTTAATCTGTGAAAGTTTTGTGTTCGACTGGGCTTATGCTGATATTGCAGGGGCCGTAGATCCTCAGCAATTTGGTAATATGAAAACTTCCTCCACCACTCACTGTCTTGTTAGCTTTCTCGACTACATATGCCGCCATCTGGAGAAACGAAAAACGTCTGTAGCTGTCACCTTCATTGACTTCACTAAAGCATTCGACCTAGTCGACCACAATTTAATCATCAACAAAGCTATTGACCTCGGGTTTCGAAGAAGCCTTATACCATGGCTTACAGACTTCCTCAGTAACCGACGCCAAGATGTACGCTTCCGAGGGGCTGTCCCCACCTTTCAGTCACTCACCTGTGGCGTCCCCCAAGGCACCAAGATGGGACCACTATGCTTCCTTATGCTTATCAATGATGCCCTAAGAGAAACCCCTACTCGCTGGAAATATGTCGACGACTCCACCATTGGGATCAGCGTCAACAATTCTGCTCCCGACTATACCGCCCTTCAGCATTTATTGAACAGTCTCCAAAACTGGGCCACCTACAACCACGTCACCATCAACCATACCAAGACCATGGTTATGCACATCAACCTCTCCTCCGACGTTGTCCCACCCCCTTCCATTACTTTAGGTTCCAACACACTCCAGGTTGTAGATTCCACTAAGTTCCTCGGCGTCACCATAGACAACAAACTAAATTGGAAACCACACGTCAGTGAAGTTGTCAAATCCTCCAGTTTTCGTCTCCACCTCCTGCGCCGACTCAAGTCCCTCGGAGTTCCTGCACCCGAGCTCCTCAGTGTTTATTCAACATTCATATTTCCCAAGCTCACCTATGCCTCCCCTATCAGGTCTTCATCTCTAAATGCCACACAACGTAAACACCCAGAAAAAGGTGCCAAAAGAGGGCATGCAAGATTATTCTCTCCCTTTCCTACTCCACATATCAAGAAGCGCTCAACACACTGACCCTCTCGGCTCTCACTGACCATCACCACGACCTCATCTGCAAATTTGGTGAGAAGCTTCTGCACCATCCTCGACACCAGCTCCTACTACCACCAGAGATCCCTCGCCCGAGAATTGCTGTTCGACACCACAACCGCATCCAGCCCATACGAGCACGCACTGATCGCTATAACAGCCCAGTCTCAACCATTGTAAAAATTATCAATAACTTGTAATAAACCAGTGTATTCACTCCCAGTAAATCTTACTTCTTGCACTGTCACTATGTTGAAATGTCCTGTAGTTTGAGCTTCTCCCCACCTAGTTATTATATATCATATTTGTATCACTTATGTTACTTGTATATTATTTGTAAATCAAGAGACCCATTCCCCAATTATGTAACTATATTTTCAGCCTTCCGGCTGCTATGCTCTTTCAATAAACCGTTAATTATTATTATTATTATTGTTATTACACACACACACACACACACACACACACACCTTCATACAGTTAGAGGCAATTTATTGAAGTGAGCTGTGGTCATGGCATGCACTCTCCTTTCCTAAGCATTCTCTCTCTCTCTCTCTCTCTCTCTCTCTCTCTCTCTCTCTCTCTCTCTCTCTCTCTCTCTATCTCTCTCTCAAAATTAATCTAGCAGCTAGAGCAATTTAGAGAATGAGAGATAGAGTCTCGCTACTCATGTGTACTGAACAGCATGTGAGATATGGTCGTGTAACTTAGTACAGCCTCCCACGCATGAGCGATCAGCATTTACGAACTCACTTCCTGCTTCACCCAGCTTCTTGCACACACACACACACACACATACACTGTGGTTTTAAAAATGGCGGATGAAATTTAATGTAGACCAATGTAAAGTACTTAGTCAAGGAGATGCAAACAGAGAAACCAGATAACAGTTGAACAACGTTGGTGTAGAGAAATCCGACTGTGAGAGAGAAAGATTTAGGAGTAATGATAAGTTGGAATCTTAAACCAAGACAACAATGCGTATTTGCTCGAAACAAGGCTAACAAAGTACTTCAGTTCATTCAAAGGAGTGTTAGTTACAAGACTAGCGAAGTTATCCTAAAACTATATATTTTGCTTGTGAGACCTCAATTGGATTATGCGGATCAGTTCTGGTCAGAATGGATATACTGTAGAATCCCTATAAAAAGCATTCAGAGGAGGATCACAAGACTAATCCCGGACATTAGGAACCTTGAGTACAGAGACAGATTAAAGCATCTTAATTTGCACTCCCTCGAGAGACGTAAAGTGGGGGATGATATGATAGAGGTGTATAAATGGAAGTCAGGGCTAAACAAAGGTGATAAACAAAGGTACTCAAACTATCCAACCATGAGCGAACTCGTAGCAATGGTTTTAATTGAACAAATTTAGATTTAGGCGCGAGATAGGTAAAAAGTGGTTTGGAAATAGAGTAGTGGTTGAGTAGAGCAAGTAACCGAACTTCATTAACTTGAACAAGCTGGGTAGCTCCAAATATAGGCTAGACGGATATATGAGCGATAGGGGTTAGGTGTAAACGGGGCTGCCCATGTGGGTCATTTTCTTTTAACTCAATAGCCTTAAACATTATCCATGAAGTACACATATTAAAATATAGAGGACTGGTAAAAGGAGACAGTTTTATAAAGCCTATTTGTTATAGTGTACATCTAATGTCTAGAAAGACACACTGGTTTTTCTCTAAAGAGGCAAACACTGTACTCGGTGAGGGGCAGGGGTGCATCTTCCCCACCTGAGGGGTAAGATGATCTACATAGAATACCTGATGAGATGATACAGTATATTATCGTGTCCAAATTTATTATATCGAAGAAGTACTGTACATGGATTGTTCACTAAATTCACAGTTTTAACATGGGCTTTATGGTAGATGTTCTTCAGAGCATCGAAACCATAGAGATTTTGCGCTACAGTATTAAGAAAACTTGGTACAGTACTACTATAGAGCTGTCCGACTAATTACCCAAATGTACCCAAATGTAGCAAACTGTAGCCGCAATGAAGTCAAATAATGGTCCTACATGAATAAATCGGACTGCTAATCACTTCTCGACTAGTATTTGGTGTCAGAAAATCACAAAAAATTGGAAAACTTACTTTAATCTGAGTTAATAGATCGCGTGCATGTACCGAGGGAGCAAGGAATTACCCAAATGTACCCAAATGTAGCCAAATGTAGCCTCAATGAAGTCAAATGATGGTCGTACAAGCGTAATTCGGGCTGTGAATCACTTCTCGATTATTATTTGGTGTCATAAAGTAAAAAAAAAAATTGGTAAACTTAATTTAATCTGAGTTGTGTTGTGTTAGGTTAGGTTAGGTTAGGTTAGGTTAGGTTAGATTAGATTAGATTAGGTTAGGTACATGCACGTGATCTATTAACTCAGATTAAATTAAGTTTACCAATTTTTTGTGACTGTGACACCAAATACTAGTCGAGGTTAGGTTAGGTTAGGTTAGGTTAGGTTCGGTACATGCACTCGATCCATTAACTCAAATTAAATTACGTTTTCCAATTTTTTTTTACTTTGTGACACCAAATACTAGTCGAGAAGTGATTGGTAACCCGATTTATTCATGTAGGACCATTATTTGACTTCATTGCGGCTACATTTGGGTACATTTGGGTACTTTGGGTAATTAGTCGGCCCCCCTCGAGTGCTGTCAACAAAGATATCTTCAGTCTAACCTAACATAACCTTACCTAACCTAACCTAAATATTTTGTAGACTGCATGCTATAGTAGTACCGAAAATTTATATTACATTTTTATAAATACCATCACCATTGAGGTTTTGTGCTTGTCTTCATTCTGCCAGTCATAGGAATATTCTATACTATGCACAAGCATTATGATCTTAATTATTGTCGTACAGTTGTTTATCATATTCTTATAAGTTGAGCAGTGCATTACGGTACTTTTAAGCTTATATCAGCTTCATAACAATTAAGAGAGGTACTCGCAGATGTATGGTCCACCCCTCTCTCGTCCACACGACTAGGTACCGAGTATTGTCGAGGGCTCTCCATTACAGTGACTACTTTACATATATCACCACTGTTTGTCATATTCGCCCAGTGTCGAGGTTGTCTTCTGGGGTCGGAAGAGGTAGATGACTCGCCGTAACTTCCATATAGAATTATAGATGTTAGTCATATTAATCCTTATGAATTTAGGGCGGCAAAGCAAACTACAAGCTACAGTACAACTAAGTCATATTAAATTGAATAGGCATTACTTTCAAGTTTGTTTATCAAGCTTTCTTATATACCCAAGTGATTAATTTAAATGATATAGTCCTTAAAATAAATCCCCTCGTGCAATTTACATAGTGAAGAGAAAAACGTGTTACTTAGACAGCAATACTTGTGTGAGTTTGTTCCCCCTCTTCCTAATGACGTCTAATTGTTTAGTTGTTCTGTATACGAGTCTTTTTCGATGGATGGATTAATTTTCCTTTAACTTTTGGTTCAATTTAAACGAAAACTGAGAAAGTGAACTTATACATTTAACCTTAAAGCGTCGATAATTCGCCTCTACACTGTACCTAGAGAGCAGGGTGACAGGACAATACTAGGTTTCTCTTTCGCCTGTTACGATTATTGAGGCAGAACGTCTTCATGACGTTGATTGATTTTTTGGCGCTTGAAAGATGAAATGTTTTATTTCTCGAAAACTTTACCGGCAGTTCAGGAAAGTTGGGAGGTTTGTGGGGCGGAGGAGGCGGGGTCCCGCGGCGTGAAGCAGCCGGTGGTTCTCACCCTATAAGTTAAGATTTCTCCCAGTTGTCGGTGGGTGTCAGTCGCTGTTGGTGCAGCTCGGGGCCACTCTGCTCTTCTTAGCTGTTTTGTGCTGGTTCGCTTCCTGTGCTCTTCACTGTGTGTAAAAAGTGTTTTTTGTACCCTCTACTGTTGTGTGTCCGCCACGCTTAATAGACACAGTATTCTTGTGTGGTCGTTGGTATACTGCCTCATCCTACTAGAAACATCGTCTGTGTTAAGTACAGCAAGTGGTGGAGAGAAAGAAAATCATACTTAAACTAAGAAGATACACATATCTTCTTGATATATTATAGTGTGGCTGTAATTTTTTGATGTGGATCTAACGTTCTTTAGGAATTGTGTGGATGTTGGTGACACACGCACATACTGTAGGTGTACTGACACAGCTGGTTCCCAAAAAGTTACCAGAATAAACTACGTATTTATCCTCTGATATTTTCCTCAGTAAAAATATGACGGCCTGTATTCTGAGGCTTTGTGTTGAACGTTGATAGGAATGGAAGTATGTAAATCAGGTACCAAACAGGTGCATTTTTTCACCAAATTAGTTACTGCTTTTGTTCAGATAGACTAAAATTCCCGCACAAAATATATTTAAAATCGGTCCAACGATAGTTGAATTATCATGCTAACGAACTTTAAATAGCAGAAAATAACACACACAAACACACACACACTTATGTTTTTAAGGGATAAGGGTACCTCCAGCGTTTAACTGGGTGACCCATAAAGTTATCGTCTATATTATAGGTACTTGTTGTATACGTGAATTATACATAAGGCATTTATTATAGACTTATAATTATTGTTTAGACTGGCAAAATGAGTAGAAAAAAAATATTTTATTAATTTCTTAGTGAGACTGTCAAGAGACACCAGACATGCAGATTCATGGGATATGGAAGGAATAAAAGTTTGGTTTAGAGACCATAAAACATCTCCTTGAACGTCTAGTGTCCACAAGAACCATACGACACCCTCCAAAACGGCTCTTCATCCGACTGTATCACACCGTGTCGTCCTTTACCACTTCACCTCCCGACACAGTCATTTATTGTATTACTCCTCGGCCACCTATTAGCCACCTACAAGCAATCCCCGAGAGTTAAATTTTAAGCTTGATTTCCACGATTACAAACCAGTGGTACCAACGATCATCTTATAACTAAGTAATGAATAATCAAACGGTACGATGGCGAGGCTGTAATTGCACTGGCGACCTGTGGTGTAATGATCAGCATGCTACCCTCACAAACGAGCGGACCCGGGTTCGATCCCTGGGCAGGGTGAAACTATGGGGAAGTTTCTTTACGCCATTTGCCTCTGTCTACCCAACAGGAATTGGGAACAGTATGTTAATCGATTTGTGGATCGTGTTCCCTGGTAATGGTTAGCCAGTGCAGTTGGCGAGTTGTCCGGTCTTCTCGGACTATTCGTTGACACTGGGTCATGCAACTCGTTAACGTAGGGTGTGGTTGTTGTGTTAGCAACAGCTTCTACACCTTAAACAAATTCACGCCTCATTGTTTCTGAATTTAAATCCTCATCGAGGAGGCACTGCACGACTGAGATCCGGAATGTACCTTCACTAGTAGTAGCATTATATCCTCATCGGCTTGTCATAAAACCAGAACTAGCTCACAAATACTCATACCATAGGGAGATAAATGCCTAACCTGTCTTAACTTGTCTGTGATATGTGCCGCCAGGCTCACGTGGTAGACGCCCGAGGTTGAGTCGTGACCCAGCTTGAGCGTGTATATTCACATCCCTACCTTCCACAGCCCATAACATCGTCAAAATATCAAGCTTTCCGGTAAAATCATGCAATTTAAAATTAAGTTCAATTTTACAAGTTTGGTAAACCGGATTTAATATTTTTTTTTTTTTTTAATGAACACGACTACCGATTCATTTATTATGAAACACTAAATCTTGTAGATTGCAGTTGCTGAAGCACTCCGCTGGATGGTGTTCAGTATGTTATACAGTGTGTTCAGATTGCCACCAAAGTGAAGATAAGATTATAAGAGTGTCAAGTGATCATTTTATGTACATCTGGATTACAAAGTAAACTATCGTGTTCATCTTATCAAACCTGAAGTTCATCCATTTGTGCATTTATCACGGCATGTACGAATGCCACACCTATTTCTATGTAAATTAATGAAATACATTATCCATAAACCGAGATAACTGAGAGAATCAAGGCTTTTCGTACACAGCAACAGCATTTTTTAAATATTTCCTTAAAATATTTGTCTTCTCTCTGTGAAAACGAGAGAAAGGTGAATGTCCCATATTAAAAAGTCCTAAGGTGTAAGTGAATGGAAAAATGTAAGAGGGAAGGGAGATCCACAGACAAGAAATGCCAGGAGTGAAGGACATAACTGATAAGGAAACTTGTTCAAAAGAAACATTGACATACGTTGTGACTAACTGAGAAGAGTGAGAAATAATAGACTAGAAGGAAACATCGTCTGATATGAGAGGGGGGTCAAAGAGAATATAAGCAGAGTTACTGGTTATTAATGTGATAAGTAGTTGAGATTGTGATCAGTGGAGCCTGATTGTTTTAATTGTTGATGAACTTGTGTAATTACTAACATTGCTACGCGCCACAAGGCCTATGTTTAAGCACAGTAATATCATCATCACGTCAACGAGCAGTCATAAGCAGATGTATGGTGTATTACTCTATGATATGGTGCACAGTTATGTATGAATAAAAGAGAACCTCTTTCTTTATTACATTCTTTACAATTTAGAAATGCGGGAATCCCATCAGAGGTTAATAGTTATAATAAGACAAAGGGTATCATCACCAGTGGCTCGTAAAATGAGGGAGTTACTGAGTGCAAGTGAAGACTGTAACGATATTCTTTGTTTACGGACTCTATTTGTGCACAGTGCCTGTGTAGTTTTTCAGACGATGTACTGACTGAGATATCTAACGGAACACAGACATACGAGTACAGTGGTACGGTATACCTTTCGGTAGAAGAATGTCATCAGCAAAGAAATTTATTCTACTAGAAAAATAGTGACGAAGTCAATAATGCTTATTTTTTTATTTATACAGATTTGACAAAAAGGTAGCCTGCAGATTGTTTATTCAGCCCATTGCTCGTCATGAGTTTGTCCTTCACTGTCCAGTTATAGTACAGAAGGGCACATGAGATGCTTGGTAAAGTCACACTGAATAACACCTGTCACGCATCTGGCCTGAGCTGGGAATCGAACCCAGTGAGAACTAGAGTATAGCAGACAGAGGAGAACAGATAGTAAACACAGTAATGACACGGATCAGACAGGTACACTAACTAACATTTACCACACAGGCACACTTACTAAGACTGACCACACAGGCAAAGTCACGAACACTGACCAGACAGACACACTTACGAACACTGATAACAAAAGCACAATTACTAATACTGACAACAGAGGCACATTTGCCAATACTGAAACACTGACCACACAGGCACACTTACTAACACCGAGCACACAGGCACACTTACTAACACTGACCATAGAAGTACACTTACTAACACTGACCACACAGGCACACTTACTAACACTGACCATACAAGTACACTTACTAACACTGACCACACAGGCACACTTACTAACACTGACCATAGAAGTACACTTACTAACACTGACCACACAGGCACACTTACTAACACTGGCCACACAAGAACACTCACTAACACTGACCACACAGGCACACTTATTAACACTGACCATACAAGCACACTTACTAACACTGACCACACGAGCACACTTACTAACACTGACCACACAGGCACACTTACTAACACTGACCATACAAGTACACTTACTAACACTGACCACACAGGCACACTTACTAACACTGACCATAGAAGTACACTTACTAACACTGACCACACAGGCACAATTACTAACACTGACCACATAGGCACACTTGCAAACACTGACCACACAGGCACAATTACTAACACTGACCACACAGGCACACTTACTAACACTGACCATACAAGTACACTTACTAACACTGACCACACAAGCACACTTATAACACTGACCACACAAGCACAATTACTAACACTGACCACACAGGCACACTTACTAACACTGACCATAGAAGTACACTTACTAACACTGACTACACAGGCACACTTACTAACACTGACCATAGAAGTACACTTACTCACACTGACCACACAAGCACACTTACTAACACTGACCACACAGGCACACTTACTAACACTGACCATACAAGTACACTTACAAACACTCACCATACAAGTACACTTACTAACACTGACCATACAAGTACACTTACTAACACTGACCACACAGGCACACTTACTAACACTGACCACACAGGCACACTTACTAACACTGACCACACAGGCACACTTACTAACACTGACCACACAGGCACACTTACTAACACTGACCACACAGGCACACTTACTAACACTGACCACACAGACACACTTACTAACACTGACCACACAAGTACACTTACTAACACTGACCACACAGGCACACTTACTAACACTGACCACACAGGCACACTTACTAACACTGACCACACAGGCACACTTACTAACACTGACCACACAGGCACACTTACTAACACTGACCACACAGGCACACTTACTAACACTGACCACACAGGCACACTTACTAACACTGACCACACAGGCACACTTACTAACACTGACCACACAAGTACACTTACTAACACTGACCACACAGGCACACTTACTAACACTGACCACACAGGCACACTTACTAACACTGACCACACAAGCACACTTACTAACACTGACCACACAGGCACACTTACTAACACTGACCACACAGGCACATTTACTAACACTGACCACACTGGCACACTTACTAACACTGACCATACAAGTACACTTACTAACACAGACCACACAGGCACACTTACTAACACTGACCACATAGGCACACTTAATAACACTGACCACACAGGTACACTTACTAACACTGACCACACAGGTACACTTACTAACCCTGACCACACAGGTACACTTACTAACAATGACCATACAAGTAAACTTACTAACACTGACCACACAGGTACACTTACTAACACTGACCACACAGGTACACTTACTAACCCTGACCACACAGGTACACTTACTAACAATGACCATACAAGTAAACTTACAAACACTGACCGCACAGACACACTTACTAACACTGACCACACAGGCACACTTACTAACAATGACCGTACAAGTACACTTACTAAAACTGACAACACAGGCAAACTTAGTAACACTGACCACACAAGCACACTTACTAACACTGACCACACAGGCACACTTACTAATACTGACCACACAGGCACACTTACTAACACTGACTATACAAGTACACATATTAACACTGACCACACAAGTACACTTACTAACATTGACCACACAGGCACACTTACTAACACTGACCACACAGGCACACTTACTAACACTGGCCACACAGGTACACTTACTAACACTGACCACACAGGCACACTTACTAACACTGACCACACAAGCACACTTACTAACACTGACCACACAGGCACACTTACTATCACTGACCACACAGGCACACTTATTAACACCGACCACACAGGTACACTTCCTAACACTGACCAAACAGGCACACTTACTAACACTGACCATACAAGTACACTTACTAACACTGACCACACAGGCACACTTACTAACACTGACCACACAGGCACACTTACTAACACTGACCACACAGGCACACTTACTAACACTGACCACACAGGCACACTTACTAACACTGACCACACAGGCACACTTACTAACACTGACCACACAGGCACACTTACTAACACTGACCACACAGGCACACTTACTAACACTGACCACACAGGCACACTTACTAACACTGACCACACAGGCACACTTACTAACACTGACCACACAGGCACACTTACTAACACTGACCACACAGGCACACTTACTAACACTGACCACACAGGCACACTTACTAACACTGACCACACAGGCACACTTACTAACACTGACCACACAGGCACACTTACTAACACTGACCACACAGGCACACTTACTAACACTGACCACACAGGCACACTTACTAACACTGACCATACAAGTACACTTACTAACACTGACCACACAGGCACACTTACTCACACTGACCACACAGGCACACTTACAAACACTGACCACACAGGCACACTTACTAACACTGACCACACAGGCACACCTACTAACACTGACCATACAAGTACACTTACTAACACTGACAACAGAGGCACACTTACTAACACTGACCACACAAGTACACTTAATAACACTGACCACACAGGCACACTTACTAACACTGACCACACAGGCACACTTACTAACACTGACCACACAGGCACACTTACTAACACTGACCACAAAGCACACTTACTAACACTGACCACACAGGCACACTTACTAACACTGACCATACAAGTACACTTACTAACACTGACCACACAGGCACACTTACTAACACTGACCACACAGGCACACTTACTAACACTGACCACACAGGCACACTTACTAACACTGACCACACAGGCACACTTACTAACACTGACCATACAAGTACACTTACTAACACTGACCACACAGGCACACTTACTAACACTGACCACACAGGCACACTTACTAACACTGACCACACAGGCACACTTACTAACACTGACCACACAGGCACACTTACTAACACTGACCACACAGGCACACTTACTAACACTGACCACACAGGCACACTTACTAACACTGACCACACAGGCACACTTACTAACACTGACCACACAGGCACACTTACTAACACTGACCACACAGGCACACTTACTAACACTGACCACACAGGCACACTTACTAACACTGACCACACAGGCACACTTACTAACACTGACCACACATGTACACTTACTAACACTGACCACACAGGCACACTTACTAACACTGACCACACAGGCACACTTACTAACACTGACCACACAGGCACACTTACTAACACTGACCACACAGGCACACTTACTAACACTGACCACACAGGCACACTTACTAACACTGACCACACAGGCACACTTACTAACACTGACCACACAGGCACACTTACTAACACTGACCACACAGGCACACTTACTAACACTGACCACACAGGCACACTTACTAACACTGACCACACAGTCACACTTACTAACACTGACCACACAGGCACACTTACTAACACTGACCACACAGGCACACTTACTAACACTGACCACACAGGCACACTTACTAACACTGACCACACAGGCACACTTACTAACACTGACCACACAGGCACACTTACTAACACTGACCACACAGGCACACTTACTAACACTGACCACACAGGCACACTTACTAACACTGACCACACAGGCACACTTACTAACACTGACCACACAGGCACACTTACTAACACTGACCACACAGGCACACTTACTAACACTGACACAAGGCACACTTACTAACACTGACCACAAGTACACTTACTAACACTGACCACACAGGCACACTTACTAACACTGACCACACAGGCACACTTACTAACACTGACCACACAGGCACACTTACTAACACTGACCACACAGGCACACTTACTAACACTGACCACACAGCACACTTACTAACACTGACCATACAAGTACACTTACTAACACTGACCACACAGGCACACTTACTAACACTGACCACACAGGCACACTTACTAACACTGACCACACAGGCACACTTACTAACACTGACCACACAGGCACACTTACTAACACTGACCACACAGGCACACTTACTAACACTGACCACACAGGCACACTTACTAACACTGACCACACAGTCACACTTACTAACACTGACCACACAGGCACACTTACTAACACTGACCACACAGGCACACTTACTAACACTGACCACACAAGCACACTTACTAACACTGACCACACAGGCACACTTACTAACACTGACCACACAGGCACACTTACTAACACTGACCACACAGTACACTTACTAACACTGACCACACAGGCACACTTACTAACACTGACCACACAGGCACACTTACTAACACTGACCACACAGGCACACTTACTAACACTGACCACACAGGCACACTTACTAACACTGACCATACAAGCACACTTACTAACACTGACCACACAGGCACACTTACTAACACTGACCACACAGGCACACTTACTAACACTGACCACATAGGCACACTTAATAACACTGACCACACAGGTACACTTACTAACACTGACCACACAGGTACACTTACTAACCCTGACCACACAGGTACACTTACTAACAATGACCATACAAGTAAACTTACTAACACTGACCACACAGGCACACTTACTAACACTGACCACACAGGCACACTTACTAACACTGACCACACAGGCACACTTACTAACACTGACCACACAGGCACACTTACTAACACTGACAATACAAGTACACTTACAAACACTGACCGCACAGACACACTTACTAACACTGACCACACAGGCACACTTACTAACAATGACCGTACAAGTACACTTACTAAAACTGACAACACAGGCAAACTTAGTAACACTGACCACACAAGCACACTTACTAACACTGACCACACAGGCACACTTACTAATACTGACCACACAGGCACACTTACTAACACTGACTATACAAGTACACATATTAACACTGACCACACAAGTACACTTACTAACATTGACCACACAGGCACACTTACTAACACTGACCACACAGGCACACTTACTAACACTGGCCACACAGGTACACTTACTAACACTGACCACACAGGCACACTTACTAACACTGACCACACAAGCACACTTACTAACACTGACCACACAGGCACACTTACTATCACTGACCACACAGGCACACTTATTAACACCGACCACACAGGTACACTTCCTAACACTGACCAAACAGGCACACTTACTAACACTGACCATACAAGTACACTTACTAACACTGACCACACAGGCACACTTACTAACACTGACCACACAGGCACACTTACTAACACTGACCACACAGGCACACTTACTAACACTGACCATAAAAATACACTTACTAACACTGACTACACAGGCACACTTACTAACACTGACCACACAGGCACACCTACTAACACTGACCACACAGGCACACTTACTAACACTGACCACACAGGCACACTTACTAACACTGACCACACAGGCACACTTACTAACACTGACCACACAGGCACACTTACTCACACGTACCACACAGGCACACTTACTAACACTGACCACACAGGCACACTTACTAACACTGACCACACAGGCACACTTACTAACACTGACCACACAGGCACACTTACTAACACTGACCACACAGGCACACTTACTAACACTGACCACACAGGCACACTTACTAACACTGACCACACAGGCACACTTACTAACGCTGACCACACAGGCACACTTACTAACACTGACAATACAAGTACATTTACTAACACTGACCACACAGGCACACTTACTCACACTGACCACACAGGCACACTTACAAACACTGACCACACAGGCACAATTACTAAGACTGACCACACAGGCACACCTACTAACACTGACCATACAAGTACACTTACTAACACTGACAACAGAGGCACACTTACTTACACTGACCACACAAGTACACTTAATAACACTGACCACACAGGTACACTTACTAACACTGACCACACAGGCACACTTACTAACACTGACCACACAGGCACACTTACTAACACTGACCACAAAAGGCACAATTACTCACACTGACAACATAAGCACAGTTACTAATACTGACCATACAAGTACACTTACTACCACTAACCACACAGGCACACTTACTAACACTGACCACACAGGCACACTTACTAACACTGACCACACAGGCACACTTACTAACACTGACTACACAGGCACACTTACTAACACTGACCACACAGGCACACTTACTAACACTGACCACACAGGCACACTTACTAACACTGACCACACAGGCACACTTACTAACACTGACCATAAAAATACACTTACTAACACTGACTACACAGGCACACTTACTAACACTGACCACACAGGCACACTTACTAACACTGACCACACAGGCACACTTACTAACACTGACCACACAGGCACACTTACTAACACTGACCACACAGGCACACTTACTAACACTGACCACACAGGCACACTTACTAACACTGACCACACAGGCACACTTACTAACACTGACCACACAGGCACACTTACTAACACTGACCACACAGGCACACTTACTAACACTGACCACACAGGTACACTTACTAACACTGACCACACAGGCACACTTACTAACACTGACAATACAAGTACATTTACTAACACTGACCACACAGGCACACTTACAAACACTGACCACACAGGCACAATTACTAACACTGACCACACAGGCACACTTACTAACACTGACCATACAAGTACACTTACTAACACTGACAACAGAGGCACACTTACTAACACTGACCACACAAGTACACTTAATAACACTGACCACACAGGCACACTTATTAACACTGACCACACAGGCACACTTACTAACACTGACCACACAGGCACACTTACTAACACTGACCACAAAGGCACAATTACTCACACTGACAACATAAGCACAGTTACTAATACTGACCATACAAGTACACTTACTAACACTGACCACACAGGCACACTTACTAACACTGACCACACAGGCACACTTACTAACACTGACCACACAGGCACACTTACTAACACTGACCACACAGGCACACTTACTAACACTGACCACACAGGCACACTTACTAACACTGACCACACAGGCACACTTACTAACACTGACCACACAAGTACACTTACTAACACTGACCACACAGGCACACTTACTAACACTGACCACACTGGCACACTTACTAACACTGACCACACAAGCACACTTACTAACACTGACCACACAGGCACACTTACTAACACTGACCACACAGGCACATTTACTAACACTGACCATACAATTACGCTTACTAACACAGACCACACAGGCACACTTACTAACACTGACCACATAGGCACACTTAATAACACTGACCACACAGGTACACTTACTAACAGTGACCATAAAAATACACTTACTAACACTGACTACACAGGCACACTTACTAACACTGACCACACAGGCACACTTACTAACACTGACCACACAGGCACACTTACTAACACTGACCACACAGGCACACTTACTAACACTGACCACACAGGCACACTTACTAACACTGACCACACAGGCACACTTACTAACACTGACCACACAGGCACACTTACAAACACTGACCACACAGGCACACTTACTAACACTGACCACACAGGCACACTTACTAACACTGACCATACAAGTACACTTACTAACACTGACCACACAGGCACACTTACTCACACTGACCACACAGGCACACTTACAAACACTGACCACACAGGCACAATTACTAAGACTGACCACACAGGCACACTTACTAACACTGACCACACAAGTACACTTACTAACACTGACAACACAGGCACACTTACTAACACTGACCACACAAGTACACTTAATAACACTGACCACACAGGCACACTTACTAACACTGACCACACAGGCACACTTACTAACACTGACCACACAGGCACACTTACTAACACTGACCACAAAAGGCATAGTTACTCACACTGACAACATAAGCACAGTTACTAATACTGACCATACAAGTACACTTACTAACACTGACCACACAGGCACACTTACTAACACTGACCACACAGGCACACTTACTAACACTGACCACACAGGCACACTTACTAACACTGACCACACAGGCACACTTACTAACACTGACCACACAGGCACACTTACTCACACTGACACATAGCACATTACTACACTGACCATACAAGTACACTTACTAACACTGACCACACAGGCACACTTACTAACACTGACCACACAGGCACACTTACTAACACTGACCACACAGGCACACTTACTAACACTGACCACACAGGCACACTTACTAACACTGACCACACAGGCACACTTACTAACACTGACCACACAGGCACACTTACTAACACTGACCACACAAGTACACTTACTAACACTGACCACACAGGCACACTTACTAACACTGACCACACAGGCACACTTACTAACACTGACCACACAGGCACACTTACTAACACTGACCACACAGGTACACTTACTAACACTGACCACACAGGCACACTTACTAACACTGACCACACAGGCACACTTACTAACACTGACCACACAGGCACACTTACTAACACTGACCACACAGGCACACTTACTAACACTGACCACACAGGCACATTTACTAACACTGACCATACATTTACTCTTACTAACACTGACCACACAGGCACACTTAATAACACTGACCACACAGGTACACTTACTAACACTGACCACACAGGTACACTTACTAACACTGACCACACAGGTACACTTACTAACACTGACCATACAAGTACACTTACTAACACTGACCACACAGGCACACTTACTAACACTGACCACACAGGCACACTTACTAACACTGACCACACAGGCACACTTACTAACACTGACCACACAGGCACACTTACTAACACTGACCATACAAGTACACTTACAAACACTGACCACACAGGCACACTTACTAACACTGACCACACAGACACACTTACTAACACTGACCACACAGGCACACTTACTAACACTGACCATACAAGTACACTTACTAACACTGACCACACAGGCAACTTAGTAACACTGACACACAAGTACACTTACTAACACTGACCACACAGGCACACTTACTAATACTGACCACACAGGCACACTTACTAACACTGACTATACAAGTACACATATTAACACTGACCACATAAGTACACTTACTAACACTGACCACACAGGCACACTTACTAACACTGACCACACAGGCACACTTACTAACACTGACCACACAGGCACACTTACTAACACTGACCATACAGGCACACTTACTAACACTGACCACACAGGCACACTTACTAACACTGACCACACAGGTACACTTACTAACACTGACCAAACAGGCACACTTACTAACACTGACCACACATGTACACTTACTAACACTGACCACACAGGCACACTTACTAACACTGACCACACAGGCACACTTACTAACACTGACCACACAGGCACACTTACTAACACTGACCATACAAATACACTTACTAACACTGACCACACAGGCACACTTACTAACACTGACCACACAGGCACACTTACTAACACTGACCACACAGGCACACTTACTAACACTGACCACACAGGCACACTTACTAACACTGACCACACAGGCACACTTACTAACACTGACCACACAGGCACACTTACTAACACTGACCACACAGGCACACTTACTAACACTGACCACACAGGCACACTTACTAACACTGACCACACAGGCACACTTACTAACACTGACCACACAGGCACACTTACTAACACTGACCACACAGGCACACTTACTAACACTGACCACACAGGCACACTTACTAACACTGACCACACAGACACTTACTAACACTGACCACACAGGCACACTTACTAACACTGACCACACAGGCACACTTACTAACACTGACCACACAGGCACACTTACTAACACTGACAATACAAGTACATTTACTAACACTGACCACACAGGCACACTTACTCACACTGACCACACAGGCACACTTACTAACACTGACCACACAGGCACACTTACTAACACTGACCACACAGGCACACTTACTAACACTGACCACACAGGCACACTTACTAACACTGACCACACAAGTACACTTACTAACACTGACCACACAGGCACACTTACTAACACTGACCACACAGGCACACTTACTAACACTGACCACACAGGCACACTTACTAACACTGACAACAAGTACACTTACTAACACTGACCAAACAGGCACACTTACTAACACTGACCACACAGGCTCACTTACTAACACTGACCACACAGGCACACTTACTAACACTGACCACAAAAGGCACAATTACTCACACTGACAACATAAGCACAGTTACTAATACTGACCATACAAGTACACTTACTAACACTGACCACACAGGCACACTTACTAACACTGACCACACAGGCACACTTACTAACACTGACCACACAGGCACACTTACTAACACTGACCACACAGGCACACTTACTAACACTGACCACAAAGGCACACTTACTCACACTGACAACATATGCACAGTTACTAATACTGACCATACAAGTACACTTACTAACACTGACCACACAGGCACACTTACTAACACTGACCACACAGGCACACTTACTAACACTGACCACACAGGCACACTTACTAACACTGACCACACAGGCACACTTACTAACACTGACCACACAGGCACACTTACTAACACTGACCACACAGGCACACTTACTAACACTGACCACACAAGTACACTTACTAACACTGACCACACAGGCACACTTACTAACACTGACCACACAGGCACACTTACTAACACTGACCACACAAGCACACTTACTAACACTGACCACACAGGCACACTTACTAACACTGACCACACAGGCACACTTACTAACACTGACCATACAAGTACACTTACTAACACTGACCACACAGGCACACTTACTAACACTGACCACACAGGTACACTTACTAACACTGACCACACAGGCACACTTACTAACACTGACCACACAGGTACACTTACTAACACTGACCATACAAGTACACTTACTAACACTGACCACACAGGCACACTTACTAACACTGACCACACAGGCACACTTACTAACACTGACCACACAGGCACACTTACTAACACTGACCACACAGGCACACTTACTAACACTGACCACACAGGCACACTTACTAACACTGACCACACATGTACACTTACTAACACTGACCACACAGGCACACTTACTAACACTGACCACACAGGCACACTTACTAACACTGACCACACAGGCACACTTACTAACACTGACCACACAGGCACACTTACTAACACTGACCACACAGGCACACTTACTAACACTGACCACACAGGCACACTTACTAACACTGACCACACAGGCACACTTACTAACACTGACCACACAGGCACACTTACTAACACTGACCACACAGGCACACTTACTAACACTGACACACAGGGACACTTACTAACACTGACCACACAGGCACACTTACTAACACTGACCACACAGGCACACTTACTAACACTGACCACACAGGCACACTTACACTGACCACAGGCACTACTACCTGACCACAGCACTTACTGACACTGACTACACAAGCACACTTACTAACACTGACCATACAAGTACACTTACTAACACTGACCACACAGGCAAACTTAGTAACACTGCACATACAAGTCACTTACTAACACTGACCACACAGGCACACTTACTAACACTGACCACACAGGCACACTTACTAACACTGACCATACAGTACACTTACTAACACTGACCACACAAGTACACTTACTAACACTGACCACACAGGCACACTTACTAACACTGACCACACAGGCACACTTACTAACACTGACCACACAGGCACACTTACTAACACTGACCACACAGGCACACTTACTAACACTGACCACACAGGCACACTTACTAACACTGACCACACAGGTACACTTACTAACACTGACCACACAGGCACACTTACTAACACTGACCACACAAGTACACTTACTAACACTGACCACACAGGCACACTTACTAACACTGACCACACAGGCACACTTACTAACACTGACCACACAGGCACACTTACTAACACTGACCACACAGGCACACTTACTAACACTGACCACACAGGCACACTTACTAACACTGACCACACAGGCACACTTACTAACACTGACCACACAGGCACACTTACTAACACTGACCACACAGGCACACTTACTAACACTGACCACACAGGCACACTTACTAACACTGACCACACAGGCACACTTACTAACACTGACCACACAGGCACACTTACTAACACTGACCACACAGGCACACTTACTAACACTGACCACACAGGCACACTTACTAACACTGACCACACAGGCACACTTACTAACACTGACATACAAGTACACTTACTAATACTGACCTCACAGGCACACTTACTACACTGACCACACAGGCACACTTACTAACACTGACCACACAGGCACACTTACTAACACTGACCACACAGGCACACTTACTAACACTGACCACACAGGCACACTTACTAACACTGACCACACAGGCACACTTACTAACACTGACCACACAGGCACACTTACTAACACTGACCACACAGGCACACTTACTAACACTGACCACACAGGCACACTTACTAACACTGACCACACAGGCACACTTACTAACACTGACCACACAGGCACACTTACTAACACTGACCACACAGGCACACTTACTAACACTGACCACACAGGCACACTTACTAACACTGACCACAACGGCACATTTATTAACACGACCACACAGGCACACTTACTAACACTGACCACACAGGCACACTTACTAACACTGACCACACAGGCACACTTACTAACACTGACCACACAGGCACACTTACTAACACTGACAATACAAGTACACTTACTAACACTGACCACACAGGCACACTTACTAACACTGACCACACAAGCACACTTACTAACACTGACCACACAGGCACACTTACTAACACTGACCACACAGGCACACTTACTAACACTGACCACACAGGCACACTTACTAACACTGACCACACAGGCACACTTACTAACACTGACCACACAGGCACACTTACTACACTGACCAACACTCACTTACTAACACTGACCACACAGGCACACTTACTAACACTGACCACACAGGCACACTTACTAACACTGACCACACAGGCACACTTACTAACACTGACCATACAAGTACACTTACTAACACTGACCACACAGGCACACTTACTAACACTGACCACACAGGCACACTTACTAACACTGACCACACAGGCACACTTACTAACACTGACCACACAGGCACACTTACTAACACTGACCACACAGGCACACTTACTAACACTGACCACACAGGCACACTTACTAACACTGACCACACAGGCACACTTACTAACACTGACCACACAGGTACACTTACTAACACTGACCACACAGGCACACTTACTAACACTGACCACACAGGCACACTTACTAACACTGACCACACAGGCACACTTACTAACACTGACCACACAGGCACACTTACTAACACTGACCACACAGGTACACTTACTAACACTGACCACACAGGCACACTTACTAACACTGACCACACAGGCACACTTACTAACACTGACCATACAAGTACACTTACTAACACTGACCACACAGGCACACTTACTAACACTGACACACAGTACATTACTAACACTGACCACACAGGCACACTTACTAACACTGACCACACAGGCACACTTACTAACACTGACCACACAAGTACACTTACTAACACTGACCACACAGGCACACTTACTAACACTGACCACACAGGCACACTTACTAACACTGACCACACAGGCACACTTACTAACACTGACCACACAGGCACACTTACTAACACTGACCACACAGGCACACTTACTAACACTGACCACACAGGCACACTTACTAACACTGACCACACAGGCACACTTACTAACACTGACCACACAGGCACACTTACTAACACTGACCACACAGGCACACTTACTAACACTGACCACACAGGCACACTTACTAACACTGACCACACAGGTACACTTACTAACACTGACCACACAGGCACACTTACTAACACTGACCACACAGGCACACTTACTAACACTGACCACACAGGCACACTTACTAACACTGACCACACAGGCACACTTACTAACACTGACCACACAGGCACACTTACTAACACTGACCACACAGGCACACTTACTAACACTGACCACACAGGCACACTTACTAACACTGACCACACAGGTACACTTACTAACACTGACCACACAGGCACACTTACTAACACTGACCACACAGGCACACTTACTAACACTGACCACACAGGTACACTTACTAACACTGACCACACAGGCACACTTACTAACACTGACCACACAGGCACACTTACTAACACTGACCACACAGGCACACTTACTAACACTGACCACACAGGTACACTTACTAACACTGACCACACAGGCACACTTACTAACACTGACCACACAGGCACACTTACTAACACTGACCACAAGTACACTTACTAACACTGACCACACAGGCACACTTACTAACACTGACCACACAGGCACACTTACTAACACTGACCACACAGGCACACTTACTAACACTGACCACACAGCACACTTACTAACACTGACCACACAGGCACACTTACTAACACTGACCACACAGGCACACTTACTAACACTGACCACACAGGCACACTTACTAACACTGACCACACAGGCACACTAACACTGACCACACAGGCACACTTACTAACACTGACCACACAGCACACTTACTAACACTGACCACACAGGCACACTTACTAACACTGACCACACAGGCACACTTACTAACACTGACCATACAAGTGACACTTACTAACACTGACCACACAGGCACACTTACTAACACTGACCACACAGGCACACTTACTAACACTAACCATACAAGTGAACTTACTAACACTGACCACACAGGCACACTTACAAACACTGACCACACAGGCACAATTACTAAGACTGACCAAACAGGCACACCTACTAGCACTGACCATACAAGTACACTTACTAACACTGACAACAGAGGCACACTTACTTACACTGACCACACAAGTACACTTAATAACACTGACCACACAGGTACACTTACTAACACTGACCACACAGGCACACTTACTAACACTGACCACACAGGCACACTTACTAACACTGACCACAAAGGCACAACTACTCACACTGACAACATAAGCACAGTTACTAATACTGACCATACAAGTACACTTACTACCACTAACCACACAGGCACACTTACTAACACTGACCACACAGGCACACTTTCTAACACTGACCACACAGGCACACTTACTAACACTGACTACACAGGCACACTTACTAACACTGACCACACAGGCACACTTACTAACACTGACCACACAGGCACACTTACTAACACTGACCATAAAATACACTTACTAACACTGACTACACAGGCACACTTACTACCACTGACCACACAGGCACACTTACTAACACTGACCACACAGGCACACTTACTAACACTGACCACACAGGCACACTTACTAACACTGACCACACAGGCACACTTACTCACACTGACCACACAGGCACACTTACTAACACTGACCACACAGGCACACTTACTAACACTGACCACACAGGCACACTTACTAACACTGACCACACAGGCACACTTACTAACACTTACCTCACAGGTACACTTACTAACACTGACCACACAGGCACACTTACTAACACTGACAATACAAGTACATTTACTAACACTGACCACACAGGCACACTTACAAACACTGACCACACAGGCACAATTACTAAGACTGACCACACAGGCACACCTACTAACACTGACCATACAAGTACACTTACTAACACTGACAACAGAGGCACACTTACTAACACTGACCACACAAGTACACTTAAAAACACTGACCACACAGGCACACTTACTAACACTGACCACATAGGCACACTTACTAACACTGACCACACAGGCACACTTACTAACACTGACCACAAAAGGCACAATTACTCACACTGACAACATAAGCACAGTTACTAATACTGACCATACAAGTACACTTACTAACACTGACCACACAGGCACACTTACTAACACTGACCACACAGGCACACTTACTAACACTGACCACACAGGCACACTTACTAACACTGACTACACAGGCACACTTACTAACACTGACCACACAGGCACACTTACTAACACTGACCACACAGGCACACTTACTAACACTGACCACACAAGTACACTTACTAACACTGACCACACAGGCACACTTACTAACACTGACCACACTGGCACACTTACTAACACTGACCACACAGGCACACTTACTAACACTGACCACACAGGCACACTTACTAACACTGACCACACAGGCACATTTACTAACACTGACCATACAATTACGCTTACTAACACAGACCACACAGGCACACTTACTAACACTGACCACATAGGCACACTTAATAACACTGACCACACAGGTACACTTACTAACAGTGACCATAAAAATACACTTACTAACACTGACTACACAGGCACACTTACTAACACTGACCACACAGGCACACTTACTAACACTGACCACACAGGCACACTTACTAACACTGACCACACAGGCACACTTACTAACACTGACCACACAGGCACACTTACTAACACTGACCACACAGGCACACTTACTAACACTGACCACACAGGCACACTTACTAACACTGACCACACAGGCACACTTACTAACACTGACCACACAGGCACACTTACTAACACTGACAATACAAGTACACTTACTAACACTGACCACACAGGCACACTTACTCACACTGACCACACAGGCACACTTACTAACACTGACCACACAGGCACAATTACTAAGACTGACCACACAGGCACACCTACTAACACTGACCATACAAGTACACTTACTAACACTGACAACACAGGCACACTTACTAACACTGACCACACAGGCACACTTACTAACACTGACCACACAGGCACACTTACTAACACTGACCACAAAAGGCATAGTTACTCACACTGACAACATAAGCACAGTTACTAATACTGACCATACAAGTACACTTACTAACACTGACCACACAGGCACACTTACTAACACTGACCACACAGGCACACTTACTAACACTGACCACACAGGCACACTTACTAACACTGACCACACAGGCACACTTACTAACACTGACCACACAGGCACACTTACTCACACTGACAACATAAGCACAGTTACTAATACTGACCATACAAGTACACTTACTAACACTGACCACACAGGCACACTTACTAACACTGACCACACAGGCACACTTACTAACACTGACCACACAGGCACACTTACTAACACTGACCACACAGGCACACTTACTAACACTGACCACACAGGCACACTTACTAACACTGACCACACAGGCACACTTACTAACACTGACCACACAAGTACACTTACTAACACTGACCACACAGGCACACTTACTAACACTGACCACACAGGCACACTTACTAACACTGACCACACAGGCACACTTACTAACACTGACCACACAAGTACACTTACTAACACTGACCACACAGGCACACTTACTAACACTGACCACACAGGCACACTTACTAACACTGACCACACAAGCACACTTACTAACACTGACCACACAGGCACACTTACTAACACTGACCACACAGGCACATTTACTAACACTGACCATACAATTACGCTTACTAACACAGACCACACAGGCACACTTAATAACACTGACCACACAGGTACACTTACTAACACTGACCACACTGGTACACTTACTAACACTGACCACACAGGTACACTTACTAACACTGACCATACAAGTACACTTACTAACACTGACGACACAGGCACACTTACTAACACTGACCACACAGGCACACTTACTAACACTGACCACACAGGCACACTTACTAACACTGACCACACAGGCACACTTACTAACACTGACAATACAAGTACACTTACAAACACTGACCACACAGGCACGCTTACTCACACTGACCACACAGACACACTTACTAACACTGACTACACAAGCACACTTACTAACACTGACCATACAAGTACACTTACTAACACTGACCACACAGGCAAACTTAGTAACACTGCACATACAAGTTCACTTACTAACACTGACCACACAGGCACACTTACTAATACTGACCACACAGGCACACTTACTGACACTGACTATACATGTACACATATTAACACTGACCACACAAGTACACTTACTAACACTGACCACACAGGCACACTTACTAACACTGACCACACAGGCACACTTACTAATACTCACCACACAGGCACACTTACTAACACTGACTATACAGGCACACTTACTATCACTGACCACACAGGCACACTTATTAACACTGACCACACAGGTACACTTCCTAACACCGACCAAACAGGCACACTTACTAACACTAACCACACAAGTACACTTACTAACACTGACCACACAGGCACACTTACTAACACTGACCACACAGGGACACTTACTAACACTGACCACACAGGCACACTTACTAACACTGACCATAAAAATACACCTACCAACACTGACTACACAGGCACACTTACTAACAGTGACCACACAGGCACACTTACTAACACTGACCACACAGGCACACTTACTAACACTGACCACACAGGCACACTTACTAACTCTGACCACACAGGCACACATACTCACACGGACCACACAGGCACACTTACAAACACTGACCACACAGGCACACTTACTAACACTGACCACACAGGCACACTTACTAACACTGACCACACAGCACACTTACTAACACTGACCACACAGGCACACTTACTAACACTGACCACACAGGCACACTTACTAACACTGACCACACAGGCACACTTACTAACACTTACCACAGAGGTACACTTACTAACACTGACCACACAGGCACACTTACTAACACTGACAATACAAGTACATTTACTAACACTGACCACACAGGCACACTTACTCACACGGACCACACAGGCACACTTACTAACACTGACCACACAGGCACACTTACTAACACTTACCACAGAGGCACACTTACTAACACTGACCACACAGGCACACTTACTAACTCTGACCATACAAATACACTTACTAACACTGACCACACAGGCACACTTAATAACGCTGACCACACAGGCACACTTACTAACACTGACCACACAGACACACTTGCTAACACTGACAATACAAGTACACTTACTAACACTAACCACACAGGCACACTTAGTAACACTGCCCATACAACTTCACTTACTAACACTGACCACACAAGTACACTTACTAACACTGACCACAAAAGGCATAATTACTCACACTGACAACATAAGCACAGTTACTAATACTGACCATACAAGTACACTTACTAACACTGACCACACAGGCACACTTACTAACACTGACCACACAGGCACACTTACTAACACTGACCACACAGGCACACTTACTAACACTGACCACACAGGCACACTTACTAACACTGACCACAAAAGGCACAATTACTCACACTGACAACATAAGCACAGTTACTAATACTGACCATACAAGTACACTTACTAACACTGACCACACAGGCACACTTACTAACACTGACCACACAGGCACACTTACTAACACTGACCACACAGGCACACTTACTAACACTGACTACACAGGCACACTTACTAACACTGACCACACAGGCACACTTACTAACACTGACCACACAGGCACACTTACTAACACTGACCACACAAGTACACTTACTAACACTGACCACACAGGCACACTTACTAACACTGACCACACAGGCACACTTACTAACACTGACCACACAAGCACACTTACTAACACTGACCACACAGGCACACTTACTAACACTGACCACACAGGCACATTTACTAACACTGACCATACAATTACGCTTACTAACACAGACCACACAGGCACACTTAATAACACTGACCACACAGGTACACTTACTAACACTGACCACACTGGTACACTTACTAACACTGACCACACAGGTACACTTACTAACACTGACCATGCAAGTACACTTACTAACACTGACGACACAGGCACACTTACTAACACTGACCACACAGGCACACCTACTAACACTGACCACACAGGCACACTTACTAACACTGACCACACAGGCACACTTACTAACACTGACCACACAGGCACACTTACTAACACTGACCACACAAGTACACTTACTAACACTGACCACACAGGCACACTTACTAACACTGACCACACAGGCACACTTACTAACACTGACCACACAAGCACACTTACTAACACTGACCACACAGGCACACTTACTAACACTGACCACACAGGCACATTTACTAACACTGACCATACAATTACGCTTACTAACACAGACCACACAGGCACACTTAATAACACTGACCACACAGGTACACTTACTAACACTGACCACACTGGTACACTTACTAACACTGACCACACAGGTACACTTACTAACACTGACCATACAAGTACACTTACTAACACTGACGACACAGGCACACTTACTAACACTGACCACACAGGCACACTTACTAACACTGACCACACAGGCACACTTACTAACACTGACCACACAGGCACACTTACTAACACTGACAATACAAGTACACTTACAAACACTGACCACACAGGCACGCTTACTCACACTGACCACACAGACACACTTACTAACACTGACTACACAAGCACACTTACTAACACTGACCATACAAGTACACTTACTAACACTGACCACACAGGCAAACTTAGTAACACTGCACATACAAGTTCACTTACTAACACTGACCACACAGGCACACTTACTAATACTGACCACACAGGCACACTTACTGACACTGACTATACATGTACACATATTAACACTGACCACACAAGTACACTTACTAACACTGACCACACAGGCACACTTACTAACACTGACCACACAGGCACACTTACTAATACTCACCACACAGGCACACTTACTAACACTGACTATACAGGCACACTTACTATCACTGACCACACAGGCACACTTATTAACACTGACCACACAGGTACACTTCCTAACACCGACCAAACAGGCACACTTACTAACACTAACCACACAAGTACACTTACTAACACTGACCACACAGGCACACTTACTAACACTGACCACACAGGGACACTTACTAACACTGACCACACAGGCACACTTACTAACACTGACCATAAAAATACACCTACCAACACTGACTACACAGGCACACTTACTAACAGTGACCACACAGGCACACTTACTAACACTGACCACACAGGCACACTTACTAACACTGACCACACAGGCACACTTACTAACTCTGACCACACAGGCACACATACTCACACGGACCACACAGGCACACTTACAAACACTGACCACACAGGCACACTTACTAACACTGACCACACAGGCACACTTACTAACACTGACCACACAGCACACTTACTAACACTGACCACACAGGCACACTTACTAACACTGACTACACAGGCACACTTACTAACACTGACCACACAGGCACACTTACTAACACTTACCACAGAGGTACACTTACTAACACTGACCACACAGGCACACTTACTAACACTGACAATACAAGTACATTTACTAACACTGACCACACAGGCACACTTACTCACACGGACCACACAGGCACACTTACTAACACTGACCACACAGGCACACTTACTAACACTTACCACAGAGGCACACTTACTAACACTGACCACACAGGCACACTTACTAACACTGACCACACAGGCACACTTACTAACACTGACCACACAGGCACACTTGCTCACACGGACCACACAGGCACACTTACTAACACTGTCACACAGGCACACTTACTAACACTGACCACACAGGCACACTTACTAACGCTTACCACAGAGGCACACTTACTAACACTGACCACACAGGCTCACTTACTCACACTGACCACAGAGGCACACTTACTAACACTGACCACACAGGCACACTTACAAACACTGACCACACTGGCACAGTTACTAACATTTGACCACACTGGCACACTTACTAACACTGACCACAGAGGCACACTTACTAACACTGACCACACAGGCACACTTACTAACACTGACCACACAGGCACACTTACTAACACTGACCATACAAGTACACTTACTAACACTGACCACACAGGCACACATACTAACTCTGACCATACAAATACACTTACTAACACTGACCACACAGGCACACTTAATAACGCTGACCACACAGGCACACTTACTAACACTGACCACACAGACACACTTGCTAACACTGACAATACAAGTACACTTACTAACACTAACCACACAGGCACACTTAGTAACACTGCCCATACAACTTCACTTACTAACACTGACCACACAAGTACACTTAATAAAACTGACCACACAGGCACACTTACTAATACTGACCACACAGGCACACTTACTAACACTGACCATACAAGTACACTTACTAACACTGACCACACAGGCACATTTACTAACACTGACCACACAGGCACATTTACTAACACTGACCACACAGGCACATTTACTAACACTGACCACACAGGCACACTTACTAACACAGACCACACAGGCACACTTACTAACACTGACCATACAAGTACACTTACTAACACTGACCACACAGGCACATTTACTAACACTGACCACACAGGCACATTTACTAACACTGACCACACAGGCACACTTACTAACACTGACCACACAGGCACACTTACTAACACTGACCACATTGGCACACTTTGTAACACTGACCACACAGTTACACTTACTAACACTGACCACACAAGCACACTTACTAACACTGACTACACAGGCACACTTACTAACACTGACCACACAGGCACACTTACTATCACTGACCACACAGGCACACTTACTAACACTGACCACACAGGTATACTTACTAACACTGACCACACAGGCACACTTACTAACACTGACCACACAGGCACACTTATTAACACTGACCATACAAATACAGTTACCAACACTGACCACACAGGCACACTTACCAACACTGACAATACAAGTACATTTACTAACACTGACCACACAGGCACACTTACTCACACTGACCACACAGGCACACTTACTAACACTGACAATACAAGTACATTTACTAACACTGACCACACAGGCACACTTACTAACACTGACCATACAGGTACACTTCCTAACACTGACCACACAGGCACATTTACTAACACTGACAATACAAGTACATTTACTAACACTGACCACACAGGCACACATACTAACACTGACCGCACAGGCACACTTATTAACACTGACCACACAGGTACACTTCCTAACACTGACCACACAGGCACACTTACTAACACTGACCACACAGGCACACTTATTAACACTGACCACACAGGACACACTTATTAACACTGACCACACAGGTACACTTACTAACACTGACCACACTGGCACACTTACTAACACTGACCACAGAGGCACACTTACTAACACTGACCACACAGGTACACTTACTAACACTGACCACACAGGCACACTTACTAACACTGACCACACAGGCACACTTACTAACACTGACCACACAGGCACACTTACTATCACTGACCACACAGGCACACTTATTAACACTGACCACCCAGGTACACTTCCTAACACTGACCACACAGGCACACTTACTAACACTGACCACTCAGGCACACTTATTAACACTGACCACACAGGTACACTTCCTAACACTGACCACACAGGCACACTTACTCACACTGACCAAACAGGCACACTTACTAACACTGACCACACAGGAACACTTACTAACATTGACCACACAAGTACACTTACTAACACTGACCACACAGGCACACTTACTAATACTGACCACACAGGTACACTTACTAACACTGACCATACAAGTACACTTACTAATACTGACCACACAGGCACACTTACTAACACTGACCACACAGGCACACTTACTAATACTGACCACACAGGCACACTTACTAACACTGACCATACAAGTACACTTACTAATACTGACCACACAGGCACACTTACTAACACTGACCACACAGGCACACTTACTAATACTGACCACACAGGCACACATGCTAACACTGACCACACAGGGCACACTAACACTGACCACACAGGCACACTTACTAACACTGATCATACAAGTACACTTACTAACACTGACCACACAGGCACACTTACTAAGACTGACCACACTGGCACACTTACTAACACTAACCATACAAGTGAACTTACTAACACTGACCACACAGGCACACTTACTAACACTGACCACACTGGCACACTTACTAACACTAACCATACAAGTGAACTTACTAACACTGACCACACAGGCACACTTACTAACACTGACCACACTGGCACACTTACTAACACTAACCATACAAGTGAACTTACTAACACTGACAACAGAGGCACACTTACTAACACTGACCACACAATTACACTTACTAACGCTGACCACATAGGCACACTTATTGACACTGACAACTCAGTCACACATGCTATCACTGACAACTTAGGGACACTTACTTTCTTGCTGACACTGACTGTACAGGTACACTTACTAACACTGACAATAGAGGCACACTTACTGACACTGACAACTCAGGCACACTTGCTAACACTGACAATTGAGGGACACTTACTAGCACTGATCACACAGTCACATTTACTACTACTAGTACTAATACTACTTTGCTGTTACTAGGAATCGAGTATGACGATCATCCAACTATGAAACAATGATATGAGTTATTTGGGCTGTCACCTTCATAGGTGAGATTTTAGGTGACTAAAGAGGCCGATACGGGACCGACAGAGTCCTTCACATTCGTTGCACATTTGGAGGGCTTCATCTAGTGCGGGAGGGGAGGTGGCGGCGTCTTTGCGGCGTTAGCGCTTGTCTGCCTCGGTTTGCAGTCGGGCTAACTCGAAAGTATTCACTCCTTCTAGTGTGGTGCTCCTCCAAGCAGTACGATGTGGAGTAATCGACTCCGAGGTGAGGGGGTCGATTTGGCACTTTCTCAGGTTTGTCTTAAGACTATCCTTATACCTTTTCAGTTGCCCGTCGGCGTTACGCTTACTATTCGTGAGGTGACTGTAAAGTATCTTCTTTGGTAGTCTACTGTCGTCGATGCATGTAATATGGCCAGTCCAGCGTAGTTGTTCATGGCTAATTAATGGTAGCCTCGATGCTCCTACAGTTGGTATCAACAAGAATACTGGCATTTGTTCTTTTGTCTTCCCAGTGAACACGGAGGTTGGAACGTAGACTAAGTTGGTGAAAGTTTTCAAGTGCCTTGAGGTGCTTCCTGTATATAACCCATGTTTTGTTACCATATAACAGGGTGGTGAGGACCACCGCTCGATATACGTGTAACTTTGTAGATAATTTCAGCTCCCTACAGCTGAAAACACGGTTTCGGAGTCTGCCAAAGCCTTGAGATGCACATCTGATGCGATGATGAATCTCTTCATCGATGTCCACGGTTGTGGGCAGGTGGGAGCCAAGATACTGAAAGTGGGTAACATTAGAGAGGGTAGTACAGTTAAGCTGGATGGATGGTGGAGGTGTGTCTGAACCAGGGGCAGGCTGAAAGAGAATCTGAGTCTTACGTACATTCAACTCAAGGCTGAAGTGCGCATACGCATCTGCGTAGGTGTTTAGGATCTCCTGTAGGTCGCGTTCAGTGAGAGCAACACCTTTGTTTCTGCCTGGAGTCATCATATGGTGAAGAGACCCTTCATCCGATACTCGATGCCCACCCGCCTGCTAAATTGGCCCTGGCACTAGTAAGGAAGGTAGCCAAGAAAATGGAAAAGATAGTTGGTGCCAGTACACACCCTTGTTTAACCCCCGTTTGGATGGGAAAGAACTCAGACTGGGTGTCATTGTGCAGGACACTGCCGATCATACCAACATGGAGTTGCCTCACAATGGAGATGAATTTTAGTGGGCAGCCAAAACGGCTGAGGGTCCACCAGAGGGCTTCCACGTTGACCAAGTCGATGAAAGTCAGGTACAGGTAATGATGCCGTTCTCTGCTCTGTTCCTGTATCTGACGGGCAGCAAAGATCATGTCAGTGGTGCCACGTGATGGTCTAAAGCAACATTGAGATTCTTGAATGAAGTTTTCCGCCTCAGGAAGAAATCCGTTTAATTTTAGGAGGACTAGGGCGATAATCTTGCCAGCTACGGACAGCAGTAAGATCCCGAGGTAGTTGTCACGGTCTGACAAGTCTCCCTTGTTCTTATAAATATTGACAATGGAGGCGTCTCTGTGAGCTTGGGGATTTCCTCCTTTTCCCATATATTCTCCAGGAGAGAGTGGAGATGGCTGGTAGGCAGAGGCTCTTCTGCTTTATACACCTCGGCTGGGATTCCATCACGCGCTGAGGCTTCGTTATTTTTCATCTGTTTGAAGGCAGTAGCTACCTCATCCAGGGGTGGAGGATAGCTGAGGTGGGCCAGCTCTGGATGCTGAGGGACCTGCTGGGTAGTCAGGACATCCACATCGGTGTTTCGATTGAGCAGTGCTCTTTCCAGCACTGAAGAAGGCCTTCAACGTCCTTAATTATGGAGTTATCGTCGGATGAGCCGAGGAGGGCTGCGCCACGAGTTATTGGCCCATAAAATGTTTTAGTGGAATTTAAGAATTTGTGCATCTTGTGCTGATCTGCAATTTTTTTGTGTTTCACAGGCTTTATTTTTAAACCAGTCGTTCTTTAGATTGCGAATTTCCTGCTGGGCCGCCGCTTTCTTCTTGCGAAAAGTATCAGCTATGGTCCAAGACTGAGGGTTGTTCTGCCAGTCAGTTAAAGCAGCACGTTTATCATCGACAAGTACGTTAATTTCCGGGTCATTTCATCAAACAAGTCTTGGTGTATTCTTTCGATCTGGCCAAGGGTCTCTCTGCAGGTTTTTGTCATGACAGTGTCGAGAATATACCATTCGGCACTGGGATTTGGGTTGTTTGTTGTCAGGTTGTTTATCAGTCCATGTTCAAGCTGCTCCCTGAGAGCATATGCTAACCCTGGATCCTCCAGACGCTTAGTTTTAAAACCTCTTCTAGAGGCTTGTTGACTTCGCCTTTTTGGGGCGACGTGAAGTGAGAGCTTGGCTCTGACGAGCTGATGATCAGTGTAGTACTGTAGTAGTGGTCTGAGCCAAGTATGGTATGGGTGATGAGGACATCTCGGCGATCTCTTTCTCTGACAATGATGTAGTCAATGAGATGCCAGTGTTTGGATCCTGGGTGTTGTCACGATCCCTTGAACTTGTCGGCCTTCCTAAACGAGATATTGGTGATAGTTAGGTTGTGTGCAGCACACTTGCTCAGGAGGAGTAGGCCGCTGGGATTACACTTGCCAAGTCCATTTCTCCCTATGGTTCCCTGCCAACTCTGGCATTGAAGTCACCAAGGAGCACAACCTTATCTTCTCTGGGGATAGAGGTTAGCACTCTGTCGAGGTTGGCGTAAAAGGCGTCCTTGTTGTCATCCTGTGCATCCGTTGTTGGGGCACATGTACTGATGAAAAAGGCATGACTTGATTGATTCAATGGGACTCAGAGCGTCATGCGGCGCTCGTTGATCTAATAGGCATTTCAGTTAGCCTGTGTTGGATACGCTGGTAGATGGCAAAGCCAACTCCATATATGCTGTTTCTTTCCGCAGTAGGCTTCCCTTCCAGAAGAATGTATAGCCAAACCCCCGTTCTGTGAGTTGACTCTCGTTTGGGAGCCGAGACTCACTAATGGCTGCTATGTTGATGTTATACCTAGCAAGCTCTTATGCCACAGGAAGCTCATTTGTGCCAGTATCCAGAAGGGTTCTGACATTCCATCTGTGATTTTGTTTGTGTTTTTCATCGCATAAAGATGACCTTACTGGGTCCGGTTGCCCAGTATTTTTTTCTTTTTTTTAGGCAGGCTCCTTAGGACACCTTTCCTAGACCCTTTCCCATGTGGAATGAGCAGAGTAGCTCCTAGAAAGGGTATAAACGACCATCTTATCTGTGCCGCCCATGAGCAGAGTTGTGACTCGAGAATCCCGACAATCATCTCTGCCTGTCCCCATCGCCACTCCTCAGTCGCCATAGGACCTTTGGGGGAAGAGGGTTTTTGATGATGATGAGAGGTATGATGAGCTGGATGATGGCTGCGTGTGAGTTGATTTATGTGGTGAGGCAGGAGTGCAAGCGTTGTAGTAACTGTGGAGAGGGAGAGTTGCAATGGACTGCCGATAGCCTAGTTTATTAGGTTTCGCCTTAGTTGTCTGTCTCTCACGCATTGCCTTCGTCCACAGGTGTAGTCGTTGGGTTCCCATAGTGGTCACCTCTTCCACCTATGCTGCCATTTGGGGTCTTGTTGGAGCTCTATAAGCATGTCTGCCATGATGCAGGGCTTCACCGCAGATTTTTCGTTCGGGGTTTACTCCCGTAGCCTTATACTTACGAAAGTTTATCTGCAAGGCATCGAGGCAATGGTTGGTAGGCGCCAGGACATGTCCAAATGCCAGTGGGCCTATGCGCCATCCCGCTGGGGCCCACTACTACTCCGAGATCCCCTGCTGGCCTAGCCTGGGCCCATGAGACACCCAGTTACAGTGTGTTGCCACGAGGAGGCACAGCATGAGTCTTGATGGTGAAGAGACTGTGTACTGGGAGGGGAAGACTTTTGCAAGTTGCCAACCTGTTTGCCACGAGTGATAGCCATCGGCCGAAGCTGCCACACTAGACGCATTTCACCACCCTGTGTGCGAACAAACACACAGAGAACACTGACACTGACCACAGAGGAACACTTACTAACACTGACCACGCAGGAACACTTACAATGTCCACACAGGAACACTTACTAACACTGGCAACACAGGAACTATTACTAACACTGACCACACAGGAACACTTGTTAACGCTGACCACAGAGGAACACTTATTAACACTGACAATGCAGGAACATTTATATGCAGTGACCACACAGGCACACTTAGTAACGCTGACCACAGAGGAACACTTATTACCACTGACAACACGGGGACACTTACTAATACTGACCACAGAGGAACACTACTAATACTCTCACTACAGACATGATGTTTACGGCCAATAGATAATTCATCCACTCTATATAGATTTACCATTTTGCTTTTGACAAGAGGATACAGTAGCGTCGCCGGCGCGAGTTACAGCTCGAGAAATATAGTACCAACAGGGATGAGAAGGGGAGATACAGTGGGTGAATGTTCAATAACTTTCTTCAGGGTGTAAGCCTGAGCGAACGTCACCAGCCTGTTGTTTAGCGGTTTTTATTGTTCTGGGTATTGTTGTGGTGGGTGTTATTGTGGTAGGTATTGTTGTGGTGGGTGTTATTGTGGTAGGTGTTGTTGTGGTGGGTGTTGTTGTGGTAGGTGTTGTTGTGGTGGGTGTTGTTGTGGTAGGTGTTGTTGTGGTGGGTGTTGTTGTGGTGGTTATTGTTGTGGTAGGTGTTGTTGTGGTTGTGTTGCGGTTGCAGTGAATGTTGTTGTTGCAGGTTTTGATATTGTTGGTGTTGTTGTTGTAGGTTTTGATATGGTGGGTGTTGTTGTAGGTTTTGATATGGTGGGTGTTGTTGTGGCGGGTGTTGTTGTGGTGGTTATTGTTGTAGTAGGTGTTGTTGTGGTTATGTTGCGGTTGCAGTGGGTGTTGTTGTTGCAGGTTTTGATATGGTTGGTGTTGTTGTTGTAGGTTTTGATATGGTGGGTGTTGTTGTTGCAGGTTTTGATGTGGTGAGTGTTGTTGTGGTGGGTGTTGTTGTGGTGAGATATTTTTGTGTTGGGTGTTGTGGTGGGTGTTGCTGCAGTAGACGTTATTGTGGTGGGTGTTGTGCTGGGTTTTGTCGTAGTGGATATTGTAGTAGATGTTGTTGTGGTGGTGGTGATTGTTTAGTAGGTTTTGTTGTGGTGGTTATTGTAGAATGTGTTGCTATGGTGGCTGTTGTGGGGGTGTTGTTGTTGTGTGTTGTTGTGTTAGGTGTTGCTGTGGTGGGTGTTGTTGTGGTAGGTGTTGTTGTAGTAGGTGTTGTTGTGGTGGGTGTTGTTGTGGTAGGTGTTGTTGTAGTAGGTGTTGTTGTGGTGGGTTTTGATGTAGTAGCTGCTGATTTGTGGTGGGTGTTGTTGTGGTGGGTGTTGTTGTGGTAGGTGTTGTTGTGGTGGGTGTTGTTGTGGTAGGTGTTGTTGTAGTAGGTGTTGTTGAGGTGGGTTTTGATGTAGTAGCTGCTGATTTGTGGTGGGTGTTGTTGTGGTGGATAATGTTGAAGTAGGTGTAATTGTGGTGGGTTTTGATGTAGTAGCTGCTGATTTGTGGTAGGACTTTAGTGGAATTTTCCTTGCAGCTGCCCTGAAATTCTAACTGGAATCTAATTTCTTTGTGATCGCTTTTAGCAAGTTTGTTCCCTACCTCGACATTACTAATGGGTTTGGTTATATGTTGCTTTAGGAAACAGTCCTGGATTGTTTCAAGAAAATCCTCTGATTCTGAGTTACCCATAAGGTCAATCCAATCTATTTGGCTAAAGTTAAAGTCGCTTACTATACAGACTTTGCTATGCATGGAAGCCCTGCGCATTTCATACCAAATAAGTCGCTCATTAACTCTATCAAGATTAGGAGGTCTATATATTACTTCTGTGGTTAATTTTTCCCTACCATCGATTAGTTCAATCCAAATTGTTTCTGTATGCCGTTCTGTTTTTTTTACTTTATTTATTTCACACTTCAGATTATCCCTGACAAAGATTGCTACTCCACCTCCATTCCTAATCTGCCTATCAGTATGGAATAATTTGTAGCCTGCAATTTGGTATTCGACAGGTAACTCACGTGAGTCTAGGTTTATCCATGTTTCGGTGAATGCTATTAAATCGATATTTTCGGTACATAACGCCCTGATTTCATCTATTTTGTTTCTCATACTTCTACTGTTTGTGTAGTAGACATTTAAGTTAATTGTGTTCTGAGTCCTCTCTTTGTTGCATTTATGTTTTAACTCCCTACCTAATTTAGTTTTGCCATAATTCCTAGCACTATTTCCCTGAAACCTTTCACTTTGTTTACCCGCTCCCATGTTAATATTTGATAAATATTTCTTCTACCAGCTGATGTTTGGAATCATTAACGGAATTCTTGCTTCTATTACCCTTTTTTCAGTTAACCAGAAGAATGATGGTGGTGTTGAGAGGTGTGGGCATGGTGGTGAGTGTGGTGGTGGTGTGGGTGAGCATGGTCTCACATACCGTCCACGCCAGCGACGGCTACTGCGGTTACAAGACTGTGTGGCTGGACAAGACTGTCTACAGACCAGTGCCCTACTACCATGGGGGGTGAGTATGATTGAGAAAAATACTGAGGAAGAAATGTAGGCAGATAGACAGTTAGAACAACGGATGGAGAAATAGTGGGACAAGTAAATGTTAAATGCGATAGGAAGTTATGCAGGTGTAAAGGCTAACTCTCAGTTTGATAAATAAACATGAATCCTTACCATTCATTTACTAGAGCTACTCATAGCATGTGTGCAGCTTCGTCACCATACAGATATTTATCATTTATAAAATAGTTTTTTTATTAAACTGTTTATCATTATCAAATGAATTGTTTTCATCAATATTCCCAGCCAACTACTTTTTATGTAAAGTATAAAATTTCACTGATAGAGACAGAGAGACAGTTACGTTAAATACATGCCCTAATAAAAATTAACTGACGATATATAATGAATCAGTGAAATGAAATATATTCACATACAAAATAACCAAGTTATATTTCTGACAGAGGAAGACTGATCTCATATCCACGCACTTTCACAAACATTGAGTCCATAATATATATATATATATATATATATACACTTCACTTTTAGCCCCTATAACACACGGACTTTGAACATATAATCAACGACCTCACCAGCCAGGATTCGAACCCTCGACCTACTGGGTGGGACTAGGGAATGCTACCGACCACCCCACAAGGACACTAAAAGCAGTCCTAGGCTCTGTTATATTTCACACAAAGCCTGTTCATCGAGCTGATGGCGCCGTGAACCTCATTGGGAACTGCCTGTGCGGCGTATGTGGTGTCAGTAGCATTTTACCGAATCCAGCTGGTATGAAACACGAGGTACCATATATATATATACTTCATTATATATTCAAAGTCCGCGTGTTATATGGACTAAATATGAAGTATGGTGGGCAGAATGATAATGAATGTATGAACACACACATGTTAAATGGTAATACTAAGAGATTCTTATTGTCATAGGTTGGCTTAGGATCAGTTCTGTAAAAAGATTTATTAGTAATGTTAAGGCATTTCTCTATAAAAGACCTAGGGTACTTAAGGTTCAAGTCAATATTATAGATATATTTATATTCCTCATCAATGAATTCCGGATTGCATATTCTTAGAGCACGTAAAAACATTGATGAAAATACTGACTGTTTGACTCTATTATGGTGGGCAGAATAATAATGAATGTAAGAACACACATTAATGGGTTTCCTATAAATACTGAAATTAAAGGTGTTACCTAGTCTGTGGATCAGACAGTCTAGGAATGGTAATTTGCAGTCATTCCCTAATTCCACAATGAATTTGATCGAGGGGGCTAAGTTGTTAAGTTGTGGTAGAAAAGCTTTTAGGTCCTCATTACATGGCCAAAGACATTACATCATCTACATATCTAAACCAGACTGCTGAAGATTAGTAAGGGTTGGGTCACTGCCTTATGACTGGAACAGTGTGGACACCTGCTGTCCCTTAGGGACTTGATCTCACTCTCCTCTACTGTATATATTAGCCTTGTCAAGTATTACTCCTTTGTCTGTACCCACCCCTGAAGATGTGAATTACACGAAAGCGCTTGGGAACATCGTGTTTTCTTGTTTCCTTGTGTTTATTAGCATATACAGTACTTGAATCACGCGCACCTACGGTGATTTACTTGCACACACACGCACATATATACATATATATATATATATATATATATATATATATATATATATATATATATATATATATATATGTATATATATATATATATATGTATATATATCGCGGATAATACTAGAATAGTATACAGTCTTTGGATATGTAGATTAGACTCAATAACAATGATGGTGGACGAGTGGAACAAGCTTGGCAACTTTGTAGTAAGTGCTGGAACGCTGGAAAATTTTAAAAGGAGGCTAGATAGATTCATGGATGATTGAGAGTGGTAGTAACTCTCGACAGGAGCTGCCATACACAGGCCAACCGGTCCATTGCAGACTCCTTATTTTCTTACGTTCTCATGTACTTAAGACAACCTAAGTTGCACTGCTTTTCCTACTAGCCTCATATTAGTACAGTATATGTTAGTTTCAGATGTTTCATGATGAGTTCAGCACTTAAAAGAGCTGTATGTATAAAAATACTATTATGTGACGTTAGGTATCAAACAGGGAGGTACTACCACCTGGGAAGATATTGGAAGCATAATGTGTTGTCTAATGGTAGACCCTGCTGCCATATGGCATCATAAAAATTGTGATCTGATTTTCTGCCTCATTTAAACATAATTGCATGGTCTCAATTGTTTCTCTTTCTTTGACAACACAACATATATATCATATCTCACTCTTGACTTGTTTAATATACACTTCTGTATTTATTTTTGTTTCAATCCTCCCCCCTTGCCCCGACGTGGGTCGGTAAACTGTGCCTGGGTGGGCTACTCCCCGTAAAAAAAAAAAAATCCCTTGTATTCCACCTGTAACAGTGTCGATATTTGTGTTTCGGCAGGAAATCTGTCGAAAACGCCTACGAGCCCGTCTACCTGACCACCACTGTGCTCAATAAGCAGTCAGTCCCTTACTTCATCACCCAGACCCAGAACGTAAGTCTCATCTACCATCAACGTAAAACTTCAGTCTCACATATCTTACACGACAAAAACACAATCTGGCATGACGAGAAATTCAGTCTGAAACAAATGTTCCTGAACTACCACAGCTAATTCTATCTTTATAATTTACCTACGACAAACAGTGTTTAATTCATGTGTAAAGCACATTACGGCAAATATATTTATCATATTTAGCAACATCACGATGCTTGGTTGGGGGGTTAGTTGAACATGTGAGGAACAGTTGAACATGGGAGAAAAAGTTAAGCTAATCTCATCTTTGTAATGAGAATAGTGTGTAGTTGTTTTCTTCTTAACTCCCATAGAACAGCTTCTCTGTGATATTAGCAAAATTTGTAAATTCTTGTACTGTACCTGTTCTCTCTTTCTATGTTAGCACCTGTACTGATATTCCTGAATGATATCATGATATTGTACGATAGTATCCTCGTAGGCGACAGTGGGACTGGCGTTCTCTCTCTCTCCCTCTCTCTCTCTTTTCATTCTTGTGCATGTTTTTGCATTCCACGTTCTCAATGATTACAACTTCCATGCTTTCTGCAGTTTTCGCGTCTATTTTCTTCATCTTCTACTAGATTCTTTGTGATTTCGTCGTGTTTCATATTCTAATTTATTTCTTTGTATTCTTTGTGGTCTTCAACGTTTATTACTCCAACATTAATGCTCACCCTTTCTCTCCCATTTCCTATAATAGCTTCTCTGTCTTTCTTCTTATATACAGTATAGTAATCTACCAGTAGATTCGTATCACAGAATAATGTCAGATGCAGATGGTATTTGGAGAGTTTATTCAGAAATATTAGTTCATAGGTATTTAAAAATAACATCCAATTATTGCAAGTGTCAAGGGGATGACGGTGTCATAAACTTGGTCATATTATTATTATTATTATCAGTAGTAGTAGTAGTAGTAGTAGTAGTAGTAGATTTTCGTAAACTTGACTGTTTTCTAAGACTGATGTTGTAGATAACTTGCCCGGATGAAACAAGAAATGTGCCCAAAACCTATTACATTTTGTCAGTAGTGGCATCTTCCTGCTTAGTGATCGATCATCTTGAACACAGACAAAGCTTAATTAATCTTTCCACTCCGCTTTTCATCTTCTTAATTCTTAATGTCTTATTTTTTTGTAATCATTCTTCTCTACATTTATCACCTGTCTTGTTTCATATCATCCATTATTACGGTATTATATCTCTTTATACGTCTTTCCCTAACACAATTTTGCACTCACCTGGGAAGTTCCAACTTTACCTTCCCTCCGTCACTTCCTTACACTTACTTCTGTAACGATATTCACGCCCTCCTTTGGCTCGCTCCACTATCGTGTCTTCATCCACTCCCTAGGTAACTGCTCTACCCCTCCTGTCCCCAGATGTGACACACTCTCTAAGTAATTCACCCTTCCTCCTGCCTCAAGGTACCCCAGTTCGTGACGAAGAAGGCGACACTGCCGCAGTACATCACTCATACTGTCATTAATACCCATCCCAAGTACGTGACTGTAACGGAGAAGTCTTACGTCACAGTGTACGCTACCAGGACGCGCAAGTCTTATGAAACGGTGTGTCCCAAAGGTTATGGACATGGTGGACACGACGGAGGATACGGACACCGCTGAGCTGTTCCCTGTTGGAACAAAAAAGGGAGGGTACGGTAAGGTGGAAGCAGTGAATGAGAGAGAGAGAGAGAGAGAGAGAGAGAGAGAGAGAGAGAGAGAGAGATCAAATGGAGGGTACTTCTTTGTTGGCATCCCATTTGAAATGTAAATGCTAATCGTATGAGGTTTAGAAAAAATACGCTTCCTTTGTGATCCAGCATCAACATAGATCTATCTAAATTAGGTAAAGTAAGGTTGGGTTATACTACATTAGATTAGTACATGTAGATTGCATTATGTTCCTTGACGTTCTTGCTTGTATATACAATTTTATTCGAATTTATGGTAAAATCAGAAATACTGTATATTGACATCATCACTACGACCCAATATGTGATTGTGTGTGTGTTTGTGCACCAGTAATAATAATTGTGAAAACTAACGCAATAAGTGTAAATATAAGAGTAAATAGACTTAAGTAAAATAGACTTGTAAATGTTTTTCATGCAAAGTAATAGATTCTTTAGTTGCTTAAATGTTTACATACCATAATAAATCGTACTGGATAACAAAAAAGTGAATTTAAATAACCCTCTCGTATTAACCTACTACAGTGTTTCCACGCTAACCTGGCCCATAAGCCATGCCCCACGTCTATAGCTACGAAAAGCTGATTGGTTCAGAGAGAATGCCCGTGTAGCTGTCCATCTATTCAGACTAAATGCGTCCACAATTGGTAAGCAGACCAATTATTCACTAAAATAATGTTAAATATCTGAAAATTCAATTACGAATTCAGAGAAGGTGTTAGAAAATTTCAAATATTTATCATAAAAGATCGAAGTCAAAGATGAAATTCGCTTTCGAATGAAGTCATTTCATTATTTCTTTGTTTTGTACGAAACTAAGGCAAACAGAAGCAATTGATGCCATACATATAGCATAACAGGAAATGGACTACAGTTTGTACGGCTGTATATATCCCAAATTATTTATATAACTGATAAAACTCGATTTAAATACGCGCAGTCCGCGGGGAGGTAAGACGCTCAGGGGAACAGCCACTGGACTCAGCAGGAATTTCGCTCATCTCGATGCACAAGTTGCACAACAGCCAGCAGAAATCAACTCTCAACTGTCAATAAAAAGACTTCTCACACCCACGAGCAGATTATTAAATACTTTATCCATCTTAAATGCTGCATTGTGACAAGATTTAAGTAATATATGCTACGAAATATTAAGAAGCAATGTAGAGGTTTGAAATTTTAATCCTCTGTTATCAATTACTGGCAGTACGAGTCAAGTGTCCAGCAGGTCTGTCAGACTGTCAGCTGACCACCCCGTCGATGTAGCAGCCAAGTCCAGTGGCTGTTACCCTGAGCGTTTTACCTCACCATGGACTGCGCGTATTTATATCGAGTTTTATCGGTTATATAAAACTGTCAAAGGTTTGGACACACTGGTAAGGCCTGCCGTAACACCCAGGTATGCTCCAAGTGTGCTCAGACCGGACACAGGGACGATGACTGTACACAGACGGAGGAAAAATGCTACCACTGTTCCGGTCAGCATGCTGCCTCAGACAGGAAGTGCCCTTCCTATCTGAGGGAGTATGAGATTGGTAAGGTGAGAGCAGAGAACAATTTGGACCACAAGGAGGCTAAGAGGCAGGTGGAGACGTCCTTGCAGACACCAACACCTGGAATGTCCTTTGCATCTGCTGTATCCAAAAATACCTCACCTCCCAAAATGTGCACCACTGGAACCCAGACTGAGACCAGGACCATCTCAACACAGACTGACTCCACAATCACCGGTTATTCAAACACAGACGCCAAAGACGAGAACACTAATACAACCATGACTAATAACGAGACCGAAATTTTCAACACGCTATACCTGACCCCAAAACCCAAACGGACTCACGACCCTACCTACCCCGACGTAAGGAGGAGGAGATCGCGGTCACTAGTAAACATGAGAAGAGACTCATCACAACCACCACTCTTTCACATTGTTGAAAGACCCCCGGGGCAGGGAGCCCCTGCTGAGCAGAGTACTGGCTCTTTGGAGCCGGGAGACTGCTCACCTGATGAGGGGGATTCTCCCCCTTCACCCCTTTCCCCCCTACATACAAGAGGAAAGAAATATAAAGCCCAAAACGCTGGCCATATCAACTCTCAGACTTAAAATTCAGTATCATCCAGTGGAATTGCAGAGGCGCTAGGAATAAAAATGCTCAATTTCATTTACTTATGTCATTATTCCGGCCGGACGTTTTTTGCCTACAAGAGACGCTACTTGCGGGTCACAGCGACCCACCAGTATTCGACAACTACACGTCCTACAGGGGAGACAACCTAAGGGGGGTAGCCCTATACATTCGGAGTTCATTCCCCCAACAAAGAGTCAGTCTGAACGTAAACCTGCAGGTTCTGGCGTGCAGAGTTAAGATTCGGACTGACTATGTTGCCATCTGTTCACTATACTGTCCTCCGGGCGGGCTCATTGTCGATGGTGAGCTTGAGGAACTATTTAACCAACTGCCAGGAAAGAAAATGATCCTCGGCGACCTCAATGCTCACCATTTGCGGTGGGGCAGTGTCCGGAGTGACGGGAGGGGAGAGCAGGTGGCTGCAGCTGTACTCAACTCCAACTTGTCTCTTCTGAATGACGGTAGTGCGACTCGAGTGGACGAACGATTTGGCATAGCGTCGGCTATAGATCTTTCTATAGTTGATGCTGCCTTGCTATTAGATTGTAAATTTTCTACATACGACGACTCTCTGGGTAGTGACCATTTTCCGATCTGCATTTCTTATGAGTGTGGCGCCCCAACGGCTACTCCCGAGGTCCGCTACAACCTTAGGAAAGCAGACTGGAGGGCCTACTCAGGAGCCGTTCGTATAGACACCATTGGACAAGACATCAACACCAAAATTACACACATACAACAAGCTATAATACGCGCTGCAGATTTAACAATTCCTAAGACTTCTGCAAAAACCCACAGGCCTGGAGTTCCATGGTGGACACCAGACTGCCGACGAGTTGTCTGTGAGCGAAATAGGAGTTGCCGTTTATTTAATAGAATTCCATCACTTGTAAACTTAATTGAGTATAAAAAAGCTAGAGCCAAGGCTAGGAGAGTTCTCAGGGAGTGTAAGAGAGAGTCTTGGCGGGCGTTCGTCTCCACTATTAACAGGGATACCCCTTCCTCTGAGGTATGGTCCGCTATAAACCGGGTCAGATCCAAAGGAGGAAGGAGTTTTATCCCACAGGTGAGTAGTGGAGGGCGGATTCTCGACGATCCCCAGGCCATTGCCAACACCCTAGGCCAGAAGTTTGCAGATGCCAGTAGCTCCACCAATCATGATCCACGCTTCGGCGTGTTCCGTGATCGTGCCGAGCTCTTGCATCTCGACTTCGAGAACGGGGACGAACAGGGCTACAATCGAGCATTTTCCCCAGAGGAACTTTCCTTTGCTATTAATAAGGGCAAGGGCTCTACTCCTGGACCTGACGGTATACGATACGAGATGATTAAGCACCTTGACCAGGGAAACCTGGACAAATTGCTAGAAGTGTACAATGAGATCTGGACGTCCAGAACGTTTCCAAACTCATGGCACTTTGCCCATGTCGTACCGATCCCGAAGAGGGACAAATGCCCGAATAACACCAACTCATTCCGTCCGATTTCGCTCACAAACTGTCTGTGTAAGGTCATGGAACGTATGATAAAGCGTAGACTAATGTATTTTTTGGAAAGTAACAACTTATTGAATGATCGACAGTGTGGTTTCCACCAAGGTAGAAGCACACTAGATCATTTAATAAGTCTTGAAACTGACATCTCAAAAGCTCTTTGCAGTAAAGAAACATTAATTGCAGTATTTTTAGACATAGAAAAAGCTTTCGACATGACATGGCGGACTGGCCTCATGATGAAGCTCCACGCCTTGGGTCTGAGAGGTAATTTGCCAATTTTCATTAATAATTTTTTGCAAGACAGGACTTTTTCCGTCAAATTAAAAGGTAACGTAAAGTCAGACACATTTGTCTTAGAAAATGGAGTTCCACAAGGTAGCGTTTTGGGCCCAATTTTATTTCTTATAATTATTAATGATTTCCTATCACCAGCCCCCAGCTTGAGTGACCTCAAATTCTCCTTGTTTGCTGACGATTGCGCAATCTGGCGCTCCTCTCGAGTTGAGAGGCTATCTGCACAAAGGGTGCAAGCCGGCCTAAAAGCCGCGGAACAGTGGGCAATACAATGGGGATTTAGGTTTTCAGTTGAGAAGACAGTAGGAGTAGTCTTCACTAAGAAACGTAACATTAGAAATCCAGTATTAAAATTAAATGATACTCCTATTAAATTTCAGACTTCAGTAAAATTTCTTGGTGTTCATTTTGACCGGAAATTAACGTGGAAAAACCACATTAACGAACTTGAAAGTAAATGTCTTAAAGTCACAAACATCCTGAAAGTTTTATCAGGTACTACATGGGGAGCCGATAGGAAATCTTTATTAATGGTGTATAAGACCCTGATCAGATCAAAACTTGATTATGGATGCCAGTTGTATGCTTCGGCATGCGACACCACACTCGCAAGGCTAACCAGAATACAGAACCGATGCCTTCGTCTATGTCTGGGTGCTTACAGGTGTACACGTGTAGGTAAACTAGAGGTTGAGGCCCACGTCCCTCCACTTCACATCAGGAGGGACATGTTGACGCTAAGGTACGGGTTGAGTGCGGCTAGGAAGCGCGGCACAGGCCACCCAGGTTGGTGTGCTGTTGCCAACTTCCGTTTCCTGCAGCTGCGTAGGTCCCCGTCCTCGGTTGTCCGCCTCCAAACCTTGTGCCAGGGTGCTGGTATCCATTTCGAAGATGTTGATAGATACGTTCCACCGTTGTGTCCGCCATGGGAGAACCCCAACCTCCATGTGGAAACATCGTGGCTTCCGGGAGCAAAGAATGACTTTCATCCTGAGCTCCTGAGGCAACTTTTCTATCAATTTCTTGAAGGATTCAGCGCCTATACTCACATGTACACCGACGGGTCCAAGACTGACGACAACGTTGGAGCCGGTATCTGGAGCAGAGACGAGGAGTGGAGCTCCCGCCTGCCGCGGCATACAACTATTTTCTCTGCAGAAATGTTCGCAATTAGTAAAGCCATTGACATTGCAATAACAAGCAATGTCAATGATGTTGCTGTCATTTCAGATTCAATGTCAGTTCTTAAAGCAATTGAAGGTGGTGATACTACCAGCAATGAAATACAGGGCAACATTATTAATAAATTACATGAGTGTGCCAAGAGTATTGTGCTGGTGTGGGTGCCTGGGCATTGTAACATTTGGGGCAATGAACAGGCAGACAGATTAGCAAGAGCGACTGTGGGTCTCGGGGAGACAACTAATGTGCCCTGGGAGACTCAGTCGTGTCTCTCCTTGGGGAAGACATATACATTTGGAAAGTGGCAACATGAATGGACTAGGCTAAATCTCCACAACACCTGGAAGCCTAACATAGGTAAACTGGCCCTCAGCATACAGGAAGAATAGGAGGGAAGAGGTCGTTCTCGCCAGACTTAGGCTGAACTGTACCTATCTGACCCACCTAGGGGCCTACCTTGACCAGTCCTTTCCACCCATCTGTTCCACTTGCAACCAAACTCTCTCCATCAAACATATTCTGACTGAGTGCAGCCAGTACGAACCAGAGCGCCGGCAGCTGGTTATCCTAGCTGCCGAGCAAGGCTTCGTGCTGACTGTACCCAACCTATTGCAAGATGATGTCACCATCAGTGACGCTGTAATAACCTTCCTCAAGGAGACCCATCTTATCGGCATGCTATGATTGACACACGCATGAACTCTTTTTATATCTATTATATGTATGCAACCATGCCTAAAGAAAATAAAAATGAATAAAACAAAATTAAAACATACAACATGAGAAACACATCTCAAACCTTATCATTACACACAACACTCACATTTATCAAGTTAAACTGACACCCACCAACACATATTCAAACAAAAAGACACGGGCTACAAAAGACATTAAAAAAAAAAAAAAAAAAAAAATCACAGAGAAACTAGTCACCTGACAAGCCATTTCATCTGGTCTGTCAGTAACTCGCCATCATATCACTCATGCATACCATAATTCATCCCAATAAAACAACAAGAAGAAACAAGTAACAAAATACCAAGAGCAAGAAGAACACAAGAATAACAAGAAAAGAAGAAACAAGAACATCAGATTAGTTGTAGCAAGTAAGAAGACCAAGATTAAAAGAAGAAAGAAGACATCAGCTCCGGCCGAAATAGCCTAATGGCGAAGAGGCCAGAAATCCTTAACAACTTTGAACTTTGAACTTTGGTTATATAAATGATTTGAGATATATCCAGCCGTGCAAACTGTAGTTCATTACCTTTTATGCCATATGTTTGGTATCATTTATTTCTGTTTGCTTTATGTTTGGTACAAAACAAAGAAATAATGAAATGACTTCACTCGAAAGTGAATTTCATCTTTGACTCTTACCTATTATGATAAATATTAAAAAAAATTCTAACATCCACTCTGAAGTGCTAATGCCTTGAAGTTATTTGAATTTTGATATTCCAGATATTTATTATTATTTAAAAAAAATAACAGGTCTGCCTACAAATTGTGAACACATTTAGTTTGAATAAATGGACAGCTAAACGAACATTTTCTACTTTTATCCTCTTCGCCACTGATCGGCTTGTTAGCCGCTTGGGCGATCGGTCACGTCTCTTTTCATTTATATTCTTCACCAAAAGATCGGCTCGCTAGCCGCCCGGGCGATCGGTCACGTCTCTGTCACGCACTGTTGGCAAATATTGGGCATGCACCGGCTCCTGAATGTACCTGAACCCGCTCCAGTGTTGGTCAAGTCTTCTCTTGAAAGAGCTCACACTCGGTGCCGTCACAACACTCTCTGGTAGATTGTTCCAAGAGTTTACAACCCTCACTCCGAAAAAGTTTGCCCTCACGGTTTTCTGGACTTGCGGCTTCTTCAATCTTGAGCTGTGACCCCTTGTGGAGCGAGCGACCGCCAGCTCCAAGTAAGGACACTCAACTGAGTAGTGCCCCCTGAGATGCTTATACACCTCAACTAGGTCCCCCCTTGCCCGTCTGTAGTATAAGCTAGGCAAGTTCAGGCGCTCCAATCTCTCAGGGTAGCTGAGGTGCCGAAGTGCAGGCACCAGTTTGGTGGCCCTCCTTTGAACATTTTCAACCAACTGACAGTCCCTAGCATATCTCGGGGACCAGATGGGGTGACAGTACTCCAGATGGGGAAGCACTTCACTCCTGAAGATCGTCACGAGGGACGGACCGTCTAGATATCTGAACGACCTTCTTATAAGACCCAATAATTTATTTGCCTGATTTACCTTCTTCTCACAATGGCCCGAGAACTTCAGCTCATTGTCAACATACACACCTAGGTCCCTCTCACACACAGTCTCAACTAGTGCATTTTCTTCATCCCGTTGGGACATATGATACGCCTCCTTACCGTTGGTACGCCCCAGGTGCATCCTCTTACACTTCGTGACATTGAATCTCAGCAGCCATTTCTTCGACCATTCCTGGAGCCCACAGAGGTCCTTCTGCAGCTCTTCACAGTCCGCTTGGTTCTTAATTTCCCGAAATAACTTGCCTTCATCGGCAAACATTTGTATGGAGGAGTGTACAACGTCAGGCATGTCATTTATGAAACAAACAAACAACAGCGGGCCCAATACACTACCCTGCGGTACCCCACTTGTTACAGGTACAGATGACGATTTCGTGCCATTAATCACCACACACTGCTTGCGGTCATGTAGAAAGTCTTCTATCCACGCTAGGACATTTCCCCGAATTCCGTACCCTTCCAGTTTGATTTTCAGCCTTTCGTGGGGTACACTGTCGAAAGCCTTGGCAAAATCTAGGTAAATATTGTCGATATTACCACCCCGTTCTAGAATATGGGTCCAAATATCCAATACCTTGAGCAATTGTGTTAAGCAAGAACGCCCCGGCATAAAACCGTGTTGGCAATCTTTTACAAGGTTGTTTCGTAGTAGATGTTCCATCGCGGCATCTCTGATAATACTCTCAAGTACTTTACATATTATGCTGGTCAGGCTCACCGGTCTATAGCTGTTCGTGGAGTGACTATCGCCCTTCTTGAAGATAGGACTCACATAAGCCACTTTCCATTCACTGGGGACCATTTGTTCATCCAGGCATTTACAAAACAGAATCTTCAGGGGCTCTGCAAGCTCGTTGCACAACTCTCTTAGCACTCTAGGATGCACCATGTCAGGTCCGGGACTCTTATGGACCTTTAGCCTGGACAGTTTATTTCTAATTCCCTCTTCTGTGAACACAATGTGGGTCAGTGCTGTGTCGAACCGTTTGTCCTCAAACGCAGGAAGGTTAGTTGCATCCTCTCTTGTGAACACTGAGGAAAAGAAGCTGTTCAATGCCTCAGCTTTATCCTGGTCAGAATCTGCGTAACTACCATCTTCAAGCCTCAGGTCTGATACTCCTACTCGCGTTTTCAATTTCGACTTTGCATAGCGGTAAAACGCCTTTGGGTTTGACTTGACCTCGCGTGCAACCAGCCTCTGGAACTCCTTTTCAGCCCTCCTACACTCTATCTTTGCTTGGTTTCTGGCTCTTGCATACATGATCCTGTCTTGCTCATCGTTTGACCCAACCCACGTCTTGAATTTCTGGGTTTTCTTCTTAATTTTGTCGATCGCCGCATGGTTCATGTGTAGGGATCCCCTCGTATTCCTAGAAGCACTGGGTTTGGTCTTGGGTATATATTTATCGATCAAATGGGTCATTTTACTAGTTATGATATTCAGCGTAGTGTCTGCGTTCTTGTACCTTAATAAGTCAGGCCAGTTGATACCCCTCATCTCTTCCCTCATCCCATTGTAATTTCCCTTGTAATATTTGCACCTTGGCCTGGCCTTATCTTGAACTAGGTAACAGTTAAATCTGAATGACAACACTGTATGGTGACTGGTGCCAACTGAGGCAAGGTGTTCCAGTTTGGCCACCATACCCTCCTCGTTTGTTATGATGAGGTCAAGTGGCTTGGGTGTTTGCTCCCCTCTGTAATGTGTCGGGTCTCTCACATGTTGGAACAGAAAATTATCTCTCAGAGTTTCTGCAAAAAGAGTAGCAGGATTATTCAAGTCATTCGGGGTGGACTCGTTTCTCCAGTCGATGTCGCCATAGTTAAAGTCCCCCATGATAAGGAGGTGGCTGGGGTTGAGCATCGCCGCATTGTTTATTAAAGTTCTTAAGTTCCTTTGATTTAGTGGGCCACAGTTTGGGGATCTGTAGATACACCCGACGATAAGTAAGTCCCCTCCCTTTAATTTAATTTTACACCACTTGGACTCTTCAAAAACATCCTCTCCCTGTACCCTCGCCTGGCTGGCTCTAAGGTCTTGCCTAGCGTAGATAACCACACCCCTCCTGCAGGATTCTTGAGTTAGGTTCGTAAATGAGTCATATCCAGCAATACTGAACTCACATTCCTCTGGGTCGATTCTCCTGTTCTTGTACAACAGTTCTACAACTCCTACAATATCTGGTTGGTGTACTCTTAGTAGTGTTTCAAACTCCTGTCTCTTATCAAGGAACGTGTCAGTATTAGTGTACATGACATTCAAGCCAGAATTTGTTCTCGGTAGCGTCTCTGCTCTTAGTAATAAACCCGCTCCACCCACATTCTCAGAAGCTGCAGCATTTGCTAAGTACACTGTATTTTGCAGGGTGTGATTAGAAATGTCATTGTTTACACGGCGCTCGTTCCCTCCTGTCCGGTAGGCTGAGCTGGTGCCGCCTCCCGGGTGGGGGGTTGAGTGGGTGGAGGGTGCACTGCTGCCCCCTGGCCCTGTGTCGGCACACTTGTTTCCACTACCCTCCCCCTGAGTATAACCCATGTACACCTGTCCCCGTTCCTCCTCGACTCCTCCCTCTTCTGCTTCAAGTCCTGCAGGAGCTTCTTGTGCTGTTCCCTCTGTATTACCGTGCGGTCTGGGTGAATAAATACATCCCGAAATGCCTCGCTCATTGCTAAGTTTTTTGCCTGCCGAATAACTTGCCATTTCTCCTCCTCACTCCCTAGTGTGATCCTGAGGGATGAACCAATCAGCTATATTTATAGAAGAGGGTCGTGGCTTACGGGCCAGTTTAGTGTAGAATTACTATAGTAAGTCAAACTTTGTTTCAGCATGATGTGGAAAGTCTCCTAAACAAAGATTCGTTTATTTACCAAAAGTTAAAAGAAAACTACCTCATAATAAATTAGTAAAATTACCATTTGTTCTTCAGAAGAAAACTATGTAAAGCCTAGGTATTTTTTGCTGGAAAAAACGGTCTTGTGAAGCTGGAGGTAAGTCACCTTCCTCACAAGACCGCGTCTCTCAGATGACGCCATGAATCCAGGTAAAAAAGTCACAGGAAAAAAAGTCACAGGAAAAAAGGCACGGAATAAACCTAACATAACCCAACCCAACCCAACCTAACCTAACCTAACTTAACCTAACCTACGTGCATCATATATAAATTGTGTTGTTAATATGTAAAAGTCAGTTAATAACTGTTTTAGAGTATTTTTAGTTTTATTAAATGTGACTTTTTTTCCTAGCCAAAATTGTGACTTTTTTCTGTGACTTTTTTTCCTGTGAATTTATTACCGTTCACCGACGCCATGATGCCAAGTGGCAGAGAGCTTGACTACTATAAATCCAGTAGACGTACGGTACCTGCGACTTTCTAGAATTTTTAATGGCCAAAATCCTTCAAACAGTCAGATCTACGTCGACAACAGTTAATTTATTCTGTGCATGAATCATAGAAGGAGAATATCAGTAAATCGGTCATCCGAGGCTATCATGGTTTAAAACAACACCAGCCCAACGGTCCATGAAATGCACAACCGTCATAAATAAGACAAAGTATCATTATTATATTGTATGGGTTGAAATTTAGACTTAATATTTTCATCGGTGCTAATCTGCAGGGACAATATTGGTTGGGTTATTTGTTCTGGCCATTACATTTTGGGTAGTAAAAAACATCCTGGCCGGATAACAGATTTAGGGCAACATTCAACAGCATTCGACTTTCAGTAAAGGTTAGTAACTCGGTTGAATTCTAATAGTAGACCCTTTATTATTTACTTATACCAGTGCATAGACTACTCTCATTTAATAATTATATAGAAAGCATAATAAATTTTCAGAGAATTTCATAGTGTGGCAGAGTGAGATTCTTTAGAGGTGTGGTCGAGTCTTTCTATGGGTCGCAGTCGTTTCACTAATATATTATTCAAGCGTAAATCACTATTCCAATTGTTTCTGACAACAATAATAATAATAATAATAATAATAATAATAATAATAATAATAATAATAATAATCTACTTGGAGAAAATAGCAGCCAAGGGCTGAAAATACACAATGAGCAGAATCGATGTAAATTACATTCGAAGATATTGGTGACTGGGTCATTTAACATAAGCTTTCAATACAAAAAAAAAGAGGGGAAACATGTGAACCTAAACGTTAACTAGGGTCTGATAGTTATCACTGTGGCTGGAGAGGGGCTGGTCTTAATCCCAGTGCAGCTGGACAATCACAGGGTGTTGTTGACCTCAGACCAGGTGGTATAGTCAGTTGCACATGGTTTTGGCGAGGGTCTTCTCACAAGGGTCCAGGGTGTGAAAAGGTTCCAGCCAATAGTGTCTCCCATCAGTAAAAGCTTAACATTCACTTAATTTAATACTCTGAAGGTGACTGTTACTAGTTTCTAGTGTTAAACATCTCACCACATTAGTGTTGAACATTTGCTTACCACTAACAAGTGTGTAATCAATAGGAACTGGTACATCTTGCCAGGAAGGAATGACATAAAAGGCTTCATCTGGAATGATTGACACATTGAACTTCAAGAGATCAGTGACACTCCCACGAAGCCACGACCCATAGATATTCTTTTGTGAAAAGTTGGAGAGATTACAAAGAATCTCAACTCAGTTTGAGACTCAAACTGAGTTGAGGCTTTTACACTCAAACTTTGAGTGTATTAGCCTCTGTCAAATATATTGACTATTAATCCTTATATAAATATAGGTTATATGTACGTTTGCCTCATATATTTTTTCATCACCCAGAGTGAAAAAGTGAAAGTGGAACCCATAGGCATGACTGCCCGTTAGGGACAGTGTGGATACAGTGCATTGTACACAAAGCATGACTGCTCTCGACTGTATTACTTCCCCAAATTGTAAACTTAGGTCCTGCACCAATTTTTTTTCTTTACGGGGATTAGCCCACCCGGGCACAGGTCACTGACCCACATCGGGGCCTGGGGGGCGAAATGTAATAATAATAATAATAATAATAATAATATTAATAATGATAATATTAAACCATAAAGAAATACAAAAATGAAAAAAGATCAAGAGTGAGACACAATATACGTATGTTGTATTGTCAATGGTAAGAGAAACAATTGAGACCCTGCAACTGTGTGTAAATGAGGCAGAAAGTCACATCAGCAACCCAGGATCTGGTCACAATTTTCGTGATGTCATATGGCAGCAAGGTCTACCATTAGACAACACATTTACAGCTGGGTGAACTGGAATAGCCCGAGAATCGAACACTGGCTCAAAGGGACAGGAGGAAAGCAACATACCCACTTGGCTGCAGCATTTCTCTCACCCAAGAGTACTGATCATTTAAGCAATTATAATAAATTACTTTTTGTATCACGCCATAGAAGTGTGACTTTCAAATCACCTGTACATATCATGTGCCCCTGCTGACATCACACTGGCAAGGTGAGGTGTGTAGATTTAGACACAAAAGCTAGTCGATAGCTTGGCACCCTACCAATGTCAATACGTGACATTGACTTCTGTGAACGTCTTGCAGACGTCCACTGGCTCAGTGTCTTTTATGTTGTATATCGTAAATGGCGTCCGGTCAATTCGTCGCCGGTCAATTCGTCACCAGGTCAATTGGTCGCCGGTCAATTCGTCGTCAGTCACGCCAGTCCTGGCCAACCTATTCAGGATCTTTACAACAGGAGAGTCAAAAGCCAGGGATTTCCAAGGGTGACAAGCAACCGGAAGAGAGGATATCTCTTTACTCGGACAATCAAGAAATAATCACAAGATAACACGGTCACTACTCAACAAAATATAGCCAGAAATAGATAACACAAGGCAATGCACAGTCCTGTACGGCACTCTATGAATGTTAGATTAGGTTAGGTTAGGTTAGGTTCAAATTGTAAACAATTCATATCAAATTTACAGGCGATGAATTGACCTGGCGACGAATTGACCGGCGACGAATTGTCCTAGCACCATCGTAAATATTGCCAGTGGAGTGATCAATATTCGTAAAAAAAGTAAATTTAGTAAGAATAAAACACTACAAAAATATTTCAGCCCATCATCTTAGGCTACACATTCCATACTTGTTTTGATAATTTGCATTTGAAAGTTTAACATAAAGTAAAAACAAAGAACATGAGTATTTATGTCAAATGAATTGTGCTTTTTATTTACATCGTGTCAAAACTATATTCAAATTTCTTGTGGAAATTATTTTACACAATTCTACGCATTAATTTAATTTGTAAATAAAAGCTTTTTTGCAGCTTGCCCAGCAGAACCCTAAAGCACACTGGGATGTTTGGTTTGTGGGTTTTGGGTGAATTTAACGGGAAATAGGCTTGTTGTCAGGGATAAATCAGAGATTTCTCACAGTAATTTGTATAATCCATGATTCATATGTATAAAATCGTAAATAGCATTGTTGGTTCATCCCCAGGGCCGGATGAAGTTTTCCCTCGAGTCTTGAAAGAGTGTAGGGAACAGATTAGCGGACCCCTCGTAAACTCATTTACAAAATCATTAGACACTGGAGTTGTGCCAGACTTGTGGAAACAGGCAAATGTAGTACCCATATTCAAAAAGGGAGACAGGGCATCAGCGTCAAATTACCGGCCGATCAGTTTGACGTCAGTAGTGGGGAAATTTCTTGAATCAATTATAGCAGATAGCATCCGATCGCATCTAGAGAAAAGCAAATTAATCAACGACTCTCAACATGGGTTTACAAAGGGAAAATCTTGTCTAACAAATCTGCTAACGTTTTTTAGGAGAGTCTTCGAGGTAGTAGATAATGACGAAAATTACGATGTTATTTACTTAGACTTTAGCAAAGCATTTGACAGAGTACCGCATCAGAGGTTTCTGAGAAAAGTTAAGGCTCACGGTATCGAGGGGAAAGTTTTAAATTGGATAAAATCATGGCTCACAGATAGAACGCAGAGGGACAGCGTAGATGGTGTTAAATCTGAGTGGGGCCGTGTAATCAGTGGGGTTCCCCAGGGGTCAGTACTAGGCCCACTCTTGTTCATAATCTACATAAACGATCTAGATACTGGGATCAGCAGTGACATAAGCAAGTTTGCGGATGACACCAAAATAGGGCGGCAAATTAATTCAGGGCGGGATGCAAATGCATTACAGGAGGATCTAAATAAACTGTAGGGGTGGTCTGAAAAATGGCAAATGAAATTCAACACCAGCAAGTGCAGCGTACTTAATATTGGAAGAACAAATACTTATAATGTATACAGCCTTAACAACATCAACCTAGAGAAGTCGACTTGTGAAAGAGACCTAGGGGTACTTGTAAGCCCGGACCTACGGCCTAGAAAACAGTGCGTTATTGTTCGAAATAAGGCAAACAGAGTATTGGGTTTTATATCTAGAAGTGTAAGTAACAAGAGTGCAGAGGTCTTATTGCAACTATATCTTGCGCTAGACAGGCCGCACCTCGATTATGCGGTTCAGTTCTGGTGCCCCTATTATAGAATGGATATAAATTCACTAGAGTCGGTGCAGCGAAGAATGACAAAAATGATTCCGGGACTTAGAAACCTTCCATATCAGGATAGGTTAAAGAAACTTAACTTGCATTCCCTGGAAAGACGAAGAGTGCGGGGAGATATGATAGAAGTGTTTAAGTGAGTGAAAGGAATCAATAAAGGGGATATAGATAAAGTTCTTATAATATCCGAGCAGGGTAGGACTCGGAGCAACGGATTCAAGTTGGATAAGTTTAGGTTTAGGAGGGAGATAGGAAGAAACTGGTTCACAAATAGGGTGGTGGACGAGTGGAACAAGCTTAGCAACTTTGTAGTAAGTGCGGGAACTCTGGAAAGTTTTAAAAGGAGGCTAGATAGATTCATGGATGATAGAGAGTGGTAGTAACTCTCGAAAGGAGCTGCCATGCACAGGCCAACCGGCCTATTGCAGACACCTTATTTTCTTATGTTCTTATGTTCTTATGAACCTAAGTGGCCATCAAATAGTTTTACAGTGTTACAACCCTCCGTTCACCGATTACCCAGCCTCCACCGCTGGTTACCAACGGCCAGGTCATATATACAGAAGCAGTAGATATTACAAGTGTTGTCGAATTACCACTGGCTGTCCCGCCAGTCTCCTGTAATTTCCCGACGATCTGTTTCAGTGTACAGACAAACAACAGGCAGGTAGATTTCTACCAGGACACAGAAACACACTTGTGCACTGTATTCCTCTTTAATAATCACTAATTCTCCACAACACTGTCTTCACAGCTGGACTTCTCACTTCGAATATATAGTCAGCACGCGACCAGTGCATAATTCCTGCGTCTTTTCACTTTATATTGATCACAACAATTCCACAATACTGGCACAACAATTATATTCAGATGTCTAACTTGGCTTATACTTCCCACTCTGAGCAAAAATGGTCGACTGACTGCTAGCTTGCTCATGGGTGTTTATATGCGTCTCGTCAGCCGATCCTAGAACAATCCAGACAGGTTTGGGAAGTTCTTGTACGTTCTACTCTGATCGGGGCTTAAAATAGGAAGTAAATCTTAAAAAAAATAATGCAATACATTCAAGAAATATTTTTTACCAAAGTAGTACATATGCAAGAAAATTTCCCTAACCTTGCCAAAATTACTATTGCTTAGGACAGAAAATATCAAAACACCTAGTTTACAAACATTATAATACCAGATTATGCCTCGGCATCATAACAGGATTGAGATAAGTTGACTATTCCTGTCATTTATTTTACATCTAATAATTAGTTTTTGTTATATAAATAAACATGATATTTTAACAATGAATGAGACGTAACACCGAGTTAAACGAGTATACATTGTACTAATAAGTTAGTTAAGTGTGATGTGTCAAACTGGAGATTGGTTCCCATACTTTGTCTCGAGATGTACGTCACAGGCATAGCATACAGTCAGAGCTGCTTTGACTACAAAAGCGAACATCTCCAACAAGATAATAAAGAAATTGTGTTATACGTTCCGGCTATTAACTTCAACTTAACAACTAAGAGCAGGTTGGAGGGTAATCCTATAGGAGATGGCAAACAGAGGGCTTTTTCAAGTTCGTTCATTTTTTAACAGATGTTCTTTGTTCTTATCATTATATAAGTATTTTAAAAGAGGCGATATTTACAAGACCCTAATAGAATCTGACTTAATCAACCAAAGAAACCTCCCTAACTTCCTAACCAGGGGGCTATGCTACCCCGGATCTCCCCCCCCCCCCCCCCGTCATATTATACAGAAATTACTTTAATTTTATACCTGTGTTACGACCTTAGGGTAGATCGTTACATATACTTAAATAACTTAAGTCTTTCAAATATATATCAGTTTATTATTATATTATTATTCCCAAGTTCTCGCAACAAAGGTCAAGTTAACAGGTCAAAACCAAAACAAGTCAATAAAACTATGAAAATATATTAACTTATTCCCACCACCACATATGTAAAGTAGCTAAAAAAACTATCTATGCATACTTTGTGGGAAACAATATGAGACCACGGACGATAAATTTTGGTATATGAGGGCTGTCACTAGTCACACGTAAAATTTCGGAGCATATCGACCCCCACCTGCACAGATAGTTGTTTTAGCTGCTGTGCAAAAAATAAAATAAATAATAATACGACAAGATATTTGGAAGTGGCTGAATAAGGACTGAAGGTCCAACAAGATCACACAAAATCAATATCAAGCAAAATAAATCTCAATAGTCAATTGCCAACTCCCAAAACACCAGAGAGAGGGTATACTACTTAACTTAAGACAGCTGTGCCTAGACTGACTAGAGCAGGGGTGGGCAACCTTTTTGAGTGTGTGTGCCAAAATCGACCAAATCTTTGATACAAAATTTTCTCTCGTGCCAACCAAAATTTCCGGGTCACATATTATTTGGTATCTTTTACGTAATGGGAGAACCTTTTCAAATAATCAGAAATCACACCGGGGTGGTAAAATCAGAGAGTTTTGTAAGAGTGATTTTATAAATCATGGGATATTGAATGAATGTAAAAATTAGTGACAGAATTTTTACTTAGTGGTTGTTCTTCCCTGTTGTTAGCGTGGATGTTTTATATTAGCATTTCAGTGTAAATCTAGTTGTCATATACATCCACACAATTTAAAGACGTTATTTTTAGCATCAGCAAAAGAGTAAACAATATTTTTGATTTGTTTATCAGATCATTCAGCCATTAGTTTTTGTAAACTTTTTTCAGTACAGTACATTACAATACCAAGCTCAATATCGATTTACTCGACTAAAACACAATAAAAGGATATAAAACTAAAGATATTCTTTTATTGATTCTTAATCCTGTATGAATGATGCATAAAAACCACAGAGAAAATATAAAAGTTATTTTACCTACAAAAATACACACTGTATTATATTAAACAAAAGCGAATCCTTAATATTTTTAACAGAATACATCAAATGAAAATTAGAGAACGAATAATTGTGAACCTTTTCTTCATTTAGAATCAATGAGACTTCTGCTGCTGCATCCCTGATGATAGATAATTTATATCCGGTTTATATTTTGTAACCTTGAGAGATATACATGCGCTACTAGTTTCATCAGTAAGGCTACTTCTATTATGAGACTATGTTTACTTTGCTGGTTCACACTTCACACATTCACCACCAGAGGAACAATGATTAGAGAGAACGGATATGCATGTGACATTTATGGGACACTGAGCAAAAAAGCCATGTTCCCTTCCATGAAAGTTAAGACACCTTTTAAGTTAATGTGCCATATAATGACCCAGTGATCTAAAAGAGGTTGACTTTTGATTTAATGTTTTTAATGCAATCTCTGAAAGCCAGATAATTATTACAGATCTTGGTGTAAAATTTGTTTTTCTTTTAATTAAATTTAACCATTCATATAGCTGAACTTGGATTTTGCTAACCGATAAATTCTTTGGGAAACTGCAAAACTCGAAAAAATATATAAAATATTAATGATGGTAAAGGAGTCACACCACGTCTGGCCGCATGGCTAATTATTTAACAACATAACGGGAAACAATCCTTCCACCCGCTGCCGCCAAGGCGGCATGCGGTTGCCATATAAAGGTTTTTTTTTATCGAGGTGAACCCCGGTCTCGCGTGCCGGAAAGAAGCCGTTAGCGTGCCATGTTTGGCACGCGTGCCAAGGGTTGCCCACCCCTGGACTAGAGTGTACCAGTAGGTCACTGACGTCACCTCTCTACCGCCAAATACTGACGAACTATATCCCGATTGGCCAAAACATAAACTTTATCTTAATTACTTATTGACATTAGTTCCACTTATCAAACCTATATACAAACCTTGTACAATAAAATATAATATAATTAAAAACAAGGCTCATAAACCTAGCTAGTAATAACTATGTCCTTTCCAGCAACACAATCTCTCTGGCGGTGCTGGAAGTTGACCCCCACAACAATCTCTTGCTGAATTACAACTTTTCCACGGAACTTCCCGACTGTAGTATAAAGGAAATAAGAAAAGGAAGAAAAAGACGGATACCCCGGGAAATATTTGGAAGATATAGGAAGTGCATCTAGTCGTTCTTGTAACCCAGTAGTATTGTGCCCTCGTCTTAATCTACACTACAAGTAGATACTATATGTGTGTTTTGTACATTTCTTTTTGTTATTTGCTTCATGGTAAGGCAATCGTCTGGATGCTGGTCGTTCAGACGATGTCACACTTCTAGTCGTACACTTGGCTAGGTTAATTGCGCTCTTCTTAAGGACAGAATAAATAACATATCGTTTTAACTGAGTCTTTCATTCCTAATACCTTTTTGTTAATTTACAGTGTGTGATTACAGTATACAGTATGTAATAAATATAATAACAAAGAGTAGAGGTGTTTCCGTATGAGTGGTGTGTGATTCAGGCATATTGTGATTCAGTCACGAGAGATCATCAGTTATTAACCAACCCGGTATATATTTGCATTACATATCGAGACATGTTATTTGTCACTTGGAGAATAAGTTTGGAATGACACAGCGACATTGATGAGCTCGTCCTGTAACCGGTGATGAGGATGTAGACATGGACGCCTTTCTCTTACTCAACACGAAGAAGAAATGAGGAATATAGGATGTGAAAAGACTTTTCCTTAAGCATGTATCTCGGTGTTACAGCATCAGAAAACAGCCACCTTTCAACTCGGGTCCGACAGTATCTTGTCTAATTTTAACGACCAAGATCCGTCCTTTCTCTCTCAGTCTTATAATGAATACCTCTTAATATATCCTACAGCCTTTGCACAGACCCAAAGCTACAACTATTTATTTATTTATTTATTTTATTTTTTTACGGGGAATAGCCCACCCGGGCATAGGTCATCGACCCACAACGGGGCCTAGGGGGCGAAAAAATAAGAGTAAAAAGGAGTTAAAAAAAAAGATTATATTAATCTACACTTGACAGGCTTCAGTTCATTAGTGAAGTGTGTAAATTTTCAGGAAGAGAATAATAGGGCTCCGAGTCCTCGTACCATCCGACATTTCTTAGAATCAACAAATGCTTTAAAAGTATCAAAACAAGCAATCTTAGGGCGATTTTTTTAATTTTGTATGTCTGTGGAATATATATTTGTCCTCAGCCAAACAATATGGGCGTTGTCCGAATTGGTTCAATACGTTGACCAATCTTTACCTGCAAATATTTCCTCAACTATATTATGTTCTTTATATTTGTTCTCCAAAAAACTTGACTTTTGCCAAATTTACATTTTTATTAGCATGAAGGCATCCGACAGCCACAAATGGGATAATTAAATTTGCTTCTCATATGGAATATGGAATATGAAGTTTAGAATACTTTATTGTTTGTCAGAATTTAGCAAAAGTTATTTTATGGCATATTATTAGTATATTTGAATACAGGTACCCCTGCACATAAATGTATATGTTTTTAAACTAGTCTATATTTAGAATTACCGTGTGGGAGCTAATACAATGTTGCTCACCACGTCAGAGTATTATCACCTTCCTAATATTCTGTAAGCTTCAAAACATTATCTACCATACACTTTATTGCCCTAAATGAGTCACAGCGTTACCGACTAGTGACACAGTTTCTTAACACTGATTTTACGGTGCCGTCAAAGATTTCATTACTTCTGAATGGTGAATATTTGAAGTAACCTAGAGTCTTAAGTAGTGTTGAAATCTGAGGGAAAGTGTTATAGTAAGTGCCAAAGTCAGTGGGACTCATTCGCCAACATCGTCTTCTAGGCTAATTTGAAATATGTGTACAGACTAGTACAATACATGAGTAGTCTGAATACAAGGAAGGTAAAGTAATCATTCATATAGTCTCATTCAGTAGAAAGAAATGATGTGTCACAGGAAATTTTAACAGGAAAAGAAAATAGCTCAATTCATATCTTGAAAAAAGGCTTTGTACTGCATACAAGTTCTACACACGTGTAAAATAGAATGACACGATGTTCCACTAAGAATCTAGAAAATTCTCGTGATATCAAGAAATGCCGAAACGTGATCAGGAACAGTAGGCTTTAAGGGGTTGTGGGGTATGAGATTGTTTGGTTCACACTCAGGATGGAATGGAGAAAGGAAACTCACAATGTGCTCTCTATATACATGTTGTATTGGATGTACAATGCAGCTTGGTGCTGGGAAGGCAGCATGGTTACAAGCGTGATGTAGAGAGAGCTGGTTGGTGAGGACGCTCAGAGAAGGACAGCTTGTGGGTCGCCATGCTCGCCGGCGGGAGAGAGGACCGCCAGGCAGGTGGAGGAGGAGCGAGGGCCGCCAGGCAGCGGCGGAGGAGGAGGTGGTGTTGCTAGCTGGTTGGTGTAGGTAGAAAGAGACAGGTTACTACGAGGTCAGGTGTTAAATAGCGGGGGGTAGGCGTGGCTTAGTAGTTGACCCCCGCTCAGGGCCGGTGCAAGATGATTTGGCGCCCTAGGCAAGCCTTTAGATGTGCGCCCCCTTGAAAGTTTTGATAAGCTAATATAGGTACAGTAACCCATGACTACATTGTTTTCATCTTGTGGCTTTATTACTTCACCCATGCAAATAACCAATTATTGTTATTACATTAAGTCAATAAATTCTTGACGTAAACTTCAGAGGTCAGGTAACCTTGCCTCATCCCGACAAAGACAGGGAAGGGGCGGCTCATCCGCCCAGGCAGTAAGGGAGGGGAGGGGATGGTGGGGTTGGGAGAAGGGTTCCTCAGATGTCAGCCTTCAGGTCACTGCTCGACAGTTTTCCAGGCCGCCAAAGATAAGGACCCGGGTTAGTCCCTCCGGGGGGTTAACGAATAATATTAAAAAAGAAAACACAGTCGGCTACCGTCTACCTACCCTCGCCTCCCTCCGATCCCCCACCCTTCTAACATCCTGCTCCGACCCTCCACGCCTCCACCACAGTGTCCACCACAGTTTTCCCTTCATTTTTAATTTTATCCAAGTTTGCCCTGAATTTGTGGCGCCCCCAGATGTTGGCGCCCTAGGCGATCGCCTAGTTCTCCTAGTGGGTAGCGCCGGCCCTGCCCCCGCTCCGTGATGTATGGCGGCGCTGGTTGACCTAGACCACGAGGCATACACTGGGGTCGGCTACTCAGCGACAAACAGCGTTTGTAGGGGAGAAATCCACTACAGGGTCGTTTGTGTAACAACATGAACCCACCAACTGGATGACTTGTGGCTGTGCTACTCAGGTTGGGATTCTTCTGTTCAGATTTCCGTATTATCTTTTTTCAATAGTCAATAATATTTAATCACACATGAAGCATCCCGCGAGAGGAAAGATCACGGCCGATTTATCTCCCAGGGATTAACTGCCTGTCCAACCATGGCTAATGTTAGTTGTGAGCAGCTCTGTGCCTCGAGAAGGTCAAGGGCGAAAACGTGAGGTTGGAGGAAGTGATTGCGAGGATGTAGGAAGAAGATACGAGATGGGAGAGTCTGTATATGATGACAACACATAGTGAAGAGAGGAACTACAAAACTGGTGATGAAAAAAGACAACAAGGAAATGACAACAGGTAAGTGTGCTAACTATTTTAGTCCTTTGGTATATGAAATGGACTGTAACTTGTCATGGCCACTACTGAATAATCCTCCTCTTTTAGCAGTGCTCCAACTCCTGGGCCCATTAATCAGACTCTGAAATAACAGCTTTGGTTAACAGACCAGAATCATGTAGACAATCCTTTGCTACCTCCAGCTGACAGTTGAAGATGACATTTAATATAATTACAGTGTTAGAATACATCCAAGGAACCTATTTATTATATCGCATAATTAGGATTCAAAGTAATACCAGTTTATCGCAATTAATACTAATTGCATTTGCAGTAAACAAATGCACAGACATTAACACTGCATGGCCTTGTGACCCAACTGATTTAGGAATTTATCTATCTTAATCCCATAACCACTAGCGTAGCTAGGGGGGGGCGGGGGGGGGGGTCCGCCCCGGGCGGCACTTTTGGGTCTGCTCATCACCCATATCTGCAGCTACTGGAGACGTTAATCCATCCCTTTGTATCGGCGGCAAGTTAATCCTTGTCGTGTCTGACCTAACACCTGACCCACATCATCACGGCCACGTCATGAGCTACACCCTAGCTATGCCCCCCCCCCCCCCCCCCCCCCGCCACACATACAACCTGTAACCTGTTGAGAGAAAAAGACTTCAGTATTTTGTTGCTGTTGCTGCTATAACTATTAAAGACAGAATACAGACGTGGAAAGAAGGCCCCCTTGAACTTTTGCAGTTTATTCAAAAGTATAACCTTGGGAACTCGGTTCCAAATATAGTAATAATGCTGAGGATTTTCCTCACAATTGCTGTTAGTGTTGCTACCTGTGAGAGGAGTTTTTCGAAACTAAAACTGATCAAGAATTACTTAAGATCTACTATGAGCACCTTGTGGTTGAGAAATCTTACCATACTGTCTATAAAGCGACAATTGACAGATGAAATAGTTTTTGACAATGTCATTGAAGAATTTGCCAACAAAAAAACAAGAAAAGTTACTTTGTAGAAAGTTGTAGTTTTCATTTCAGAAATAAAGATGGTCCTAATTTTTTACACTTTTTTACTTTTTTCCCTATCCTATATGTCGTTTTTGCTTTTTGTTTAACTGTTACTTATAAAGTTTAAGTATGTTTGGGGTGTATTTAAAGCATACTATATTTGAGTATGTGAAAGTACAGTAATATTATAATGGTACACAAACTATTTAATATATATATATATATATATATATATATATATATATATATATATATATATATATATGTATATAAATATATATATAAGAGTGAGTCACTGTGCAATATGTATTTTTTGTGGGGGCACGGGGGGGGGGGGGGGGGGGGCAAACTCAACGGCCGCCCCGGGCGGCACACACTCTAGCTACGCCACTGCCCATAACATGCCTCTTCCTCCATTCACAAAAGTATCACCTACTGTAGTATTCACCCCAAAAGCTGGTGTTTAAGTAATACCAAAATGTAGGATACACACTGGATGAAACAAGATTACAATTACTTTCCTGGTCTCATATCCACACCCTGTATTCAGCCCTGGTGGAAGGCAGCTCCTAAACATAAACAAACAATACATCTTTCATATCTCATTTCTTTTCATAGAAAACCGCCCTTGCAACGATGACTGATACAAAAAGAATATACAGCACACATCTTAATATTATGTAAATACATAGACATATGAAACAAACTGTAAAGGAGTTCTGTGGTGAAGTTCCAGATGGTAGTATGTTCTACAATCTCCAGGCAAGCGGAGTTCACAGGTGTTAGCATGAACGTCTATAGCCACGATATACTGATACCTTATAACTAATTCAGTGATAATGAAAAAAATATTTTATTTGTTTTTTTTTAATCTCAATTTCGTTATTCCATGTAGTTCATTTTTAATCAATATGTGTTTGTGGAATTCTAAATATGTTATTAGCAACACAAACAATAGCATTCATTAAAAATATACGATTCATAGGAAAACCAGGTACTCATGAATTTCAAGGAGTAGCTAGCCTAATTTCTATCATGCTTCTTGCTGAACATAGTTTTACGTGATGGAATAGATAAACATGAATTTTACAGAATGAAAATAAAATTAATCCAAATGAATAAACAAATAAATAAAATATTGTAATATGTGGAGGCCCCCACATTGTGGAGGCCCCTGGACAGCTGCCCACTTTGCCCACTCCTGAATCCAGCCCTATTCATGTCCACAAAACATCCCTAGGAAGAAACGCGTTTTACACTGTTAGGTTCTGATTAATAAGTTCTATATACAGGAGAGAACACAAACACCTGTATAGTTTTGTAGGTTCGGTTTACTGGATAAGAGTATGTACACAAAGGAGAGCAGCACTCTCTCTTGACTAGGCTCCCGGTCAACTGCTATAGGCGACGTATGGCAAGTGATACATTAGCAGCTTCCATACGTCGCCAGGCACATTAATTAAGCGTGTGGGATATGGTAATAACATTGCCACACGCTGCTAGCTAGGCTGAATAAATAATACATAAATGGAGCACATACATAATATACATACATGATATATAATCCAGCATACATAATATACATACACCTCCCTCCCCCCTATACGCTCATAGCAAAGTCTTGAGCGGACCTTTTCTTTTGGATCCGTTCTGAGCGTCGAGGGACTTCATCACTGGGAAGGGTATGGGACTCAACACTGGTGGCGGGGCCAGCAGAAGGCATTGTTACGGGTCGGAGAAAACGGCGGTTCCTCCACCACACACGACCACTGGGTAACCGCACCTGGTAGTCCCGTGACCTGCCGAGACCCATGACTACGCCTACTTTGTCCCAACGTAGGGAGGTCGGGTCCTGAACACGGACTTGGGTGCCGACACTCAACCTGGGGAGAGAACGGGCGTGGTCATTGTAGCGGGCGACGACGTCCTGAACACGTTCGGCGGCTCGGCGATCACAATCCTCTGTCTTGGCCTGCCACTCCTTGGAGAAGGATTGAGGGTGAGCAGGGACACAAGAACGAAGGGGGCGTCCATACAAAACCTGGGCAGGGGAGCGTCCGGTGTAGTTAGGTGTGTTGCGGAGTTCAAGAAGACCCCTGTCGAAGGCCTCGCAGTCAATGTTCCCAGAAGGGGCCACCTTAAGGATGAGGTGCTTCAGGGATTTGACAGCAGCCTCAGCGTGGCCGTTGGACTGCGGGTAATGGGGCGATGACAACACATGCCGGACTCCCCATCGGTCGAGGAACACAGCAAAGTCCCGGCTTGTGAACTGAGGCCCTCCGTCGGTTCGCAGGCGTACAGGAACGCCCACGTCACGGAAGTAGTGGCGGAACTTGCTGATGGTGGCGGCAGACGTCGTGTCATTACCGCACTTGATGACAACCGGCCAACCAGAGAGACGGTCGACGATAACGAGGAAGGACTTTCCTGACACACAGAAAAAGTCGGCCGACACAGACTCAAAGGGGCGGGTGGGGTTGTCGTCACTCATAAAGGGTTCCTGCTGCTGGCTGGGTTGTAATACTTGGCAGGGCTCACACGCACGGACAACATTGGAGATGTCGGAGTTGATGCCGGGCCAGAACACAGTCTGTCGTGCACGTCGTTTGGTGGCCTCAGCTCCACGGTGACTGTCGTGAAGGCGGGCCAAGGCGTGGGGACGTGATGCAGCAGGGACAACTACACGTGCTCCGTACAGAACAAGGTCTCCGTCGCAGTAGAGTTCATCGCGGAGTTTCCAATACGGGAGCAGGGTGTTGTGAAGATCGTAGCGGTTGCTAGGAAATCCATTCCTCACACACTCGACGAGTCGGACATAGGAAGGGTCATCTCGGGCCGCTGTTCGAAGGTCCTCCATTGCCTTGTCGTCATCTGGTGACAGGTCCGAACGAAGGGATTGGACGGCATGGAGAGTGACCACAGTCCTGACGGAAAGAGCGAGGTCGGCGTCGAGTACATGGTCTTCTGGAGTAGGGCGGCTGACAGGGGAGCGGGATAAGGCATCAGGGATGCAGAGCTCCTTACCAGCACGCCACACTGCAGTGAAGATGTACGCCGAGAGTTTCTCTTTCAGACGCTGGAGGCGAGGGTTCTCAACGGCGTCTAGCGTGTAGTGGTTGAGGATCGGGACAAGCGGGCGATGGTCGGTCACTAGGTGAAAGTATTGCAGGCCTATGAGGTAAAACCTGCACTTGGACATCGCCCAAACCGCAGCCAACAGCTCCAACTCAATAGTGGCATAGCGCGTCTCAGTGTCAGAGAGGAAACGCGAGCCACACTGGACGAGCCGGAACTGCCCTCCACCATGATCCTGCAGTAGGGCGTATCCCACGCCATACAAGCGTGAGGCATCTGTCTGCAGAACTGTCGGCAAGGCTGGGTCAAACGTGGCGAGGACAGGTGGACGAGACAGGGCCTGTTTCACTTGCTGGAAGGCCTTGTCGTGGTCGGGGGTCCACAGGAATGTCCTCTTGGGGCTCATCAGGGGGCGAAGTGGTTGAGCAGCTGCGGAGATGTCCGACGAAAACTCTGCTAACTGGTTGACGAGACCGATGAAGGACCTCAAGTCGGTCAGGTTAGCAGGGGTGGGAAAATCCGTAATGGCGCGGACCTTTTCCGGGTCAGCTGCGATACCATTCCCTGAGAGGGTGTACCCACAAAAGTCAACTGAAGAGCTGGCCAGAACAAACTTGTCGGCATTTAGGGTAATGCCGTGCTTCCGGCACCTGTTGAGTACCTCGTAGATACGGCAGAGGTGATCCATATAATCCTCGTCGTACACGAGTATGTCGTCGACCACTTTCACGCAGTTTGCCAGACCTTGTAGAGCCATATCACCTCGAAGACAGAAAGCGTCTCCTGTAGCGGCGAATCCCATGGGGCCACGGCAATAACTGTAACGTCCATGCGGGGTGATGAACGTTGTGAGTGGTCGGTCTTCCTCGGCAAGCTCTATCTGCCAGTATCCACACAGGGCGTCCATCGTCGTGAAGAAGCGCGCCTTCGGGTTCACGCTGCGTATGGCTGCAAAGGGCGTGGGAGAAGGGTGCGCAGGACGAGACACCTGGTTGTTGAGCTTGGAAAGGTCAGTGGTGATCCGAACACCACCTTTAGGTTTTGCGACGACAACCATCGGGTGACACCATGGAGACGGGTCATCGCCGGTTGGTACAATAATTTCTTGGGCGACCATGGAGTCCAGCTCGTTTTTGACCGCCTCGCGGAAGGCCAGGGGAACCAGTCGAGGGGTGTAAATAGCGAATGGCTTCGCGTCGTCCCTCAGGTGGATCCTCATGGGGGGGCCTGCCATCTTCTTGAGAGGCTTGGATTCCAGAGCGGACTTGGTCACCAGAACGTCGCTGAATTCCTTCAGGAAGTACTTCCGAGCATCCGAAGGAGAGGTGTCACTGGCAAGAGGCAGGGGTAGGGCGGCAGCAGGGTCGTTGCTGCTCCCTTTTTGCACCCTGTTGGCGTGTTTTACCTCAAGAATAGGTTTGGGGAAGTCCTGGGAGATGATGGCCAACTCCTGACAATGTCTGTAGGACAGTAAAGGAGTCTGGACACCGTTATGCACATCAATCCAGGCTTGACACGACCTGTTGCCAAAGGTGACTTGTGCTTGGAGTGAACCCAGGGCCGGGGTCATCTGTGAACCATCTGCCATAAAGCGGAGATCCTTGGGGGGCGGTCCTAGATCACTTGGAGAGAGCCCCAAGCATTGCAAATGCTGGGGGCCGATGACTGTAGCATCAGCGCCGGTGTCGGGCAACATCTGAAGGCGGGATGACACACCGCCATAGGTCACGATGACGCTGATGTACTGGGGGACTTTGGTCCTGGGACGCTGGGGGGAGCACACATTCCTAATGTGGCTCGAGCGTTGTCAAGAGTCGTCGTACCTCTGATTGGAAGACTGTGGGCGGCCCTCTCTGGTGGAGGGGGGCTGAAGCTTCCGCCGACGCGGTCCCTTGGGTATGTTGGAAGGGCAACACTTGTCATAGTGGCCCAGACGACCACACACATTGCACTGGACGCGTTTGGCTGGGCACCGTACTGTGAGTGACCAGTGGCCCTTACGGTCACAACTGTTGCAGGTAGACTGAGCAGCTGGACACACCTGTGTTCCGTGCTGCTTACCACAGTTGTTGCAAAATAAACCAGGCGTGGACGTGGTGGGCGAAGGCGTAGGAACAGACTTCTTGTCCTTCTTGTACCGGGACACAGCGCGTACAGCTGTAGGGGGAGCACGGATGGCAGAGGTGGCACACCTGGCAGCCTCATAGGAGCGACATATCGTCAACACATCCTTAAGAGAAGAGGAAGAGTCGAGGGAGGTGAGGCGTTGGACAAGTTCCTCGTCCTTAACACCCATCAGGATCACCTGCCTCAACTGGGTCTCCTCGCACTGCTGGTGGTGGCCTGGACATATATCTACCTCTTCCGAGGCTCTCTTAAGACGCACGTAAAAGGCATCAAAAGACTCACCCTCCATCTGTCTGCAGCTAAACAATTCCCTCCTGCGCAGAGCTTCATTCTGCTGTCCTTTGATGTGCCGTTGTAGAACGTCCAGTACCTCCTCTACAGACAGCAAAGAGGTTGGGGGTACCTGCAACGTATGTTCCAAGACACGCTGAATTTCCAAGGACAGGCACATGCGCAGCTGGATGAGTTGTTTAGGCTGTGACAAACTCTGGAGATCCACCATTGTAGAGTAGTCAGTCCACCGTCGCCGCCATTCACGAAAAGTCTGGAAAGTCTCATCAGGCTTCAAGATGGGCGGCGTTTGAGCTGCTGCTTTAGGTGGGGCTGGGGGGTGTGAAGGAAGCATGGATGAGGTATCTGAACGACTCAGTACCGAGGCAGTGTTAGAGCCAGGGGCTTGGTTAACAGTGAGGCGAGATATCAAGGCTTCAAACCGTTCACTGTCTTCCAATCTCCGTTGGTTGTCTCGTTCTGCCTCTGCTTGCCTTCTGTGCTCATCCGCCAAACGTCTGTGGGCTTCATCCTCGCGTTTCTCATCTCTCATAAACTTCAGTAAAGCAATTATCTCTGGAGACAACGCTGAATATTGAGGTGAGGGACTGCGCGATGTGGGGGCTGAAGCGTCGTGGCCGGTCTGGTCATCCATCTCTGCGGGGCTATCACCCGCCTGGGTCATCCAGACGCTGGGTCCACGGCTACGTAAGGCGTGAGACATAACTACTTCCTCTGTGTACTATGTCTTAAATCAGTGTTGACCGGTCAGCCCGTCGTATCAACAAGATTTCAGACAAAAAATTAATTAAATACACAGATAAGTAGGTTATATATATAAAATATATATAAGGAAGCCGCGCGGTCAGCGGGTGTTAGTACAGTCCATGTACGTGTGCGAGTGAGTGTGTCCTGGGCCGGCAAAGCGTCTCGCCCCAGCTGTGAGGGGGGGTGGAGGCGGCGCTGTGAGGGGGGGTGGAGGGAGAGGCGCGGCGACTCCCAGTCAGTCTAGTTACCCTCAGGACGCGGTCAGAGACGGGTGCAATGAACTTTACTCCTTACAAATGCCCAGAACGTGCCGTATACCTTGGGAATCCTTTAGAACAAGGTCACACATGAATGGCACGAACACACAATGCACTAAACACTTCACAGAAAATCACTGTCACTGCTCAAAGTTGCTGAAATTCTTCGAGGCGAGGTGACGCGCGCGGGAGTTGACCCAAGGCTTGACCCAAGACGGGAGGGGGCCCTAGCCGGCTTTCTACAAACTTTGCGCTATCACTCGTAATTATCCAGTAAGACTACGCACTGCGCCATGTTAGGTTCTGATTAATAAGTTCTATATACAGGAGAGAACACAAACACCTGTATAGTTTTGTAGGTTCGGTTTACTGGATAAGAGTATGTACACAAAGGAGAGCAGCACTCTCTCTTGACTAGGCTCCCGGTCAACTGCTATAGGCGACGTATGGCAAGTGATACATTAGCAGCTTCCATACGTCGCCAGGCACATTAATTAAGCGTGTGGGATATGGTAATAACATTGCCACACGCTGCTAGCTAGGCTGAATAAATAATACATAAATGGAGCACATACATAATATACATACATGATATATAATCCAGCATACATAATATACATACATACACCAAGGATCCCTCTCCGTAAGCCCGGCCTTTTGTATTCAGTTGTCAATATGTATATTCCACTTTCTCCTGGCAAGCTCAATCTTGAATTAGTTTGTGTAAATCAACTTAAGTAATTCGCCAGACCCGTGTCAGCTGAGGGTCATCTTTGAATGTGTAACAGTTGGTTTGTTTGTAATTTTTGTCATTGCGTGAATAGCCACCTCTGGCAACTCACGGGTATAAAAACCCATGGCGAGGGAGAACAGCCTCCCCGAAACGCTTCTCCAACTTTGTCTCAGGTATGTAAGCATGTGTTCCCCGCCGATATAGCCATTCACTTTGACTTAGTCAATTTTGTGAGTATCAGTGTTCATGTTGTAACAGTGTAATTGTCATTTATTCAGTGTAAGAAGAAGTACTAAAGTAAATGTCATCTGACGTTGCTAGACGAAAGATCGTTGTGATCGAGTCATCACCATGCCTCCCGTAACGCTTCTCCAACTTTGTCTCAGATCCAGTGTGTGGGTTATTTGAACACCCCACAGACTGCCCAGAGTCAGTGGATACCTAGCAGTTAGTTGTAATGGACGATGTCGCCGATTCGGCGGGATTAAACTGCCCCAGTCACCATCGTGGGGCTAGACCCCAGACTGTCACCACGTGTCCGACTACACCCGACCATAACAGCGGTCGTCAGTTGTGAGACGCCAGTGTCCTACCCTGGGACACTTCTGGAAGTTATATGGTCCACAGTGTTTGTTGTATATGATTGGGGATAATTATCTGGAATTTAATTATCCTATGTTGGGTAGTGAACCCATGTAATTTGTTGGTATCAGTAATATCGTGTTGTGTGTTGAGTGCATCTCATATGTACTAACAACAGTCTGTAAAGGTACCACATGTAAGTTTGTCTTATAACTGTATGTAATGTAATGTACCACCAGCAGTGTTGTAAGAAATAGTAAGAATATCTGATTGGAGTTACAGCAGAGAAGCCAAGGAGTTGATCCTTGGAGCTGTATGTAATGCCATGTAACACCAGTAATGTTGTAAGAAGCGAGAATATCTGATTGGAGTTGCAGCAGAGAAGCCAAGGAGTTGATCCTTGGAGCTGTATGTAATGTAATGTAACACCAGTAAGGTTGTGAGAAGTAATAATACAATATCTAAGTGAATTGCAGTTGAGTTAAGCCAAGGGCTGAACCTTGGAATTGTATGTTAATGAAATCTTTTTCCCTACTTTAATTTCATATTAATAAACCATTTCTTAGAGTATAGTAGGGGTATTCATTTCATCCCAGTATCTACCGTTATTCTGTCCAAGTGACCTTGATACCAGAATAACAGTACCCATGTGCCTACCCTTGCCATGCTACCAAAAGAACTGAAGTTATGAAGTAACCATGAACTGAAATATGTAGACAGAACCAATGAAGGAACTAAGACAGAGAGAAGTATGAGATAAGTAAGGGAGGAAGAAAATCCCTGTCTTTAAGGGTGGCCTCGGTGGTTCAGTAGTAATAGAGTCGCCGCCCTTACAATGGTGGCAATGTGTTGCCTCCGCCTATACAGTAGCATGCAGAATCTCACAGCCAAAGGATGACCAGGACTTCAAGTTGACCGAAGAACGGGAAGGCTATCCCAACAGTAAGTACAGTACTGTATACCAAGTGTTCTCTGCCGAGGACATAGATTTGGTTGAGGAGAAAAGTCCTATTGTAGAAAGTAGGAAAGAAAACTCATTTATTCTTCATAATTTTAAAGAGTATTTACGAAATATTACACCTCAAGAGCAGGTGAATGTTACAGAAATATTGAAAGATAGTCCTGGTGTATGTAAGGTTGGTCTAGGTAGCTGTCGTAATGTTCTCGATGATGTGGAACTTTATGCCAATTCCTGCCCTATACGACATACTCCTTACTGGCTCATTCCAGAGAAGAGGGGCAAAATAAAGGAAGAAGTTGACTACCTGTTGGAGCAAGGTTTAGTGGTCCCAAAAGAAGGCAGTGGAACTAGGTATTGTATAAATTATCGTAAATTAAATTCTTTAACTGTGAGACTCTTATCCTCTCCCGTTTATTGATGATCTGGTTGACACAGTAGGCCGAGCAAGTATGTGACTGAGATCGACCTACAGAAAGGATACTGTAGTGGATTCCTCCCCTACAAACGCTGTTTGTCGCTGAGTAGCCGACCCGCAAATTCCCCAGTGTATGCCTCGTGGTCTAGGTCAACCAGCGCCGCCTTACATGACGGAGGTCAACTATTAAGCCACGCCTACCTCCGCTATATAAGACCTGACCTCGTAGTGACCTACCTCTCTTTCTACCTACAGCCAGTCTTCAAGTAACACCACCTCCTCCGCTCCTGCCTGGCAGCCCTCGCTCCCGCCGGCGAGCATGGCGACCCGCAAGCTGGTCCTCCTCTGAGCACCCTCACCAACCAGCTCTCTCTACTCAACGCTTGTAACCATGCTGCTTTCCCAGCACCAAGCTGCATTGTACATCCAATACAACATGAATACAGAGAGCACATTGTGAGCTTCCTTTCTCCATCCCATCCTGAGTGTGAACCAAATATCTCGTACCCCACAAATGGTGACCCCCGGAGATTTGCACTCACACAGGATGGAGGAGAAACCGATCACTCTCCCAGTCTTCAAGCAACATGGAAGACTGGCTTATCCACATAGAGGCAGCTCTCATCGGATCTACAGCTACTGTCTCTACACCACAGGTGAGACACCC